>OZ010612.1:36156682-36561682 GCA_963932145.1 Acanthosepion lycidas
GGCCTCTTATTAAAAAAAAAAAAAAAATAAATTGCCACTTTTAGGAGCCCTTAAAGAAATTCAATTATAATCAAGATTCTTATCACAGTAACAATTTAACCTGAAACTGTTCAGTATGACAAATTTAAGATGTTATTGCTTTGTTTGTAACTTTCAGCATATAGTAGATATCCAAGGTAAGTAAGCCTTGTTTATGAAAATAAAATGTTTTAGGTTATACAATTTTACACATCATCCACCAGAATAGGTGGATAAGATTTTACTACCATCCATTTTATTGTATAGAGTGGGGGAAATCTTTGAAATAATTTAATTCTTTATATTACAGCATAAAACAACCATGTTCTAAGGGGGGGAAAAAAAGTAAATTTTATCCACTAGTGATCAAATAATTTTAGTTCTTTCACTATAATTCTATTGGGTTTGCAATATTTGCAAATTATAGCTGATAGTAAATATTGGAATGTGCATATATATATATATATATATATATATATATATATATATATATAAGAAATGTTTAAAAAGTAATTTGACATATTAACCACCAGGAAATTTACTTACTGACCAGGAGTAATCTACATATAAGCTCATTTAAAACCATGTACAACGTTCTCATAAAAGAATTTGAGATGTGAGAGTGTATATGCATTTCCACATATGTACATATTTGCATTTTACTAAGATTAGATTCATGAAATAATTTGAGGTTAAAATAAGGTAGATAGGAACAAGCAGAGAGAAATAACTTTCACTCACAAATAAAATACTTTATAATTGGAAAGTCTATAGCTACAAGGAATGAAAGTTGATATAGCAATATACATTTGCACAAATTAAGTTCAAATCTGAAATTACCAACTATACCTAAACCCAATAAACTAATTACTCCTATTTGTTAGGTCAAAAGGTGATTAGCTGATCATTTTACAAAAATGATGAATGTTGGTTGCCAGTATAAGTATACACTGTCAAAAGAAAGCTATTTATACCATTATAAACACGAGAATCTAAATTCAAATGTAGAAAGTTTAACTTTGCTACTGTTATACAATAAGAAACAAGAAACATTGGTTAAAAAGGGAATTTAATCAAGTCTGATGAGTAGGTATTTAATGAAAGTTCATAATATCCTGCCAAAAAGCTATTAGGCTGTTTGATCATGTAAAAATTGATATTTTTAAAAACTAACACCCCTTTTTAAGTCAAATATGGAAACAATTTTCCAAGTTACACAAGTTAGGTTATTATATAAAAAGTTTAAAATATATTGTTTGCAGAAACTGAGTGGATGTACAGTAAGATTTTGTTATAAAAACTGAAGAGATCCACTTAACCATTACAAACTAAGTAAAGTAAAACAAAAAAATTGCAAGCTAAGTAAAGTAAAACAAAAAAATAAAAAACCCTGACAGGGTTTTTTATTTTTTTGTAGCAGTAGTAGCTTAACACATTAAAGTTGCTTTAGAATTGGACAAACAATATATCTAGATATGCAAACCTACTTGAAATAGAGCATGCAAAGCTCAAACAGTACTCAGCTTAGGAAATGGAAAGTTGGAGTAATTTCAATGCTTGTTACCACCACTAATACTGGAAAAATGATGTTGAATCAATTAAAGACTTGCATCCTGCTGATTCATCCAATCTTTCTCCTAGAGACCACTGTTTTTAAGCCTATCAGCATCATCACATCACAGGTAGCAGTTTTAATAAGAATCATTTGATAAAAGATTTCAATGAATATCACTTCTACAAATTAAAGTATTTAGGAAAGAAATGACTTGGTTGCTAGAGTGAATGAATATATAGAAATTGAGGGGAAATAATCTATAATTTTCATAAGCTGTTGAAAACTTCATGGAAAATCAGTAATTTCAAGAACAACTTGATATTTGACAGATTTCAAAACATTGAGCAATTATTACTGCAGTTAAAGAACATTTCATTTTTCTGATATTCTATAAATCTGTAGAATTTTAGGAATATTTGTAATAATCCCACAGAATAAACGGTCAAGTCACAAACATTTTACTTCAAGGAGAGCTAAATAATAGTATAACAACATTAATACCAAACATACTAAGGAGGTTACAAGTATATTGATTCATTAAGATCATGCACATGCCTGGAGTGTTGTTGGCCACACAGCTGTGGGTTTGGCATCTTTGAGAGAATGGAAAATCTATGCACAATGTGAAACTTCCTTTTTGTAGAGTATTTTTCTACGAACAAATGTCTGCAATATACAAGAAAAATGCACCTCAAATTTGTTAAAAATAACTACTTTTGAGATTGCATATTATACAGAGAAATTAATTTACAAATCTATACTCTTTACTAAACCCAGATTCAATCCAAAGTAAATATCACTTATATCACATATCAATGTCACTTTATGATAGACACACATAGCTGTCCAGATTCCATTCTTTATTATCCATGAAGTACCATGACTTCTTGGGAAAGTCAAGAAGAGTGATTGTCCCCATTGCCTTTTCTATAGTTTTGAATACAAGGCAGATACAAGCCTAGATTGCCCTGCTATTTAACATATAACTGGAAGATAAATTCATGCCGTTTCCAAAGACCTTGTGAAGTGAACAAAATGGGTTCACTCAGAATTTGAACCCTGCATACAGATTCCATTAACCTTACATCCAACATATCCACTACTAGCCTCTAAAATCTGATATATTTTAAATAAAACCTGCAGAATTACTTTTCAAAACTTTATGACAAAACCAAGTTTAATATAGAAGTTTCAAGTTCTATTCAGTGGCTCAAGAAGTATATTTGTAATATTCCAGGCCAGAGAGAAAGAGATCTAGGTTGACTAATTGAATCTGGTAATTTCCATGATAGTTGGCAAGTAACAGCTGTATTAAGAGATAAAACAATCTCAAGAAAGGCAGGCTGAGAGACCAAGCAAACTTTAATAAACACTCCTACCCTCAGCTAGGAAAGAAAGCCTGAATTAATGCTTGTTAATTAGTCTCTTAAGGCCAGTCATCAGACAGGCAATAAGTCTAACCACATTCGAGATTTACTTACATGCATTAGAAGATTGAAGGGGTTATGTGAACAAAAAAAAAAAAAAAAAAAAAAAAAAAAAAACTTTATGGATACAGAAAAAAAAATTCTCAGAACAAAACGAAGAAAAAATTAAAGATATCAACAAGTATGAAATTGTTTATATATTAAAAAATTGTCACAATGCTATCAAAGAATTTTGTGCCTTCACATGTAAAGGAAACATACAAAAGTAAAATTTATTCAGCAGAAATTACAAAATGGTCGATTTTTTGAAGAGATTATTACTTTAGTATAATCTGAAATTTTACATTTAAGTGTACAGCATATACTGAGTATTGCTATTATTGTTTGTTTTATTTACTAAACAAATTGTTAACTTAATAGTTAAAAGTAGACTTACACATTTTGTATTTTATAGCTTATACCTAAATACCACAAGTCGAAACATTTTTACTGTATCAAAAGTCAATCTTATATTAAAAGATTGAAATCCACCCTATGTTTGTATAAAATCCATGATGAAATTACAAGTTTATAGCTTTTCAACCTACAAAGCTGATTTCTCTACATTTTGATTATGGAGAGAAAAAAAAAAGCCTCCCATTCTTACAAAAGCTTAGACACAATAAGTCAAACTACTCATAACACTGATGGAGATTTGGAAAACGAAGAAAAAAATAAACACAGGTCATTGATTTATCAACCTTGCCATTAGAGATAGAAAATTTAAATAGGGCAGATTGCCTTCTGGTTTTAAAAATTATCAACTGTAGATATTAAAAAGACAGCTAAATACTTAAATGAAAGCTTCTGAATTTGCATCTCAATTTAAGAGCATTTGAAGAATGGCTTGAGAATATCTGAAGCTCACTTTCACCAATTGAAGCAGTAGTATAATTATTTTTACGGTTATCTTCAAACATTTATACAGTACAGATGTTTCATAAAGTAATAATATGGCAAATTACATGAGGCTGCACAAGTTTATATTATTGCTTGAAGTACAGCAGAAACATTCTAAATACATTATTTTGTTGTGAATTTATCTATTGCATTGTTTTTTTTTTTTTTTTATATACAAGCTAAATGTTATAGTTTATTCAAACAGGTGTAATACAAGACTGAGTCAATGTCTGCATTTTGTAAGTTACATTTCTATGCAAATATGCAAGGCTCAATCTTTATAAATATTCATAATTTTTCACAAGAAATCAAAGGATAATTTAATCTTCACACCTGAACTTTATTTTTATATCAATGATACTTTAGAGTGAAGTTGACAGCGATTTCTTCAAAATTAATCAGGTAAATAAAATAAATTTTCAAACAGTATAATTTAAAAGTACTATGCATCTTTTGCCAAACTTTCTTTTCTGGGAGAGAAAGGAGACTGAAATTTAAGTCATTGTCTTTACATGAACATAGCTTATTGTCAGACAAGTACTAAGTTCAACTTATGGCTTTTGCTGATGAACAGATACAAAGAACAACATTACCATGCTAAAAAATTATGAAAATGTAATGAATTGCAAGTTTTATTTTATTTTCCTCTTATACAAATAGTTTTACACACTACTGGAAAAGCACCAATAAAGTCTTTTCTTACTGAGGTGACATTACATGTGAGGAATGTTAAAACATGTGAACACCTGTATAATTGATTGAATGAGATGAAAATTATTCATGTACACCCATATAGAGCTGGAGATATATTCAAAATTATTACTCTGAAGTAAAAGTAACCTTAGTAAAAAAAATAAAAAAAATCTTTAAATTTATTTTTAACTTTTTCTACATTATGAAATAAATAATTTTCAACATGGTTTACCTTTTTTGAGAAATATTGCGCTAGGAAATTGAACACAAAGTCCTTATTTAAAAAGTAAAATATTTCACTTCTTGAAAAATCTTAATTTTTCCTCATTTTACATGTGTAAATATAAAAATGGCACACCTTCCCACACAACCAGCTTTCCACCAACTGGCCAATAAGTACTCCATGTTGTATCCTTGTTTGCACTGGTGTGTACCAAAAGTCTGAAAGCACTCATTGCAGGCTGACAAGGAAAGATGAAGGCACAAAAAAATGAGAACTGACAGTATCCAATATATTTAGGGGTTTTATTCAGGGCTTTACTTGCTCAGCTTGGATAGGTAGGCCAATGACACTTGAGAGAAGTTCTGCCATGTTAGACTAACAGCTCAACTCTTTGACACTTCCTCCTACCAGATCTTTGCCCATCTCAATATTAACAACATGGGGCTGACAACACTAACAAGTGGCATCAGAACTTCAAGGGATTATCTGTTCCTTGCCAAGAGCAGACTAAAGCTGGCTACTTCATTACCAACTGTGACTGTTAGTACAAACGAGCAATTGGCAATCTGGTTTTGTCACGTGACCCCAAAAGCTTTCACTTATTTGCTTCCTTTTGGTCAGATGGATGCCACTTAGAAGATAAAGCCCCCAATAATTTTATCCATTGGCTATAAAACAAAACATTTGAGATTGAAATAAAATTACACCTATGTGGTTGCCCCAATCATAGTGTCACACTAGTGATATAAGCAAATCTCAAAACAAACTTTATCCTGTTGCAACAGTTTTTATGATGTTTATCATTTTACACACGATATTTTTCTTCTATCTTTTTTCCATGTCAGGATGAACATTGAATATTTATTGGAAGGTTTTTCTTCAATCTAATTTACAGCATTATTGTAAACATTGGAATGCTAAAATATATCTTAACACGTAAAAAGATATTTTATTTCTTTTGCATGAAAAGTTACTTTTAGCTCAAAGTAAATCTTTAAGAATTGTTACTATAAATCTATATATACACTATTTAAGCAAAAATTGAATAATCTTGTGAACTTATAATAATAAAAAAAAAAAGTTCAAATTTGTACATTTTAGTCTAATGTCCTATGGTAGAAATACAGTCAGAGCAGAATGAAGAAATTTTAACAGAACAACTTTCATCAAAATTGTTTCTGAAGAGAGACACACACCTACAACTGGGATTGCTACTTGAAGTTACAGAACATTAACTTGTGTATCAAATTCTCCAGATATTCACCCATTAATGTTCCTTTAAGCATTTAAAACAAGACATTTTTTTTTTGCAGGGCAGCCATACACAGGTTATATTCTTATTCTTCATTGGCAGCAAAGGTTCAGTGTTTAATTGATCAATCAGTTAAGTGCCATATGTGATACACACTTGGGTAATCAGGTCTCTTTCAATTCATGATTAACTAGGTAGAGATTTTTCTGCATTAGGTTGCAGTTTATTTCTGTGATAGACTGGTTATCAAAAAGGATATAGGACCCAGTCTGTCCTGCTATTCAACCCATAGCTGGGAGAAGAGATGGATTCATACCTTTTTCTAAAGATATTTGTGCATGAGTGAATATAATGAACCCTATTGGAATTCAAACTGATTTCTCATTCTGAGATGATATCCATTACACCACATTAATTGATACTGATGCTTATAAAAATGAATTTATGCTAGAATTTTACCAATTTTTTTTTTTTAACTTAAAAATGCAGTAAGCTGAAAAAAAAAAAAAAAAAAAAAAAAAAAAAAAAAAAAAAAAAGTCAAAATGATACATACAATCATCACCAACTGGCCCGGCTGAACACTGTGCTGGAGGATCCCTACCCAAATCTTGAAGCTCCTGCAAAAATGAAAATTTATGAATGAAAGTGAAATCACACAAAGGAGACTATAAAATTTTCTCAAGAGAATATTAAAAATAGATTTTCAATAAAGGAAAAGATTATATATATATATATATATATATATATATATATATACCCCCAATTTATTTTGATATTTTTATCAAAGTGTACATAGAGATTGAATACAATATGAATTGTATTTTCCTAGTAAGGTAAACAAGTAAAATGTGCCACATAATCAAGAAAGTTCACTACTTAAAAAACAAAAAAACATTCTACCTTATATAAAAACTTTTCTGTATTTAGTTTAAAAGTTGAACATTTTTAGTGTATATTAACATATCAATATAGCTATCAATTTTAGGAGATTATTTTTAACAAATAGCATACCAAGATTTTAAGACAAGTGTTTGTACTTTTAAATATATTCACTGTCACCAGGTATACAATGCCAACTAGAAAACCTTCAAACAAAAACAAGTGAGATCAAAAAGGTGTACAAGTAAACATTTTTATATTATATAACATCTTTAAGAAATTAATTCACCATAACATTCCAAGTGCTGGTTGAATGGTGGCATACTTCTTATTGCCATTGTAATTTATACTAAAATACGGATGTACCTCTAGTATCTGGAACAATGATTCAACCTGTTAGTTTTGAATGCATATCTTGAATGCTCAGCAATAAATAAAAAGGTATAGTTATTTTACCTCAGTAATGTAAGAAAAATAAATTTAAATGAAGTACAAGACAAATTTCCTATCTATTTGGATCATGTTTCTATCAACATTTAACGACCAATAACCTTTTCACTACTAATTAAGATGATTAGTATCTTTATCTGCATCCCTACATGTAATAGTAACCACATACAACAGAAAACTACCATTTCATATGCAAACATTTTGATCCCTTCCGTTTCAATTTTCAGAAAGGATTCTGAAAGCATTTGTCAGATTTGACATATCACTCAAACTCAATTATACTAGAATAAACACTAAAAAAAAATACAAAATACACTTTAAAAGAGAAAAAACAAATCACTTGGTTTTTAGATACATTTTTAAAATACCTTAAAAATTTAAAAAAATAAGGACTATTTCAGGGTTTTATAGTAAAGAGTTTCCTAATTATTTAATAACAGATTTATGAGCTTGCTTTAAAGCATTTATAATACTGCCATATTCATCTATATTGTAGATAGGAAAAAAAAATTCCAGTTTATCAAGCACTGCACAGTCACATCAATAACAGATTTATTTCCAACTCGAGTGCTGACAAAGTATTCAAATATACCTGCAGCTAATCAATACAAGTCTGGTTTATTGCAGCCAATGCATTCTACCAAATGCAGCAACTACCAACAAATGTTTACTACTGCTACAAAAAGGAAGAAATTTTGGAAAGGGCAAGTGTACTTTGATTATATATATTTTATATAAAAGACCTTTAAACATTACTAAATAGGATAAATAACAGCTATGAACATGGAGGAATCTGTTTTGTGCAGATCAAAATTGAAATATAAGATAACCACCAATTCAAGATTATATTAATACCAGTTGTTTATTCAACCCTTGATTCCATGGTTAGTATTTAATAAATTCTAACCATAGAGTCAAGATATACACAAAAAACACTTTAATAACATATATAATACTAAATATATAGAAAGCAAGCAGATGACAAAATTTAGTGTGAACAGATATAGTAATTATGTGAATTCAAATTGTCAAAGATTATGCAAAATATTGACTTAAAGCCTCAAGTGTGCAAAGGCTACACATGTAATTGCTTATAGAATTTAATTCCTGCACTATGGCAGGGATTAGACAGCAGTTATTAGGGAACTATTTTAATAAGAAATTAATCTATTTTTTCTACAGATAAATTTCAGTATTAATTTTTATTTATGCAGATGTTATTCATGTAGCACTACCTCATACTGAGATCTAAATTGAATGAAGTTATAAAAAATTTTTTTTAGGTTTCAGGGTAAAATGTAAAAATGCTTCAATTTGTATGTGTGTGTATGTATGTATGTATGTGTGTGTATGTATATATATATATATATATATATATATATATATATATATATATATATAAGAGAGAGAAACCTTATAAAATATGAGCATTATAGTTTGTAAATTTCTACAGCTTTAGTTCATGTGAACCCCAGCCTCATCCTGTATGCAAAATATTTATATTTGCTTACACAAGATAAATATATCTTCCTCAATACAGAAAAGAAAATTAGTTAAATTGTTTGTATTATAAAAATATTTAAAACAAAAATTAAAAAAGCAACAGCATGTTGATCCTTTGGTTCAATCGCTGCTATTTTGTAAAATAAATGCTAATACATTTTTAAATATATACATAAATGGAAGAGACCAAAAGATACACAAATTGCAGATGGAGACACTAAAAATTGATATAATACTTCTAAGTAGAAGCTAAAAATTAAACATTGAAAATCATGTAATAATTTTTCAAATTGTCAAAAAATTGTATTTCTGGTTTATCAATGCATTTAGGCAAGTAACAAATCTGAGAGTATTAATTTTTATAACTACTAAAATGTCACCTAGCATTCTTGATAGTTATATAGGTGGTGGGTGAACTGAAAAGTGCTCTGCTTGACCCACTGATCAAATGACCAAACATCAGAATGCTTTAGAATCCCTTTTGATAGGGTCCAAGAACCTTTTAGCTCATTTCAGCAGAGGAATATTTAATACTATATAGAACAGTGAGCATCTAAGATCTTTCTTTATGATCAATTTAAACACACACATTATATATATATATATATATATATATATATATATATATATATATATATATATAAAGTAAACTGTTTTTGCTTATTATCAATGTATAGATGTATTTTAGCTAAACACACCAAAATATGTTTAGCGCATAAATTTTCATAAAATATTGATAGAGATGCTAAGCCACTTTGGAGAAAAAAAACTGCTGAATAGTAGGACCATGCTCTCATCAATTTCATCCTTTACATCTGAAAGGATGATCACATTAAATGTAAAGCTATTAATCCAATTGATAAGTAAGCTCAGATACAATGATTACTATAGAGACTATTTTAAAATAGATGAATTTTTGTTGTTTTTTTTTTTGTTTTGTTTTTTTAAAATATTTGCTCTTTAAAGATGTGAATCATATTCAATAATAGGATCAATATTTTTCTAAGTATTTTTCTGACAGTTAAGCTGTTTTCATAATTCTTGTCTGAATTTCTGGGATAAGGACTTGTTTACAGTCTGACTAATGTCCTCATCTTCTGTTAGCACAATATTTTGTTTTTTGTACTCCTCCATTCTTCTTCAGGTATGTGTTCACCTAAGTAACCTTCAGAGAATTTCAAACTGAACCTTTAATTTAACCTATAAGAGTAGACTGTTCTTGTACTGCTGCATATATATATATACACCCAAAATCACATAAAATATTTAATAAAAACAATTAAATAAACTACAGCTGTACTAGCAATTTAGAAATAATAAAAAACAAAACACCAGAAATTCTAAAACTAATGTGCAGCAAAACATTGTTAACAGTGATAACTGTAGAAATAAAAGTAGATGTCCATTAGAAGGAGTTTGCAAAACTAAATCAGTAATTTACAAAGCAGAAGTAAGATACAAATAGCCAGAAAAAATATACATAGGGTGTACTGAAGGTAACTTTAAGAGGTGGCATAATCACAAGTCACCTTTTAAGTTAAGTCTTAGGAATTCTACTATACTGGCCAACCATGTGTGAAAATTAAAAGAAAGAAAAAGTCAATTGTAAACTGGAAATTTCTTTTTTTAAAAAGCCAAACCTTATAATCATAGTATTATCTGCAACTTTTGTCAACAAAAGTTAGCTATAACAACATTTCCAGACCCCCAAAAACATTTTGAATGAGAGATCAGAAATTATGACCTGTAGTAAGCATACTAAAAATTCCTTCTGTGTTCATATGAAGGGGGATGAACAGAAAGTATGTATATTTCATTTATTCCACCCACTTTCCAGTACACCTGCTTTACTCCCACATTCACCTACTACACCTCACATCGTGCACTTAAAATTTATAAAAAAAAAAAAAAAAAAAAAAAAAAAAAAAAAAAAAAACAGCATTAGGAAATTGAAATGTGTGCGTATATATATATATATATATATATATATATATATAGATGAGTGTGTGTGGTCATGTGTTTTTAAACTACCCACCCAGGAATTGAATTCAATCACTATGATACCAAATCCATGATTTTTTTTTTTTTTTCTTTTTTTTTTAGAGATAATGATTTAATGATACAAGAACTAATAATTAACCCATAGCAGAGGGGGGAAGGAGAAGAGGTGAATTCATACATTTCCTAGAGATATTTGAACATAAATATAATGAACTAAACTGGAACTCTATAGGATTCCAAATTCCAAGCTGTTATCCATTACACCACTTGCACACCCAAGGTTATAGCACCACGTATTCCCAAGCAGTCAACTATCTCAGTACTGATGTCGCTTAACTTTGGTGATCAACATGATATGGCTGTAGCAACCAAATTCATGAATTTTAGCAGTACTAAAAAAAAAAAAAAAAAAAAAAAAAAATTGAACTGCACTCTTTGTCTATATTTCTATAGATAGAAAATGTATTCAATTTAGATTTTTAAAGCCTTTAATCTCAACATTCTAAAATGGTAGATGCCAACATTATATTTTTTCAACATGATTTGGGAAGAGGTATTCCAAAGGACCCACTGATAAACAGTGGAAACTAAAAAATGGTCAAACATCAATTTTTCTAATTCTCAATCAGCAAAAAGAAAATGCAATATTCTTTGTATAACTTTCAGATTTTATCTTAAGCATTAAAATTGAGAGACTTAACTAGAAAAATCAATGACAGTTTAAACTTTAAAAGCAACAAAGATTACAAAATTATTTAATGAAAACTCAAATTTAGCATTTTAATACTTTAAAATTTGAAGTTTTTAAAAACTTCATTGAGAAATCCAGACCCATGTATAGCTACAAAAAGCCATGTTCTATTGTGAAGTGAAACCAATATTTTTCACAGCTGTACCCATTCTTTTAAATATAATTAAAATAGCCAAAAATTACAAAAACTTTAATTTTGGCAAACATTTAAAATCTAACAAGTATTTAACTGAAGGACATTAAAAAAATTAGTTTAACAAAAAAAAAAAAAAAAAAAAAAAAAAAAATTATTAGCACAATCATACTAATTCTACAAGTTTGCCAATAGCCTACTGTTTTACTAAACACAAACAAATACTAAGTTTATAAATAGTTTAACATTCCACTCTCCACAACTTCCTGTCCTTTGTAGCAAGTTTTATCTTTTCGCTATTTCTCCTAAACCCTGTTCTACCAACCATTTACACAAGCTTATTAGTTAATCACTAATGTCCTGTCTCTTGCTTTCAAGATTTCGCCAGTGTCAAAATCACCAAGCCTGCTTTTTTCATTGTGCCCTAGAAAATTCAATTGTCTTTTTCTGATTTTACTTATAAGTGTCCTTTTTATTACCATTTTCCTTAAAACTTCATAGCTTACTAAATTTAAAATTGGAAACCCAGTTAGTAATTATGTCCTCAAAATAGTATACTAACCTTAGAAAATTTATCAACTCAGTATTAAAAGCAGTTTAAATCCAGAATTTACACAGAAGTATCAAAACACTCAGACAAATTTATTTTAAGTCAATTTCTTAAAAATTGCAACAGGAATTGGCTCAACAATCCAGGCCCTTCAGTATATAGTGAAAATAAACTTTAATTGCAAATAAGATCTGTGTTGTCTGCATATAATATATATTGCTGCTTCATATTGAAAAATGCACATATATAAATCTCACACACACTGCATGATTGAAAGTAACTCCCCATTTTAAAATACTTATAATTAATTTATTTATTAACTATTTTTTTTTTTTACAAGAAATGGATACGAGAGGAAAGCTTTAAGCATGATGTTTTATTTAAAATTCAATATGGCCACCAGATTTTGCAACTAGCTTCAACCTCCCAGGAAACGTGACAACTGATTTCATCAGGAACTCTTGTGGTATAGAAGACAACTTCTTGTATTCGCCCTTCAAGTTCTTCCAGACTTGGTTTGGTATAGTAGAATTTCTCCTTTAACCACTTCAGAGAAAAGTCACAGGGTGTTGTTAAGTCAGGACTCCTGGATAGCCACTCATACACAAAATGACAATTGGGAAAAAAGTTCAGGAAAATGTAAAAAAAAAAAAAAAAAAAAAAAAAATCAAAAAATTCCGATAATGCATTCCACCCAATATATTTTCGCAAACGTTTTTTTTTTTTTTCAAATTGTCATTTAATGTATAACTGTTGGAATCATTTACCCAAATTCTTAACATTATATATATATATATATATATATATATATATACATACACACACACACACACACACACACAGACAGAAGCTATTAATAATAGCAAATAATTATAATTTAATGTATATTAAATTTAACAATTTCTATTAATAATGTGCTTATTAGACAGGAGCTATTACTAAATTAGAAACAAAAATGTTTAATACTTATTGAAGGTCAACTCAGTTTAATTTTTTTTTCAATTACTCATCAGGACTCTTGACAAGAATAATTGTATTGATCACAGAAAATCTATTTTATAAACAAATTTATATAATGTTCAAATTTAAATCATTCTTGCTGAGAGTACCAATAGGTGATTGAAAAATTTCAAAACTGAGTTGACTTTCATTGAGTATTGAAAGTTTTTACTCACACACACACACACACACACACACACACACACAAGTACCTCCAAAACTGTTCTATAAAAGAGCATAGCAAGATGAAAAAGAAAAATGTTCTATAAAAGAGCATAGCAAGATGAAAAAGAAAAATGTTCTATAAAAGAGCATAGCAAGATGAAAAAGAAAAATGTTCTATAAAAGAGCATAGCAAGATGAAAAAGAAAAATGTTCTATAAAAGAGCATAGCAAGATGAAAAAGAAAAATGTTCTATAAAAGAGCATAGCAAGATGAAAAAGAAAAATGTTCTATAAAAGAGCATAGCAAGATGAAAAAGAAAAATGTTCTATAAAAGAGCATAGCAAGATGAAAAAGAAAAATGTTCTATAAAAGAGCATAGCAAGATGAAAAAGAAAAATGTTCTATAAAAGAGCATAGCAAGATGAAAAAGAAAAATGTTCTATAAAAGAGCATAGCAAGATGAAAAAGAAAAATGTTCTATAAAAGAGCATAGCAAGATGAAAAAGAAAAATGTTCTATAAAAGAGCATAGCAAGATGAAAAAGAAAAATGTTCTATAAAAGAGCATAGCAAGATGAAAAAGAAAAATGTTCTATAAAAGAGCATAGCAAGATGAAAAAGAAAAATGTTCTATAAAAGAGCATAGCAAGATGAAAAAGAAAAATGTTCTATAAAAGAGCATAGCAAGATGAAAAAGAAAAATGTTCTATAAAAGAGCATAGCAAGATGAAAAAGAAAAATGTTCTATAAAAGAGCATAGCAAGATGAAAAAGAAAAATGTTCTATAAAAGAGCATAGCAAGATGAAAAAGAAAAATGTTCTATAAAAGAGCATAGCAAGATGAAAAAGAAAAATGTTCTATAAAAGAGCATAGCAAGATGAAAAAGAAAAATGTTCTATAAAAGAGCATAGCAAGATGAAAAAGAAAAATGTTCTATAAAAGAGCATAGCAAGATGAAAAAGGCTCCAAACTTGATAAAGTTTTATTATCAAAATGTTTATTATTAAGAGGAAAGACCAAAGTATTTTTTTTTGTTTTAAATTTTTTAATCCTTTCTAACACATTCAAAATTTTGGCTAAAACTTGTTTTTCTTGTCAGCAGTGGGTCATAGATTAGTATGAGAAAGTGCAGTAAAAAAAAAAAAAAAAAAAAAAAAAAAAAAATCTTGGCAATTCTTGCAAAAATCAAATAATCATCTGATTTTAATGAAATTTTTATCCCTCCCCCACACTTCTGTTGACACACACAATTTTATGAAATTGAGAAATTAAAATTTCAGGATCATTGTATTTATATTAGCTAAAAGCCAGACACCTTGGAGAATTTAAATCAATTTGTTTTTTCAAACAAACACCATTTACCAAAAATCTGCTCTGAATCATAAAATAAAAAAATGCAATAAAACTGACATTATTTAACTAGAAAATCTTTTAATTGCTTTTATAAATAAGATATATTAAGGACACTATTGCCTCAAGAAAAAATACCAAAAAATATTAGCTAAAAAAAAAAAAAAAAAAAAAAAAAAAAAAAAAAAAGTTTTATCATCCAAATCTTTGTTACTAACAGGAAGGTCCAAAGGATTTTTTTGATTAAATTATATTAGTCCTTTAAAAATGTTTTTCGTGCATCAGAAGGTGACCATAAAACAATATAAAATTTTAGCATCTTTTTGCAGTGAAAAATACATTTGATTTGGAAATTCTTAAAAAAAAAAAAAAAAAAAAAAAAAAAAAAAAAAATCAGATAATTGTCAGATTTTAAAGATTCAAGACTTGAAAATATTTTTTACTGTTTCTTTAGAAAATCTTGGTAAAAAATTTTATATCTGTTCCTTCCCACTTAATTATGAAATTTTGAGTAATTTGTTTTTGTAAAAATATTGTTGTAAGAAAAATATTTGATGAATGAGTTTTACAATTAACTTAAATTACATTTTTTTTTTTTTAAAAATTATAATAATTTATAAAATTTTAAATCTTAAAATCTCATTAATTTGTGGCAGTTAGGTGATATTAAGTAAAAACTATATTTACTAATCATAAATCAAGTAAATATCAAGTAAAAACTATATTTACTAATCATAAATAGAAAAGCTTATAATTTACAGATTCCAACATTTTAAATTTTTTAAATTAGTTTGTATTAAATGTGCCAATTTTTGTAAATAGGGATGTCCACACATGACATTATCAGAAAATGAAAGCACTAACTACATTAAATTCATAATTTATTGGTAATTTTCTAACATTTTCTCAACAAGCATTTTCATGAGTACCTAAAATTTAATTAAACATTAGAATATTTAGAAGTTTAAGATTACTGGGTAGTTAAAATTATATAAAAAGTGCCTTTTTATATAACATATTTGACATATTCAAATAATTTTTACAGATATGCCCGTTTGCAGGGTTTTGGAATCCTGAACACAAGTCTATCAAGATAGTAATAAAAAATTATTTTCTGCAATGTTTTAAACTAAAAGTAATATTTGTTTCAAATCAGATTAATTAAACTTTGAATCAGCTAATCTTCCTTAAATAAAATTTCAGAAAAGTATATTTTTCAGGAAGAGATTTGTGTGTTGACAGATTTGCTAATATAGCTGATTTTTAGCAATTTTAACAATGAAAAAAAGATTCCAATCAATTTTAATTCGGTTTGAAAGTATCTTGTTCATTGGAAATATTAAATTTCATCTATTAGCTTGAAATGAAAACCAAAGTAAAAGCTTCAAGAAAAATTTTTTCAATTTCAAAAATTCATTTTCAACTTTTCAATTTTCTTTTCTTTGGGAGTTGCATGCACACACACACATCTCTCTCATGTCTTATGACCATTAACCTGAGTTTGTAACCAGAGAGATATCTCTGAGAAGTAAATTATCAATGACAATGTCTGAAAACTTCAACTTTATACTTTGAATACATTTTATCAATTCTTAAAATTGACCTTTTTAGAGTCAATGAAATTGAGAAAGCTGAATTATGAACAAGATATAAATTTCTTGCATAGATGTCAGATTACAAACATTCATCAGTAGCAGACATAACTCAAAGATGTAAAACACAAAAGGTATATACAATGTATTACACTAAGCTGTAGATATTGCAAAGTAACCAAATAAATCCCTTTTTAATAGCAGCTGATGCCGCTATAGACAATCCAAATGAAAGATGTTATCAAAATTATGTTAACTAAGTGAATTTTTTGTTTTTTAAAAGTTGGAACTGGAATATTATACATGGACACAAATATACAATTCCAAATTGATATTTTAAATATTTATAAACTGAAAAAAGTAAGAGACCTGTAAGTAAATGAAAGACCTAACTTTGAAGTAAAAATGATATTTCCTTTTCCAATCAGTAAAATTTTAAACTATAAAGATGCACACAAAACTAGAACAAAAAAAAAAAAAAAAAAAAAAAAAAAAAAAGGAGTTTTTCATATCTACAGATTGTTATAATATATTAATATACTACTTCTGAAGACATTTTACAACAGGTAAATTCATTGCTTAAAGTTTAGATAGGATCATACAGATCTGAACAAGATAGACTAACATCTAGACCATTTGGGGTCCTTAAAAAAAAAAAAAAAAAAAAATTGTTTAAAATGAAAGTCACTACATAGCATTGAACTTGAAATATTCCCAAATTCAAATTGACAGATTTTGTCAATTTTATTAAATCATTCTCCAAACAAATTCAACTATTTTATGATCATGTTAAAAGAAAAGTTTACATTACTAATAGTACATTTCAAATGTTATGACAAACCTACAACAAATTATTACTAAAACTACTTCCTATTACAAGTAGGTTATTGTCAGAGTTGCTTGCTTTTAATAGTGACAGCTTTGACAACATCCTTGGCAATTTTGCAATACTTGCTGGCTGTTGCCACCTACTGGATTTTAATTTGAAATCAAGTAACATTGTGTGTGTGTGCGAGTTCTTTTTCCAAGGGCATTAGTATTAAATGACTAAATTGTCTGATTTGAAACCACATCACCTACGCCAGTGTTGCTTTTCTAATGACACAGCAAAAAAAAAAAAAAAAAAAAAATTTCTGGCACATTACCACCAGTATGAGATAAAGACTTTACATTTTTAGTATATATAAAAAAAAAAAAAAAAAAAAAAAAAAAAAAAAAACACAAACTAAAATACATGAAGAAGCTTTCAAAGTTTAAATTTTTTAAAAACATTTTATGCAGTGTTGAAAATAAATTTGTGTAAGTTTGATGAGGTGTTCAGCAGTCAAACCTACTCATTGCTTGTAGTTATCAGAGACTGTAATTATAGCAAGCACTGATTCTAGCATAACAGAACCTAGCATAACATGGGAGATCACTGCTAATGATAGCTTATCATTAAGTCAACTAGCCAACACTTTAAACACACACAGATCAAGACAAAAATCCTGACAGCCAACAGCATTTTTTTGTGATACGAGATGTGTTGCCACTTGGATTAAATGCTTAATTGTTAAGACAGTTTTCTCTTCAAGTTGATTTTTTTCTAATAATATATTCATGAAGTTTACAAATACAAGAATTTTCCTTTTTTTAAAATCTTTGAAAAGTATGAACTGGCAAGAGATTATAGCCATTTTGTAATCTTCCAGAGAGCCAAACAAAGCTTTCTGCATATTTAGTTACCATTGCATTTTCAAGTTTTAAACACCAAGAAAAATCTTGCTGAAAATCTTTCAATCTTTGTTAATATTAAGAACAAAACATGAAAAATTTGTACAAAACCAGTATACGTGTCCATATATAAGTACTTGTTTCTATAAAGTGCTTTCTATAAAATTGATATGTTTTCTAGTGTAATCAAAATCCTATTTTTCTCAAAATATTGATAAATATTATAGCAAAATACATTTTTCACCTGGTCAAAAAAAATTAAAAATAAATAAGACAATGAAAATTGGCAACTGCATCAAGTAGAAACACCTAGGAGAAATTTAAATATTAAAAATTTACATAAATACACACTCAATATAGAAAATATAATTACATGCACACAAAGAATAACTACAATAGTAATGGGCTATTAGGAGGCCTGAAATTACAACTGTAAATATTTTGAATGAAAAAAGTCAAAACTCATTTATTGTAACAATTTAATCACAAACTCAAATTTGTAGTTTAAATTGTAACAATAAAGTTTGAGAAAAATTAGTTTTTTGTACCATTCAGTCCAAAATCCTGTTACGCAGAGATTAGTATTATTTCACTATTTACTAGTTCCCTACATCAAACGAACCAATAACAGCTTTATGCTATTAAGGGGAGATAAGAGTTGACGTATAGCTTTATTGCCACTCAAATATAAAATTAACAACAAAAAAAGCATTTATTCAAGCAGGGGTAAATTTAAAACTGATGTTTATATATATATATATATAGTTTATGCAAACTTAGGTAATCTGTATGGGTAGACCAGAGGAGGATGATAATATACACACACACACACTCAACTGGACTTTATATTTTACTTGTACACCCCAGAATTTGTAAGTATAGCCCAACAATTATTTTAAAGAACAGTCATAAGTAATGCCAGTTTAATTTTAGGTAAAATACCAAAGTTTACAACAGCTCAAATTGTTTCCAAATATTAAAAATGTTTGTATTCTTCTAACAATATTAATAATTTTTGTTAAAAGTTTAAACAATTGCATGATAAAAGTTAAAGCAATCTGAAAGTCAACTGAATCCTACAATACTAAATAACTTAGTTTTACTTAAAACAAAAAAAAAAAAAAAAAAAAAAATTCAATAAATGATATTAATTTATTTGAAACTAGTTTAACTGTTAAACAAATTTCTCTATTTGGGAATATTTATCAAAATCACATGAAAAACAATCTCAATATATAGTAAACAAATAATATTTGCAAGTTGAATAAAGAAACCAAAAATAGTTTTGCTTTTGTAACATCAATAACTTTATGAGTGATCATAAGCTTACAACAGGTTTCAAATCTCAATATGCTAATTTCTATTTGTTTACTAGAGATAAGTTTCCATCTAAATCAATGCAGACTTGCATATAGTAAATGTTAAATACTTGGAACTTCAAACAACTTTCATTTGTAAGCAAATATAATCAAGACAACTGTAAATCAGTCAAGCAGGCTTGGCATTGAGCAAAGAGATCAATTAAACTATACAACAAATAAGATTTTAGTGTGAAGGAACTGGTTTCAAAAAGGAAAACATTTCTGAAAGCAATTATTGGCCATACAATACTTCTGACAGCATGGCTGATGCTAACTTCCAGGATAACATTTTTCATCGACAAAGTGGAAAGATTATATAGACTCAATTGCTAGTTCTGCTACTAGGGCAGCCAATTCAATTTTTTTTGCCAGAATCTATCTTACACATTTATAATTCTATCATTCCTCCATGCATTGAATACTGCTGCTACATCTGGTCTGGTGCTTATGCTATATGTTTAAAGATCCTTGATAAAATACAAAGAGGAATTTGCAATGTTATTGGTCCTAACCTGGCATTTCTATTTCAGTAACTTTCCCATTGATGTAATGTAGCTTTCCTGTGCCTTTTCTATAAATGTTTTCATAGTAATTGTTCTGATAAACTTTCCTCTTTAGTACAGAGTCTTTATGAATTTAAGCTACTACTATATTGGCAGCAAGGTATCATCATTTTACAGTTTAAATAGCTAGATTTATCTAAGTTCTATACTAATAGTTTCCTATGCTTGTGGAACTCTTCTGGCTTCTTGCTTTCCAGTCAATTTTGATCTTCAACAATTTAAATGCAATGCCAAATTATCTCCTGTCTTAATTCTTGTTCTTTTATCATGACCTCACACTCAATAACCCCCTTTTATCTTCGTGGCTTTATTACCTTGCTAGGGATGAAATGATTAAAAAGAAAATGAATGCAAGAATTTGGCTAAAAATAAGAATCTAATAAAAAGCACTATACAATACATAAACACTAAAATGCATTTAAAAAACAAAAAAAAACAAAAAAAAAACCTTTAACAGCACTTTGTGGTGCCTTATTTTAAACAAACAATTTTAAATAGTATTAAAATGTGTAAAAAAAAAAAAAAAAAAAAAAAAAAAAAAAAAAAAGAATTTAAGAAACGACCTGGCATTATATCTTAATCTAACCAATAAATTGTAGAATTTTTATAACAATATTGTCCTCTTCTTAATATTAGTTTTTCTCATATTCCTCTAACACTCGGTAACCTCTTGCGTCCTAGTGGCTGTATCTTGCTTTGAGTAAAATGATATATATATATATATATATATTAAAAAAAAAAAAAAAAGATTTCGCAGACAATTAACACTGATACGTATGCTAAACAAGTAAGGATTACATGCAATTTTGCCTCTTCCGTTTGTGACAAGTGAAATCGATGTTCTAGCTCTAGGAAAGTTATCTCCGGATGAATATGGTATTACGATTAATTAACGGAAGTGACCTATTCAGGTATCGACTATTTGACCCACTTAAACTGTAACTACTGTTTTGAGTTCATACATTTGTTTGACAGTAAATAGAGGTTAAGACTATCCGATCAAGAGAGAGATCTAGAAATAAAGAACAAAAACAAAAAAAAGGCAGGTCCTATTTTAAAATTCATTGTTAAGCTAGCAAAATGGTGATGGTGGAGATACGAGAAACTAAGGTGGTGATCAGGGGAGGTAACTGAAAAACAAAAGCAACCGCCTCAGATCACCTGCAACTGTAACTGATGTGTCAAGTTAAAGTACTACTATATGAGATGACCGAGGAAAATTATCACAAGACAAATTAACATGCAACAATAACAAAAAATTGGTGGAAAATAAATAAAATGAATATTTTCTTTGAATGACAGTGGTAAAAAAAATATTTATTAAAAATAACCCAGTACTAAGCATGTATGCACAACGTAAGTTGTCCAAATAAAGCTGATTAGCATGAATGAATTGTCAAACTATTTTCCCTAATATTTTAGAAATGACAGTTGTAGCGAAATAGGAGAGAACCGATCCATTAAATAAATTGGGTCATCCTTAAATAAAAAAGGAATTTCCGAAAACGTTTATTTAATTGGAAGGGATATGAAAAAATTAAATATAAATTTTAAATGTTGTTCGGATCACATGGTGAAAGAATAAACAGTAAACACTTAGCAACAAAGTCTATAATTTTCATTCAATTATATTTGAATCAAATAATAATTTGATCATAGTATTCAAATGTTAGTTTGAGTTTCATTACTTTGTTTTTTTATTTTTCTCTTTGTAGTATCGCCGGTTTACAGTTAACTTAAAATTCCTGTAACGGATGGATATAAAAAGCGAAGTCTTTGATTTTTGAAATTGAAACAACTGTAGCTACCAAGTGTCAAGTTTATAGATAGGTAGGTAGGAATTACTTAAAAAACAAAAAAAAAAACAAAAAAAAAAAAAAAACTATTTCATAAGGTAAGGATAAGATTAGCATAGTTAAGAAAAGATCTATGCGCGAAACAAAGATGGATTTTCATAATACGAGGCGAGGGATGAAAGTATGAACCATCTTTTAAGTCGAAAGATGAAAATTAGTAATTTTAAAAAGTGAATAAACATTATTCTGGCATATCGACATCTTTAAGGTCACGTGCATGTGCCATTTACTGCTACAGAGTACTTTTTATCGCCTTTGTTACAAAAATTCACTATTCCTAAACCATGACCAGACGATGTTTAAATTTTCTAAGTAGATATGATACAGAAATATTCAATGCGATTGTTCTAAACTTTATAAGTTTCTGTAAAAAAAATATTTTAAGATATGACTGAAAACATTCAAACCAATGAAAAGAGAAAAAAACGTATCGATCGCTAATTCATTTCTATCGTCTTTTTAGTTTTCTTTCATCGTTATTTATTCAATACTAACAATGCCAGATTTTTCAAACCTACAATGTTTGTATAAAATATTCACACCGTGTTTTTATATTATGAAAATAAAATTAAAAAAATCCGTCTACGGTTACCAAAACGTGAAAAACTATTTTATTTGTATAACAAATGCTGAAATCGTCCTAGTTAGTTTCATAGAAAGGATCTCTAGACATCCGTCGAGAGGATTCCTGGTTTCATTATCAAAAAGACTACCAAATTCAGAGATTTAGACTTTAAACTGAAATTGATTTAGAAATCTTGATCAAGAAAGCTTCAATCGTAATTTGAAGATAAGGGCCTTATAGTAAGGTAGAATCTTAGTGATTTAAATTACTATACCAATAAATTTTATAAGATTGCCTTAAAATTCTCAGCTTTATAATATATTTTCCCCAAAGTCTGATGAAAAAAAAAAAATCTGGTAAGATTCTTAATCTCAGAATATTTCTCCAAAACGGAAAGATATCAATATTTCACGACGAAATCAAAATTACAAGATTTTGAAAATACAACTTAAAAAATTTAAGTTTTTATTTTAATTTACAAGAAATAAAACATTTTTCAGAATCCACTTTCCAGAAACAAGAAATAATTGATAATAATCAATATAAAAAATATATATTTAAGTGATATTACTAGAGAATTTAACGAAAAGATGGATTTTTAAAAGGCAAAAAATCCACCCCAGAGGTTATTATTCGCACAGTAGATTCCTGAAATAATCACTACTCTAAGTAGGTAAATGTCTCGTCTATTCAAAAACCGATCCGTAAAGAGATTTACTAGTGTCTATATACGATAAACTATTATTTTGATAATTTTCTCATCAGATTGACTCCTTATATGAAATCAACTATTAATTTAAAAATGCTTTAGTTAGAGGATATATAATGAAAATGAAATTAATTTGACCGATCCCTGGAATTAAGATTTTCTATTTGCTAGAAAAGTAGTCATCACTCAACATATTGGGAAGGATCTGTTCTCCGGACATATTACGGACGTTTTAATAAATGTCTTAAGTAGAAATTTTAAGTATTTTGAGGTTTTAAAAAAACATTTTTGACTGATTTTTCTAAAACATGAATAAAGTAGAACATGTGATTCGTTGTTGGACAAAAGTGAACACGAATTGAGGGGCCAATTCTTTGTAAAGAATCTATCTAAAAATAGACCCCGATTTGATGACACAGTAGCCTACTATGAGATTTAGTTAATATTGTTTTAATAAATTAGTGGATTCTGTGAATAGTAAAATAAATAAATAAATATTTTGAAAATATGTTGGATTAATTATGGTTTATTAAAAACAATTTTTAGTGATAAATACAACTGTCTATATTTTGTAAAAAGATTGGAAGTTAATAACAAAATACTTTAAATAACTTGATTTAACACAATCCAAAGACTTCTGTTGGGTTTCTTTTTTTACTAATTTTTTTTTTTTTTTTTTTTTTTTTTTTACACATACTTAAGACTAAGAGTATGACCATGACGTCATAGCCAAACATGTACTTCCAGTCTTTAGACTCGAAAACCGCCTGAAATGTAATTGAAAGTGTCTTTCAAATATGTAATAGGCGTAATTTAAGGATATATGGTACTTCATGAAGGGATGATACAAAGGTTTAAGGAGGTCATAAGTAAAAATAATAGAGAAATAAAGCGAAAATAAGTAATTCTCGACCGGCACCATATTAAAAATTTTACTTCACGTATAAGACTTGACTCCATTATATACGGTTAAGCTTATTTTTTCTCCTCAACCACAAAAAAAGAAATAAGAGAACAGCGAAAATCTTAGACATCCACTGCTCAGATCTTTCGAGAACAAACCGGCAAAGCTTACACAATCATCAAAGAATCGAGATTTTAGGATACAGTATAATGAATCATAGAAAACCCAGTAAATAAATTGAAATATTTCACTCTCTCTCACAAACGTACGCACACACATACACATACATACAACAGAGGTCGTCGAATATGGCGGCCGGAATGAACATAAAACCGAGCGGTCCCCCCTTCAAAAAGCCCACCTAAAAATTTCTTTTTCTATCTTTTTTTCCTAAATAGCTCGCGTCGTTGATTTTTTAGAGAAAGAGCTCACCTTCTGAATTCTTTTCAGTGCCATAGCTTTTTTTTTGTGTTTTTGTTTTGTTTTTGTCTTAATAAGAATAAGAAATCAAGGAAGCAGTTTCCTATCCGAAATTCAACGCAGCTTTGCCTTTTATTCCGGAATCGCTACTCAAGTCTTGTCATGCGTGGAAGCTAGGCTGACTGCAGCGCCATCTAACGGTTTGCGAACTGTATCAGGGTCGACAACCCAATCATAAGCATTTTGATTTTACTTCTATTGCTTTATTTTCTGTTGGCAAGGCCATTTTTTGCATTAGTTTTTCCTAGTTTAATACCAGTGTACTTAAAAAGCGTAGTGTCATATCTCATCTGGTAAAGCCATTAGTTATCATTTGCTATAAACATTGCAGAGCTGATTTGTATAAGAAAAACCAATCCATTTTAATAACCCTAAAATCCATGACACTCCCAAAATATTTACATTTGAAGCTGACAATTTAAGTCAGTAACTGCTATGGAAGAAGTAGACATATAAATTTTCTTAAAGTGTCAAAATTTTTATACAACACTGTGTAATAATTTTAATACAATATTGTACAATATCATACAGCACAATATATTATTTCATGTAATATACCATATAGTTTTATACAACTTCATAATCATATCTAATATTATATACATATAAAATAATATAAAATCAAATATTATGCATTACTAAATAAAATAGAATATTACACAAACTTACTGAACAAATTGATATATCAATTAATTTCATATATGTATATATATGATTTTATTTAAATTTAGATGAGAATTCAATTTAACCCATGACAATTGCAGTCAGGTTTGTAGCATTGTTGTGAACTCCACACTCCTTTCATTATCTGCATATAATATGTACTTTGCCAGGGTTTTGGAATTCAGAGTTGTACTTCTCCTAGACTGGTTGTCAACCAAGGCTGAGGAGCTCAGTTTGCTCTACTACTTAGCCAATAGCTGGAGGGAAAGAGATGGATTCATACCTTTCCCAAGAGTATTTATGCATGAGTGAATGTAATGAACTTGACAGGAATTCAAACTTGGTTCTCATTCCAAGTAATTATCCATAACATGAGAATCCAATGGAATGGTAAATATATGACAATTGTGAAAAAAAATTATATTGACATTCTTCCCTAATCAAACAGTTTGATCAGTAAAATATATCAACATAAAAGTTTTTCAAATTGTCATATTTACCAAATATACTAATTAATATACATTTTGCTCCTCATTGTATATATATATATATATATATATATATATATATATATATATATATATAAACCAATAAATGGTGTTAATGTGATGGTCAACCATGACTACAGTTTCATTCACATACTGTGTGTAATAATCAGGCTACTGACAAAATGTCTTTAGTTTTGCAAATATATTTCCCCTTGGTCAAGCCATGATATTGCAGATGTTAAAGCCAGTCGTATAAAAAAACAAAACAAAAACAAATCACCAAAATTTGTGTGTCTTTTAATTAGAATGTTCAATATTACAGAATTCTCAACCCTTCAAGGTTATTTGCAACCAGTTTAGGAGAAGAAAATCTCTTAATCCTACTTGCCACAGAAACCACAGCAGCAATGCCAAGCATGGTATGCATGTGGCCCTATATTAATCTATAGGATTTACTACTACTACTACTATATATATATATATATATATATATATATATAACAAAATCCAATAGTCACTCATGCTAGATCATTTCAAACGTCTAGCTTCCCAAAGAATACCAGGATGCAGATAAAGTAATTCTAACTACCTCACAGACACCATGTTAGTTAAAAGCTTAATTTGGAGATCTATGAGGCAATTTGGAAAACTGTGATTATCTATTGTCTGTTTCACGTTGTTCAGTTCTTTTTTAATTTTTTATAAAAAATTTCCTCATGAGAGCGCATGAGAATTCATTCTCTCATACACTTTTCTTTAAAGAACTTAACATGAAACAGATGCTAGATAATAATGGTTTTCCAAATTACATCATAGATCACTAAATTAGACTTTTAACCAATGTAATGTCTGTGTGGTAGTATTCTTTTATCTGCATCCTTTCGTTCTTTGGGAAGCTGGACGTTGGAAATCATTTAACATGAATGGCTATTGGATCATATATATTATATATATATATATATATATATATATATGTATATATAAATTCTGGGATATTACATCGAAAACATATCAAGATCACTACACAATTGTAGTCGTGTTTCGATGCATATCAAATGTGATCAGATGATTGTAAATTACTGGCAAGTGAATGATTTATTCAGATTTAAAAGCAAAATACAACCTCTATAAATAAGAAAAAAGTGTGGGTTATAAGGTTTGTGGGCTTTACTCAGATCAACAAATTGAATATGACAATTACCTGTGTGTGTGTATATATATATATATATATATATATATATATATGTAGTAATTTTCCAAGTGTAGCTTAGATGTGGCACGGCTGAAAGTATAGGCACCTAGTGAGGATCAAACTCATTACTTAGTCGTAATTGTTCTAGTGAGACAACCTCACTAACAATTACACCACCTCAAGATGCCCAATATATATATTTATGCTCTACTTTTGTATCGAGCACTATTTTTTAAAAAATAATAACAAAAATACTAAAGAACTTTGGATTATTTACCTAACGAGTTCTTTCCTATTTTCTATATATTTTTCACATACATATATATATATATATATATATATATATATATATATATATATATATATATACACCATTATTATTATATGATAGTTCCATACTATAGTTGCTGACAGCAAAATTATCAAATTTCAAATCTAAATCTATTAGAAAATATATTTAGTTTAAACACAGAAGTTGTCATAGAGATGGCTTCAAAGGGTCATACATTTTGGCTATACTCTTTTCCAGTTACACAGAGGTTGTTGCTAGACAGAAAGGGTAATATCTTGTGACAGATATTCATTTCAATTTCATTCAAATTGTGTGTATATATATGTTTGTATGTGCACATATATATTTTAACTCAATGACTGGCCTCAAAATATTTCTGCCAAATTTAGAAAAAAAAATCGTTAAAAAATAATTCTGTTTATTGCCAAATAATTTTAAAAATGTTCAATAAAATGATATAATTTTTTTATTTTTAGGGTTTAAAAATTTAAGTTTATTTTTTTCTATTTTCTTAAACTTCATGACTTTATTGCTCAATTCAGGGTAGAGGTTGTCTAGGCTAAGTTGTAGGGGAAATGTATTATTTCAATGTTTTATTTCAAACTTAGTAAAGTTGTGTGTGCATGTGCTACTGTGTGGATTTGCTTGTGTATACATTTTTTGTGATGTTAATGAACACTCAGTTGACACTTTTGTAATGTCAATGAATATTCATTGTCACCTTCATAATGCTCATTGTAGTAGACTTTGTAATCGCTGATATAACTACAGTATACCATTGAACAATACTGGTATCAGACACTTTTGAATGGCACTTGCACTAATAGTACTTGCTCGATAATACTCGCTCAACCGAATAGTGATCCAAAATAAGAGATAGTATAGTGAATAGTGTCAAGAAATAGTATAGACTAGAAATGGTGATCTGTATAGAAATAGCAGAGAGAGTAAAAATAGTGATCTCAATAGTAATAGAGGATATAGTAGAAAGGCAGATCATTTAGATGTCACATGACTTCCTATATATGCATTTCCTCTATGGTCATGTGGTCTACTTAATTTAATAATGAGATCACCTGTGTTTACTCACTGGTGATCTATGTTCAAACTCAAGTGTCAGCAGTAACACTTTATTCCTATATAACACCTCCCCTTTGAGATGACTTCCTCTGGAGTTTATATTTCTTCAGCTTCAGTTCAATATTCAAATGTTCCATTGCTGTTCTTTTCCTTTTACTGTACTGCCTTGGTTCACTAATTTCTGGTGATGTGGGTAAGTCAAACATGTCATACAATATTTCCATCAGTACCTCTTTTTGTGGACTTACTAAATCAGTGAATCTCCATTTTAACTGATTAAGGTGTCGCTTATGTTCCCATCTTAGTGTCCCTGTAACATGTATGTCATTTTGCCAATCTGTTTTTTTATAACGCCATCTTCCCAGAATTCTTTCCCTCGTTGATACATTTTAAAAAACACTAGGTTTAAAATATTTATTCATATTATTTTGATTCCTTGATGTTCTTGTCTTCTGATCTAGCAGTAATTTGTTAAATACAGACTTAATCTTCTTAGCGAACATCATATCTGCAGGCAACATACTAGACAAGGTGTTCGGGTTTGGTGTTATTCTGTAAACATTCAAAAATTGTTGTAGCATTTCTTCATCTGAGTCCTCTCACTCTGACTTTTTTACTGCACTTTTAAAAGTATTTACAAACCATTCCACTTGTCCATTTGATCTTGGGTGATAAGGGGGAGTTGTAATATGTTCTATTGCTAATGATTTGCAAAAAAACATAAATTCACTAGATGTGAATTGAGTCCCAATATCTGAAATGATAGTGTCATGATAGAACCTTGCAAAAATCTTGTATAGGAAATTTATCATTACCATGGTAGTCGGTCTTCCACCTTTTAATATTTCTGGCCATTTATTGTAACTATTCACTACCACTAGATATTAGGTTGGTGCAAAAATAATGACGTAATAATGTTGTTTTTTGATGTTAAAAAATACGTCAAAAAACAACATTATTACGTCATTATTTTTGCACCAACCTAATAGTATGCTCTGTTTAACAGTCCTGCAAAGTCTATATGTATTCTGGACCATGGCATATTGGTTTTTGGCCAAGGTTGAATTTTGATAGGTGGTGATTTCACTGCCAGAGTAAGACCTCTGCATGATTTCACTAAACTTTTGATATCTTGATCTATTTTTGGCCAATAAATATAGCACCTCATTAAGGATTTAATTCTAGAAATTCCTGGATGTCCTATGTGAAATTCTTTTAGCATATGTTTTTGCGATGATGCTGGTATCACAATTCTTTCTGCATACATAAGTACATCATTACATAATGAAAATGCATTATTTCCAGAAATATTTTTTTCTTTAATTCCTTTTAATTGCATCTTCATTTTCATTATAAAGTCATCTTTTTTCAACTTAATTCTTATTTCCTCCAATATTATGGGCAGTTCTTCTGTATTGTATAACACATTATTAATTTCATTTTCAGCCCTTATCGCTGCAATTACTGTCTTCAAGTAGTTCACAGAATCTTGCTATTAGTCTAGACAATCTGTCTGCATGACTTAATTTTTTGGATGGTAGAAACTTCATTTTATAATTATAGTTCAATGCATTGCAGTCTATTTGCTGTATGTGCAGGAACACCCTTTTTTCATCCATATATGGACAATAATCAACAATGGTCTCTCTGTAGTATGAATTCTCTCTACCATGTATGAATTTATGAAACTTTTTCATAGCAAATATAATTGCCAATGCTTCCTTTTCAATCTAGCTGTAGATTTTTTCAGCTGCAATCAATGATTTTGATGCATGAGCTATTGGTTTAGTTGTTCCATCCTCATATTTGTGTAGTATCACTGCTCTGATACCAGAATCACTTGCATCTGATGCAACCACAGTCTTTAATTTAGAGTCAAAATGAGCTAGTGACAAATCTGATGTTAAGACTTTCTTGATCTCTTTGAAAGCACTTTGACATTTATCTGTCCAATCCCATTTCCCATCTTTCTTTAGCAGGTTATTCAGGGGTACTCTTAATTCGTGCATGTTTAGCATATATACGATAGTATTAGGTTGGTGCAAAAATACTATTGTTTTTTGACGTTAAAAAATATGTCAAAAAACGATATTATTTTTGCACCAACCTAATAATTAGCAAACATTAAAAATGCTTGTAACTTTGTTAGATTTGTTGGGGTGGGCATGTCCTTTATTGTGTTCGCTCTTGAAGAATCAGGTCGTCTACAGTTTTCATCGATAATTTGTCCTAAATATTTAAGTCTGGACATAAACAATTCACACTTTCCTTCACTGATCTTAAAACTATATTCAAGAATTCTCTCAAATCCTTCTTTAAAAACTTTTGCATGCTGCTTTCATGTCTTGCTTTTAATAAGTACGTCATCCAAATCATACTTGAGCACAATCCAAACCGGCAAGCATGGTATCCATTATATGTTAGAATATGCTTGGTGCTACCTTCATACTGAAAGGAAGTCAGTTGAATTTGTATAATCCTCTATGAGTGTTAACTGTTAATAATTTTGAGCACTCTTTGTCTACTAGTACTTGTAGGTAAGCATCTGGCAGGTCCAATTTAGAAGAAAATATTTCCTCTGGACTTGGTAACAAGTAGTTATGTTGTTTTAAACTTTCATTTAACCCTGTTGAAAAATCAGCACATATTCAGATTTCATTATTTCTTTTTTTAATGTAGACTGTTGGTGATGCTCATTCAGAATAGTCTATTTTTTTGAGATCACACTTAATTTTTCAATTCATTATTAATTGGATCTAAGGCCGCAAAAGGTACACTCCTTTTTGGTTTAAATGTCGGTGTTACATTGTCTTTGAACTCAAACTTAGCTTTTGCTTTCATGTATGTCCCTAGACCTTCTGAGAAAGATTCTGGAAAATTCTTTTTCAGTTCATTTTTCAATTTTTCAGTTGCCATATTAATACCGGGGGTAACAATATTTATCTTGTTGCAAAAAGAGTTAATTGGAAGATGCCAAAGATCAAACAATGCTATTCAGTCTGTTCCAAACAAATTAGCAGTATTCTTTAATACAAACACCACTGCTTTTTTTTTTTCCAACAAAAGAAACATTACAACTGAATTCCCCCCCAAAATTCAATCTCTTTCCTGAGACTCCATGCATAACTTTATCAGACGTCAATAAACTGGGTTTACCCATTTTTTCCATGTCTGTTCATTTATGATAACTGATATCAGATCCTGTATCTAGCTGCAATTTTATTTTACATCATTAATTTGCACCCCAAAAAAATTTCCTCTTTTGAGATGTCTTGTGAATTTCCCTTTTAGGCTTCTTATCATTATTCCATGTATTTATCCTGTTCACATACGTTTTCTTTTTTCTCCATTTTTTTTGCAACATGTACTTTTGTGTCCTAATCTCCCACATTCGTAACATTATTTGTTCTTAAAAAAACAATTACTTTTAAAATGCTTGCCTCCACAACCATGACAGGTATTAGGTATTGAGGGGGGTTTATAGTCTTTTTTTCCTGTTCTGTTAGGATTGGAAAAACGTTTGTAGTTTTTTCTCTTAGATGGTCAGACACTATTTACTTGTTAATTGTCAGTTTCCTCAATCCTTGTGGTATCCAGTTTCAATTTCACAATATGTTGATATTCTTCTGCTATTTTCTGAAGAGTTAATTTGGAGTCTATTTTTAATTTAGAAAGTATCCTGGATCTTATCTTAGAAGTTAAACTCTGTACAAATATCAGGCATTTAAATAAATCTGGAGTTAATTTATTAACTTGAACTCACATTCTTGATCCATGATTCCTGCATAAGTGACAAAATCTTCATTCTTAGACTTTAGTAAGTTAAGACATTGCCATCGTGTATTAAATAATGAACTCCTATCACCAAAAGTTTGTGATAGAATTAGAACAGTTTCCTCAAAACTTATCTCTCCTGGTTTTTTCGACAAAATATAATTCACATATTTTTCATGATTCACAGGGACAATTTTCTTAATAATAAACAAACTTTCTTTTTATCATTCCAAGGTGAACAAGATCCCTTTTGAAGATCCCTTTGTATCTTCTATAAGCTGTAAAAGTTATTCCTTCATCGGGATTGTATACAAATTCGCTTAAAAAATTTCTGTTGTAATTGCTGTTCAGTTGTCGTATTTTTTGCTGCAAATGTTGTTCTTGTGATTTTTGTTGCTGCAACTGTTGTTCTTGTTGTTGTATCTGTAGCACTAACATTTGATTCATGATAGCTTTTAATTCTTCCATTCCACTGTACTCTGCTGAATGTATTTTCATGTTGAATGAATCCTTGAAAATCCTTGTTGCTACTTTAGTGATGTCAACAAACACTCGGTTGACACTTTTGTAATGTCAACAAATACTTTTCACACAGACTGAAACTTGGCATAAATATACTACATAATTCAACTCAACCATTCACACTTGTTCAACAACCTTTGATTCAATTGTGTATTTTTATTCTATATAAATCCATGTTATTGTTATATCTTTAACTACATTGTTTTCACTCTGATTTATTTTGAATGATTTGTCTTCAATACTCACATTTCTAAATTTGTTGTGGATAAATGTTTAAGAACACCAACATCATTAACCCTATCGATAAAATAACCTTCTGATACCTAAGATACATTCGCCAGACTGCAACAATAGTATGCTATGGAACAATTTATCAAGAAATAGTATGGTGATGGTGGTATATGGTGATCCATATAGAAATAGAGGAGAGACTAGAAATAGCGATCCAAATAGTAAAAGAGGATAGAGTAGAAAGGCAGATCATTTAGACATCACACAACTTCCTATATATGCGTTTCCTTTGTGGTATACTTAATCCAATAATGGGATTGCCTATGTTTGCTTTCTGGCAATCTATATTCAAACTCAAGTGTTGGCAGTGACACTTTATTCCTATATAAAAACATTAAATGGTACAAACACATGTAAGTCATTCGCACACAAAACAAACATAAACATATACATTACATACATGCATGCAAAGTTACATGAAGACAGTTCTTCTAGAAGACAGTTCTTCTATTATGATATATTCCATATCCATAAAACTCCAAGTAGGAAAAGATAAGTTAAACATTTCATTTTATTTGTTTCTATTAATGTTCTAGCTCTTAATTACCTGTCTTAAAAGTATTATTTCTCAAGAATACACCTGTCAACTGTTATTTAAGGAAATAAAATCTTTGTTATTATTATATATATATATACACTCAAATGTAAATTGTTTTATTGTTGTCAAAAATCACAGCAATTATTAAAATGTTTAATATTGACATTCAACAAAACAAAAATTTTGAAACAATGTATTGAGATTCAATAAAGCAAATTAAAATAGAGGCCAATGAACTGTTTAATTAATCCGTTTATATATATTAGTCACTGGTATATATGATTCATTGATTACTCTTGGTATTATATAAATCACTTTTTGTTCCATACTTTTAAAAATTTCATGTGTTTAATATAACAGTGACTAAGAAAAAGAAGATTAGCAACAGAACGACAAAAACAAAGCCTATTTCAAGACCAAGTTGAAGCAAAATGATCATTTAGCAGACAAAGGTATCTGAGTGTCTCGTAAGAAAGGCTTGGACAAATAAGACTACAGTCTAAGAAATGTAGTAGAACAGATTAATTAAACATTTCATTATGCTCAAGAATTAATTTAAATCAAAATAAAGATATTTTTTATTTGTATATATATTATCAAAATGACTAAGGGAAGTAATCACTCATAAATATACTACTGATTTACTTCCCTTCCCACCATAGAGTGCGTCAACAGAATAAATACATACACAATAGTAGTTATTATATAGTAGATAATAATGATAATAAACTTATTATATAAAAGCTATTGTACTTTTTGTTTATTTATTGGTTTTCTGTCACACTGAATAAAATGAAAAAAGAAGTTACTGCAAACTAGCTCAAAAGGACGCTTATACTTAGTATCAGAAAGCAATGGTTGAAATTTCTAGGTTACATAATGAAGAAAGACAGTTTGGGGAATTTGGCTAATGATGTGGCTTTTCTTAAGACTGATAGGGAGGAAGAAATCACTGTGTGTGCAAAGCAGGTATTGTAGAGCTTTCTGCTTATGTGCATTCAGCTTGTTGTCATCTGCAAATTGCATCTCTTTGATAAGTGTTTTCCACATCTTGGTTTTAGCTCTAAGTCATGCAAGGTTTTCTATCACTTCAGGTATATAGGTATATACCATCTGACTGGTTGAATGCATAGCACATTAGAAAAAGAAGATACCAGAAAGTGTTAGAGTAAATATACGTCCTTGTTTTACTCCAATCTTGATTGGTCCACAAAGTTATTCACCATAAAACAATGCAATAAAGTCATTGCTAGTGCATTTGATACATGATGGATGACCTACTAATGTGGACTTATAGAAACTATCTCATTTACTGGCTATTGTGGCATGTGGGTGCTTCCTTACTTTGCTCAATTCAGCAGTAGCAGCAACAGAAATAATCAGCAGGATATAACAGGACTTCCCAGAAATCATAAAACCCTGAACAAGCCCTATTCAGCCTCTTTCCCATTTTTCCATTTCATTGACCTCTACCTTCAAGCCCCGCTCAAAGGGCTACTCAATCCTTGTGGTAGAAGAAATGTAGTCCTGTCCTGGTGGCTTGACTTCAGATTTCTTGTTCTTCCCATGGGAACCAGCAGAGAAATCTCCCTTCGAAAAGCCTACCCCCAAAAAACTACACACAAACTTTGCTGCAGAAGATTTGTATCAGTACTAACAGATTCACATTCAGATTTTTTGTTCCTCCCATGAGAACTAGCAGAGAAATCTCTTTCTACAAAAAGAACTTTGTTAACTGGCTTTATTGAACAGTTATTTCAAGCCTTGGATCGTGTTCATTCCACTCTCACACACATGCAACTGGGAGAATTCCTTACATTATACTATGCTTAGTAAATATTTACTATCAACTGTAAACAGTACCAAAAGCAGGAGAAATTATCTCTAATTTAACAAAATAAAAGTTAATAGTGTTAGGAGAAGCTGATTTACTCTCCATATAAAGGATGATAACTCAAAAAATACAATTGAATTACTTCCCTTGTCCGTCAGTCTAAGTAGGCACTTCTGATTTCAACATGATGACAAGCTGACACACATGTGGAATTCATAGTTTAAATATAAATTTATACTTGCTGTTCTCAAGTAGTAAATAAATAAAAAGTATTTTATTATTTGTTACAATACACTTGACTTTTATTTTCATTCATTTTTGTTTAACCCAACAACCTGGGATATAACAAATAAAATACACATTAATCATACCATTTTTTGCAAACATCACAACACACCAGCAACCCATAGAAACAAGTAAACACCCACTCAGACTGCCTACACACAATTTACCATCTAGGAAAACATTCTAGACAGCCAATCAGATATAAAACAGACTACATGCTGTTTGGACAGCAGCCTTAACAATCATACTGAAAACAGTTTTCAAACTGATAGCCAGTTGGAAGTCACACAGAGCTGCTCAATGAAAGAACTTTCAATTTACCCACTAAGTCACTTATAAACTCTAAATGAAACAAGAAGAAAATTTCTCCATTACACACCCAAAAAGGACTTTTTTCTTTTTCTTGTAATATCTCTTAAATTTTTATATGAAATGTTGGGATTATTATAAACCTTGTTCATAATTATTTATTATTTCTTGATGGAATTCAAATACTGAGATTATTATTGAAGTTTGTGTTGACAAGTCATGTCCTCAAAATTAATTGAAAAGTTTTTCTTTAGTCATACTATATTACCTGTATACATTATTTTTAGTACACAAGGATCTTTTTCACTTTCAAATCATAAAATTTAAATGATATGTCAGGATTTCAACAATTCTTCAGTCTATATATGACTAAAATGAACAAATAACCAACAAAATAGTTTTAATTTTGGTACAGTACAAGTTGATTGCAGTCAAGATCATAATGTCAACAATTCCACATTGCACTTGTGATCTTTGTAATGGCTGTATAATGTACATATACCCACAGTTACATATACTTTTGAATGCAGAGTTACCCTTCTCTTAGATTGGTTACCAACTGTGGTTAGAGAGCCCAGTTTGCCCTTTTAATTAAATCCATACCTGATTGGGAGATGAGATAGATTCAGTCCTTTTTCAAGAGCATTTGTGCAAAAGTAAATTCAAAAGTAACTCAACCAGAATTCAAACCTAGCTCACTAAGTTCTTCTGCAGAGTCACTAACAATTATCAATAAACCCTTTTGACTTCGGCAGTGGTACATTAATGCTTTAAATATACTGACCACAATTTTAACCTGAAAAATATGGCATTTTTTAATAAAAAGTGAATATAAATCCCACAGATAAAAATGCATTGAAAGTGCCATGATATACAAGTCACTTCTGATGAATATACAACTGGGCTATTTCAGTTTATCTCATGTTCTTAGTAAATTAAATTAGTACTGAAACAATGTGGGATACATAAACCATGCAGAAATAGATAAATTAATAAATAAAAATGACAAAAAAGAATAAAAACTGAGTTGAAATAACTTTAAATCTTATTTCTATAATGATATAATTAAAGTAGAAATCAAGCATTCAGACACTGCAATGTTATTGATCCTGACCTGGCATCTCTACTTCAGTCACTTTCCCACTGCCATAGTGTAGCTTCCCTGTGCCTTTTCTATAAATATTTTTATGGTAATTGTTCTGATGAACTTTCTGCTATGGTACCTATACTTTATGAAGATGAGTGCAGTACTAGATTGGCAGTAATGTTTTATCATTTTATAATTGAAATGGTTAGATTTAACCATAAGTTCTATGCTAACAGTTTCTTCTATCACACTTCTCACTTGTGGAACTCTCTTCTAGCTTTTTGCTTCCCAGTTAACTTTAATCTTCAAAAATTTAAATGCAATGTCAATTGTTATCTTCTGTCTTCTTAATTTGTTCTTTTATTGTTCTCTCCCCTTAATAGTATTTTTTATCATATACTCTAACACTCAATAACCTCTAGTGTCTTAGGGGCTTTATTGCCATGCTTGTGGTGAAATGATTAAAGAAAAACTTAATAGGTATCAGATTTTTTCTTGTTAATGTAGAATTCATGGTTGTAAAATAAAAATCTTTTTCTGATGATGCTGGTTAATCTGCAAAATATGTTGAAACAAAAACGTTCAAAATGACATTATATGTTTCCTATTCCATACCACTGGATTCTTACCACCTTAGCTTTACGCACAACTATTCATAATTTGGAAAAGTTGTTTATGTATGTCGTTATTTATGAAAAAGTGTGTGAGTGAACAAGTGAGAATGAAGTGAAACCAACAAAATTTTAATAAACATTATTGAACATTCAGAAAACAATTAGGCTGCAGGTGGCCTACATGCTGCAGTTTATTTGTTTGTAATAAAAACTAGCATAATAGAAAAGTGGTTTGAATAGCATCCAGCTGGGTATAAAATATTCCTTGATCAAAATTATTGATAAATCCCAAATATTAGATCTGTATTTTTAATAGTTTTAAAATCAGAGCATCTTTAAATTTCATTGCATTTTTAGTATTTTGCTAAATAAGACTTTCAATGAATTTCTGACATTCAAATCTCCAAGGATATTGTATATACAGTACTTGAAACTTGGTTACAATAGTTAATGATTACTATAGATTACAAAAATATAAACAACTTAGATATGTCTTATGTAGTTTTATTTTTATAAGGATCTGAATATGACCAAAATGCAAAAAGACGCTGTCCACTTTGAGAGCTTCTCATTTACAAAATATGTCAGATACAGCATCCAAATTAGTTTTTCTATCATTTATAACCTAATAGACAATTTTTATGTAGTAAATGTATTCACTCCTGTTACAGGAATGTTAAAATTAGTGTTTGCAAATTGCTCAATTGCTTTAATATTCTTAAAATCGGGGTCTTCATTTGCAATTGAAAGAGGTTACCAATATATATTGAACAACATAGCTCAGAAAAAAAGAGAAAATTATATATTTATGTGCTTAGATATTGTGGCACACTATATGGTTTTGGTTGGGGTTAAAAAGTTGTTTTTTCTGGGGACTAAGAAGTCTCCCCAGATGGGAAATATATTTTGTCTCTATAACATCCTGTGCTTGAAGAGTGAAACTAGAGAGGTGGTCTGAGTGTTTTTTTTTATACTGATTTATACAATGCAACTTAGTGGGTATAAAGAGAAGTCCCCTGGTAGACAAATTGGAGTACTCTTACAAAAGTACTCATCACATGTTAACCAATGAATAAATCAGATTAAAATAAAAAATAGACTCAATTACCTAATTTGATTTATGATATAAATCTTCAGCAATAAACTATTGATTTTTTAAAGTGTGAACAAATCTTATTTTGTGTAAACAGGGAAAAGAAGGATCTTTTTTATATATTGTGTAATAACTCCTTTCTTAAATGAAGAAAAGAGCTCAGAATGGGGTCAAATGCATGTGGGCAAAATTTAAAATTTGTATATTTTGTTTATATTTGTGATCAAATTAACAAATACATTTATGAATTTTATTGAAGAATGTTTCTTTTTCTCTGAAAAGTCTTCTAATTGCAGTTAACTGTTTTTGATTCTTTGTGTGTGGATCATCCAGTGATACAAAATTTTCTTCATGTATAATCACTTTGGGATCATAATTTAATTGGTCAAGTCTACTATAAACTGACCTGTAATTACTTATTATGGTTGACCCTAAATAGATGCATCTATGAATTATTTCTTCAAGAGACTCATGAAACCTATTAGAAAAATGCTCAAAAAGTAATTGAATTCTTCTGAGTTTCTTTCAATCCTTCCAACAAAATTCCATTTTTGGTTAACCATACGTTCTCTTTTATACTCATGCCAAACAGTTAATGTTTTCCTCAATTTAAAAAACTTTTTTTATTTTTTATTTTAATACCTTTATTTTTTAAATGAAAAAAACAAACAAACAAATAAAAAATTTGCACCAACCTGCTTTGTGTTGTTGTAGTCACATAAAATTAATCATTTAAGGTATCATTTGGACTAAAGATGCATTAAAATAATGATTTTTGATAATTTCTTTTTTGAGTTTTCAAAAAATGATCTGGTTCTTATAGAATTCTTTTGTTCTGCCATCTGTGGATGCACCTTCATATATAGCCATCAGAATATTTCTTTGAAACTAGTATTATGTTTTTGCTGTAAATTTGACATTTTATACAAGATACTATCAAGTTATTTGTTTTCAAAAAATAAAAAATAATTTATTTTTGTTATAAAAGGTCTTCAATTTCCATTTTGCACACGTGTCAGATTATCCTTTAGGCTAGTATAGACTGCATCCTGGAGCTGCTCAAGCTTTTATAAAGCAATTGTAATTTCCTAGATGTTATAACTTCTAAATTGTTGACATGATATCAATATGACAAACTCATATTTATTTTGATTGTTTTATTGTTATAATGCTGATTATAAAACAATCTGTTTTTTTACTACAGTTGTGCTGAAATATGTACTAATTTGGTTTGCAATAAATAATAAAATAGTAGTATTTCTTAAAGAATATTTTTTATTGATAAACAAAAGATAGCTATTCTGGTTTAGTTAAAGAATTTACTTCAAGTTATGTAAATAAGTTTACTTCAAGCTATGTAAATGTTACTAAAATATATCACAAGCAAAAAATATTCAAGATGGATATGGGCAAGTTAGAGAGTGGTTCCGTCTGAGATGGGTGGGCTCATAATTTCATTAGCTTAGAGGTCCCAATAGGTCATAATCCAGCCCTACATGTATTTAGTCGCTGTTCAAGACTCTTAACAAAAAAAATTGTATGCCTAATAAAAAGTATTTCTATGGAGAAATCAAAGTTTTATTGCTTCTACCTAGACAGGTAATATGATTATGGGAGAGTGATTTTTTTCCAAATTCTTACTCACTCATGCTCTGCTCGTTACATGCCAGTTATAAGACATTGTCAGCCCATTTTTTCTCTGTCTGCTTCCTTTTCTTTTACTTAAAATGGGACCTTATAGGATGGTAGTGAAAAGATTGTTGGCTCTTATGATGTGGCCATAACATTTCAACTTTTTGTACTTGACAATGCTTATGAGGTCTTCCAATGGGTCTATTTCTTGTCTGATTTTGCACTGCAAACAATGAGAAATGGCTTTCAACCAAGACGAAAGTGAGTGATCAGTAATTTAAAGTAGTGAGTCAATTCAAATATCTTGTCTCGATTATCAGTGAAGACCACTCTAGAATTAAAATATACTTTCAAGAGCAGCACAAACAATGTTAAGTGTCGCAAAACTAAAAACCATCTGGGAAGACAATATCACAGTGTTGTGTTCATTGGCCTTCTCAGTTTTTCTGTATGCCTGCGAAAATTGCTGCAAAGAATGCAAGCAACCCCTACTGAAATTAGAACTCGGCTCTTTAATTAACAATTCTGAGCCATTATTGTTTACACCACCTGCACATTTAAACTTACAGGACCTGGTATTGCCAAGCGATCACCCATCTATGTACTGACCAAACTCAATGTTGCTTAACTTAGGTGGTCATACAGGAATCAGTGTTTAAACATAATGTGGCCATAAGCCCAGTCAACATCATTGCAGATGATATAGCTGGGCTAGCTGGCAAAGAAGAGAAACTTGTCAGTCTGGTGAAGAACCTGGATGAAACATCCACAATTTATGGAATGGAGATGAAATCTGAAGAAAATGAAAAACTCATGACAAACAATGAGAAAGGGCTTTCAATAAAGTTAAAAGTCAGTGGTCAGGAACTTAAAATAGATAACCAATTCAAATATCTTGATTTGATTATCAGTGAAGAGAGCTCTAGAATAGAAATAATTTCAAGTGCAAAAAATGGTAATTGTGACAAAATAAAGAACAATAAGGAAAGACAAAAATATATGCCTTAAATCAAAGATTGTTGCATGAATTGATCTACTCAATCTTTCTGCATGTCTGTGAATCTTGAATATATTAAACACCCTATATTTGAATTTAGACATGCTTTTCTTATCATAGCTTTTTAAATAACAATAAATAGCTTTGGCACTATGTTATATAGATGTATATATATTTTCAGTGATGGCAAACAAAAATTTTTAATTTTCTATAATTGTAATAAAACATATGCTACTTGTTTTTTGTTTTATTTTTTTTAAATCAGTGAAAGGAAAAAGAGGACTTTTGATTACTTTCTTGACAGAAAACTAAGGAATTTCACATGCTTTGAATATGTAAGACTTTATGAGTGACTGAGAATATTAAAAAGGAAGATTATAGGACAATAATAAGTTATTCAAAAGAAAAAAGTGACTTACAAGAGGGTTTAAAACCTAAAAAACAATGGACATAAATCTACTTTTTATTGTACTCTAAGTATGTTGTTATTAATATTGTTATTATTATTATTATTAAAATTAAAAGATTATTTATTAACATATTGACTGCCAGAGATCAATTATGAAATCTGACTTCAAATGCCAACTTTATAATAATCAACTTAGATGATAAAAAGATTTATGAGTTGATTTATAGCTTCAACTGAAGTCTTAACATTGTTGTCACACTAAAAGTATCACTGTAAATAAACTTGTTGTTGGCATGAGATAACTCATAGTTGGTGTCGTAATAAAAATTGTGTTAAATATAATTTAAAAAAGGAAAAACTTTTAGTCGACATTTTTTGATAATAATGTACTCAAAAGAATAACAAAATTTATTTATTTATTAAAGATATTACAGTATTTCAACAAATTTCTGCATAAATTTCTGAATGAGAAATTATCATTATTTACACTATTTATATTGAGACTATTGTTATCACAACGTTATGGCTGTTGTGCCCTCCAGCCTTCATTAACTGTATATCTATCTAGGTAACCTACAGGGAATTCTGAAGTGAACCCTTTATTTAATCTATGAGGGTAGACTGTTCTCATCTAGTTCTTATTTTTAGTACTACTCATTTATTGTTCACTCTTTTTACACTGAGTCCAAGTACACTCAGATTGAATTTACTATGTTACCAAATTCAGGAAGCAATGCTTTAATCCACTAGGCTATTGTCCTGTAGGACAATTCTCTGTGGAGAACTCAGAGCATTGAACCATATCTGTCTGCCTACTGCTCAGTGCTGCTGTTACTTGTCATACTTGACTGGACACACTGAAGCTTTTCTCTTTTGTTACAATTGCTGCTGCTGCTGAAAACTTGCTGTCATTAGTCTTTCTTTATTAGCAGCTCCCATGTTGCATCTGTAGTTTACCTGGATCAACATACACCTGATGAAGACTGGAAGACACAATGATAACAACAATAAAAATGAGGACAATAGTCCAAATGTAAGTGTTCAATAATTTTATTGTGTTAAAACAGGGTTGGCAACCTGCAGTCTATGGGCCAAATTTAGTCCATTTTATTTCCCATGGTTCAAAGAACATGAAATATAATACTACTAGAATCTTTTTGCAACACGCTGACACGTGTTGAAATCCTCACAGTATTTAGTGTTGTTGAAGTTATTGCTAATATTTTTGTTGAGATTTAAAAACTCTATGTTTCGTTTAATTTCATAAACCAATCAATTAAATTTGAATAAGCTGATTTATTTGGAAAAATACTTTGACAAAAACCCTGTTTCATGGTTTAATAATTTCTTTAATTTATTTTTTTCCTTTCTAACAGTGAAGAATAAATTCTTAGGATTTCTTACTCTTGAACATACAACAAACAATTGCCCATGCATAAATATTTCTTTCTGGAGCCAAATTCCAAGTGTTTGGCCTAGTGATTTATTTATAGTTTTCACAAACACAGGGTGAACTGGAAAATGGATTCTTGTATATGTATATATAAAAATTTAAAGAAAAGATATGCAAAAGATAATGTTGCATTTTTATTAAATAAGTAATTGTTATTTTAATAATTAAATTGTTTTTAAAATAGTGCAAATGTTTTGTATGTTAAATAATAAATCTCCTTACCTGTTTACACTTCTCCCCAAAATTTGATTTCAATTGGTCAATGTATGGCTATTTTAGAGGGTCTGATGGACAAACACATTAAGTCACAGAATTTTATACACACTTAGGCGATCATGTATCTTTTGATACATGACTGACGATGCAGATTTTTTCCCACAGTAGGTTGCCATTACTTTCTGCAGTAAACCAGCTGCCATCCAAGGCTATAGAACCCAGTCTGTCCTGCTATTTACCCATAGCTGGGAGGAGGAGAAGAGGATTCATACATTTCCCAAGGGTAATAGCACATAAGTGAAGGTAATGGATTCGACTGGAATTTGAACTCAGCTCTCCAATTCCTCAATCTGAGCTGCTATCCATTACTCCACCATGCCTCCTAACTAATTATTAAATAAATAACTTGAAGCATTCTTCAATAAAGAAAAAGTTCAATAGAATGTCATGATACTGTAATTCAATAAACAACATTCTGTAAATAAAAACCAAGAAAAGGTAAAAGGTTCCCATCTCTGCTGAAATTCCCTCCTGGGGATTCTCTACCCCTGGTTGAGAACCCCTGTGCTAAATCTTTAAGCAACATTATTTGAGATTTTGTTTTGTTTTATCATGTGGTATGTGCATATTTTGTTTTTGGTTTGTGTAAGGGATAAATTTACATAGCAAATTGAATCTCCCTTTAAGATTAAAAAACATTAAAAAAGAAAAAAAAAGATATGGAGAGTTTAATTAATAAGAATATTAAAAAAGATTTTGAAAAAAAAAGATTATTTCTAAGAAAGGTGTGCTTCTGTAGATTTGTCCACACCCCTTTTATCAGTAGACTTCCTTATTTTCACTCAGCATTGTTTTAGTTTTGGGGTTATTTTCATATTTTTTTTTTTGAGGGGGGGTTATTTTCATATATTCATATCTATAGTTATTTTCACTTATTCGATCTTCACATGTTTTGCTAAAAGGATCTGACAAAATAAGTCATAAAACTAATGATGAATACAAACATTATGCACATAAACATACACAAACTCACACCCACACACACACACACATATATATATATATATGCTGGGCACTGATAGCCTAGGGGTTAAAATCTCTGACTGATGCCAAATCAGTTGGATTTCGGTCCCGGCTTGAAGTGATCAGATGTCTAGCCACACTGATGAGCTGTGATACAGCAAAACAGTCTGTCTGTAGATTACTATATATATATATATATATATATTTACATACATAGATACATATTATATTTATTTTATTCTATTCTATTACCATAAAGATGAATAGGTTTATTGTGCTACCTTTATGATCTCTATGAAACCATTGATTTATGAAATGGATGTAATTATTTTGTGCACATGTGTAGGCGTATATGGTTACTTGATCTATTCTTCCATTCCACTTGTTAGACTACTTTCTTCAAAATCATTAAATTCTTGTTCTATCTGTATGCCTATCATACACATACACACAATAATCATATATATGTTATTAATAATAATAATAATAAAATTAAACATTTTAACTTTGATATAATCTATTATACTACTTCTAAATATTAGGTTGGTGCAAAGATAATGTCGTTTTCTCACATATGTTACTATGTGAGAAAACGACATTATTTTTGCACCAGCCTAATACTTAAATGTCATATTCTTAATGGTCTCTAGCATAGTACAAATTTGAAATTTATTTTTTGGTGTCTAGCATTTATTACGTAGAGTATAAATATTATATATATATATAAAAGAAAAAAATAGGACACCTAAAGTAAAATGGAAAATCATTAACAGGACTAGAACTTGCAAAACTTGGGATGACCCATGCCCTTTGTGCCTCCATGAGAAACTACACATTATTAAGCTTCTAAACAATAAAAACCTATTAAATAACAGGCAAGAATTAACAGTTTTCTGCCGACACAACCGAACTTACGCTCTGAACAACTAGCTAAAACACGCATACAATAAAATAAATTTTAAAATCCATAGCCCATATACATAGTTTTAATACCCTACAAAAACTGATAACCCTTTATGAAGTCGTCAAATAACAAACGTTACGGCTTTTTTATATACACAAATCCCTTTCATAAAGAGATATAATAAAAGGATAAAATAAAAATAAATAAATAAATCTCCGTCTCTCAAGCCTGACTATGTGAAAACTTCCCCCGTCGTAAATTTAGCCACCCCCACCTTACCCTGACCCGGCATCTATGAAAATAACTCTATACTGATACAAATTATTAACACCCCTCCCCTGCCGACTCTAAACAATCCGCCCTTGATGTTACCATGGAAATTTTTGATTTCAATTCTGACCATACTATTAAAACTCGTAAATTTCAGAAATAAGTCATTCCCAAAAAAATTTCGCTTGAAGATGGAACAGAGCCTACTTTAACTCAAGTTAATTCAAATATTATTTTGAAGTTTTCGGCTCTTGTTTTGAAACATGAGACCTCTTATGTAGCGAGTTGGAATCATATTTTTAAATAAATAATTATATATATATATATATATATATATATATATATATATATATATATATATATAATAATTCCTCTGACCCTAATGAGCGGTGTTTTCTGAAACTATAAAGTCAGTCAATATTTTTTTTATTTGTTTGTTTAACAGAATACCAACTCTTTATGGGTCATTTAATGCCCAAATTTAATTTTCTTGGGAGTTTTGAAGTAATAAAAATATGATATATGTTATCCTGCTTTCACAATTGAATACATGGTAGATGATACTCAACTTTTGTGCATATACATGTTTGTGTGGACATAATTACTAGAGGTGGTGATATGTGTAGATTATGTTGAAGTTATATTTTGGAATACAGTTTGATTACTATTAAATTGTATGATACTATATGGATTAATGTCATGAAAGCACTCTTTCATGTTGAATGGTTGGTTGATATTGTTTAGCAGCAAATCAACCTCTATGGGTTATTTAATCCTGAAATCTAAATATTTTGAATGCAATTTTATGGCTGCAGCTAAATATATTTTGAATATAATTGTATGCCTTCAACTACAGATAAAATGTATTGTTGTTAATTCTACTATAAAATGCGTTGCTGGTCATTTGCCTTTAAAATTGTATTGTTGGTAATTTTACTATAAATATATATTTTTGATAATATTTTATATAAAAATGTATTTTTATACTTTCCTAGTGTTTTGTTTTTGAATGGGGGGAGGTCATTATTTGCCCATAGCTGGGACCCTAACAGGTTACTAATTACTGAATTAAACAGAAAATATATTAAAACAATTGTTGGACTTAGTCCATTTCATAATATATGATGTCATTTGTTTATGTTAAGATATGCTTTGAGCAGATATGAGTATTCGAGAGAAATCATGAGAAATTTGTAGTTTAAAAACAGTAATTTAACGTTGCTAACCAGATGCTTCCTCTGTAGCTAAATAGCATAGCACATCAGGCTATATGACAGGTTTGTGTAGGATACAGGTTTGATTCCTGTCAGAGGACACATATTTTCTATGAAAATTTCTCAGACATTCAAGGCCAGTAAATGTTGTTAATACTGTTTATTATAAACAGAGCATTTACTTAAATATTTGTATCTATAAAATTAACATATAAACAGAAAATATATTAAAATAATTGTCAGACTTAGTCCATTTCATATATATATATATATATATATATATATATGTGTGTGTGTGTGTGTGTGAATTAAAGATCAAATGTAGATCAAATATAGATCAGAATCCAACAGGATAAGAAAATAAAAGAACAAAAAGGAAATATATATCAATCTAGCATGTTTCAGTTTTATTAAAGCTTCATCAGAGTTTGAGAGAAAACAGACCAAAAAACAGAAAACACTGATATTTTCAATTATGTTTGGTCAGTTCCCATTGGTCAGACATGTGTCACATGTCTTAAAACTGGATAATTCTATGTGTATTTAGGTTGTTTTAAAAATTCTTGTATGTCTAAGTGGGCAACAAATGGTAATGTGTATTTGTATACAAAAATTTTCATAAACCTACATATACATAGATGGTTTTAATACCCGTGATACATGTCTGACCAATGAGAACTGACCCAAACTCAGTGTTTTCTGTCTTTTTGTGTGTTTTCTTTCATTTTTTGATGAGGCTTTAATAAAAGTGAAACATGTTAGATTGATATATGTTTCCTATTCTGATTTATTCTTATATACATATATATATATATATATATATATATATATTATAGATGAAGGTACATGTATATATGTCAGAGTAATGCACGCATACAATTTTTCACATATATAATTAAGATTTTCTGCTTTTATTCATTCTTTTAACTTGAATTTGTTTATTTCTTTTAACTTGAATTTGTTTATTTCGTTTACCATTTCACTCCCATTTTCTATTTTTTTTCATCTATATTAATGCCAGTGACTATGTTCTCTCTCCTCTTTATCTACTTATTTTGGTAGCAAGAGCAATGGCTGAGAACAGAATCATGTCATGGCTTAAGTGATTGATTATAAAAACTATTGATGTATTAATTTTTTTCATTTATCAAAGGAGGACGTGGATTAAAAATTGTTTGGAATCACTGATCTAACTTATCCTTTCCTTTTCATCTCAGAAATTAAGAATAATAGAATACAGGAAAGTCCTATTCTCTACCATTGAGTAGCCTACTCTGCTGACAAGTAAAAGTAAAAGATTTGTGGGATTACCCCCCTTGTCTGCCAGGAAATTTCCAAAGACCACTAGGTGGCATTGTAAAATGCAGTATAAAAGGAAAGGACACAAAACATCTGTTCTCTCTTCAACTACAGGAATGCTGTAGTTAAAAGACATATCATGTTTCCTATTTAAGGAGGCTTCTTAGCCCTCAGTTGAGCTATGTGACACATATAACACACTATTTCCTGTTCAAATAGCATTATGTGGCTACAATAATATCTCCACAACAATATATCAAGTAAATATATATATCTCCAGTCAACAAAAGGAATTATCCATGTTCAACAAACAAAATAATGTCACCACAAACTGGACTCCTATGATAAACTGGTAACTTAATACCATTACAAACTTTTGAAAGAAATATATTAACAGTTACTTTCTTTGATGAGTGAGTAGAAGGTTAGTAGTCCATTGAAGAATAGATTTTCTATCCTTTTCTGAGCTATGTTACATGTTGTTCTGTATATAAATATATATAATCCATGTAATATGAATGAATAAAAGCAGGAAACCTTAATTATATTTACCTGAATTTTATATATATTTATTATATGTGATTTGACCACACACCTACTACAAAAAGTCACCCGCATTACAGATTCATTTTTATACTAATCTATATACAACACAATATTTTTTATGAAAATAATATATATAAAATCTCAAAAATGACCTACAATCTGTTGTTAGCTGTGTCAAGGAATGGTTTATTAATTTTAACGGCTCCAACGTGAAACTACTCTTTTTTAATTTTTTTTTTTTTTTAAGCATTTCACCCCAAGCAAGGCGTGAAGCCACTAGGATGCAAGGGGTTACAGAAAATATAGAGCGAGATCAGATAGGAGTGATAGAAGAGAGTGTGAGGAGAAGTGTAGTGGACAGATCAAGTTAACTGGAGATGTCAATTGACATTACACTTGAATAGCTGAAGATTATAGCTCTCAGGGAAACTGGAATAAGGAAGGGAGTTCCACAGGCGAGAGGTGCGAGACATGAAGCTATTAGAGTAGAAGAGACAGCTACATTTAGGAGTTTCAACAGTGAAGGGGTGAGAGCGGGATGCCAGCCTCATAGGGCGCTTGAACTCATGAAGTCTGGGAACCAGCGAATACAGCTCCTCGGAGCAATTACCATAAAAGTATTTGTAGAACAAACAGAGAGAGGCGACGACGCATCTGTGAGAAAGTGACTGTAGATGAGATGCCAGAACAGGGCCAATTATATTGCATATCCGTCTCTGGAGCCTATCAAGAACCCCGAGGGAAACAGAAGGGGCACCATACCATATATGGTAGCAATACTCCATGCAAGGGCGAATTGTTGATTTGTAGATCTGAGAGAACCCTTTTTTCTGCCATCAGTATGGCTGATGCTAACATCCACTAGAGTGACATATTGTGCATCCTTGGGCTAATATTTTTTGATGAGATGATGTGGAAAGATTATATTGAATTAATTGCTAGCTGTACTGATAGGAAAGTTGGTTCAAGACAGCTTTTCTCACCAGAATTTATCTTACACATTTATAAGTCACCCATTTGTTCATGCATAGAATATTGCTGTCATACCTGGTCTGGTGCTTCTGCTATATATTTAGTGATTCTTGATAAAATACAAAGAAGAATCTGAAATGTTATTGGTCCTGATCTAGCATCACAGCTTCAGTTTCCCACTATTTTAACATAGCTTCCATACATTTTCTATAAATATTTTCATGGTAATTGTTCTGATGAACTTTCCTCTGTGGTACCTGGACATTATAAATTTAAATGCAGTACTAGATTGGCAGCAAGGACTCATCATTTTACATTTGAAATGGCTAGATGTAACTGTAAGTTCTATGCTAACAGTTTCTTCTCTCCCACTTCTTGCTTGTCTAAGTCTTTTACTCTTTTCTGGTTTTTTGCTTTCCAGTCAACTTTGATCTTTAAAAATTTAAATGCAATGTCAATTGTTATCTTCTGTCTTCTTAATTCCTGTTCTTTTATTGTTCTTTCTCATTAATAATGTTTTTTTCTCATATTTTCTCACACTCAGAAAACCCTTGCATCTTAGTGACTTTATTTCCTTGCTTGGACGAAATAATTAAAGAAAGAAAATTTATGTGTTGAATTCCATTATTTTGAGATTGTTAAAATTTTAAAGTGAATGCTGTAACAATTGGGAGAGTCTGATGTGATTTGAGCATGCACTTGTTACAACTACTAACAACAATATGATTTTACCACACACATACTACAAAAGACCACTCCCAATGCAGGTTCATTTTTTATACTAATCTATATATGACACAATATTGTCATGAAAATAATTTCATTGTTCAAAGTTGAATATTTGAAGAAAACTTGATTAAAATCTGTGTAGGCATTTGAAAAGAAAGGTCTAATTAAACATACATTAATATGATTAAAGAATGTTTTTTTTAATTCTTCCTTGTTCTGTATGATTAAACATAGGCTAATAAATAGTGAATTATCATAATGCTATAATGTCAAAATTTAAAAACCGGATTTTAAAAAAATAATTAACATTTATAATTACAGTTTTTGTTTCCAACTAATAAAGTCTGGAATCTTAAAAAATGGTCAAAAACTAGCCAAAGGTGCTCAGTCAAAAAATTACAGATAATTCTTGCATGCATATTTACTCATATGGAAGCAGGCCTGAGCATTTTGATGTGTTTCAACAATTAACAAGCTTGTTTCACATGTTCAATTACTACTGAGTAATAAGTTTGAACATCATGCTTTCAGCCTCGTGCTACATCTAAGCTACACTTAGAAAATCACCAAGTGGAAGCAGATAAATAAAAAAAAATACAAGTTTTCTTTTTAATTTTTGGCTTTAGTTTGGTCTAATACCATATCTATATGCATATGCCTGAATGCATTGATAGTATCAATGTATACAACACAGATTCTTTAACCTTATAAGAATAAAACACCTGGAATAAATACAAAAATAAATACTACTTTTACTTATATATGTCAAACATTTAGTATTTCTCATGGATAAAAGTATAATCTATTTCATTTTCTTCATATCTATCTTCTTCACTTCTCTTCATATCTATGTATCTGAGTGTCACTGCAGGTATTTGTGTATTTATAAACAGAGTACTTTGTTTTAAAAATTAAAGAATTTAGATTAAGTTATGACCATTATCTGAAATGAATACCAGAATATATATTAGGTTGGTGCAAAAATAATTTCGTTTTCTAACATATGTTACTATGTGAGAAAACGAAATTATTTTTGCACCAACCTAATAATTATCAAAATTACTTCAGAAATCTTTCATTACTAGCAAAATTTTCAAAATATTAGGTTTTTAGCAATTGTTTATGTCTAATCCTAGAATATATTCTATGTATACATCAGACATGTACTGTGAATAATTGATTGAGGTAGGCAGTCTATCTTTATAAAACTTTATCACAATAAAATATTTTGAAAAGAAATTTAGATAATACATTGGGAAATTTTACAAAATTTTTACTCAAGTTTTATATAAGAAAACTAAAAAGTAGAAGTGAAGGTAAAATTTCTGCTACCATTATGTGGCTTGGAGCAGCATCCACAACACATGGACTAAACATTGTGATACATATTATATTATTCTGAGGTTGAAACACATGAGTGAATTTTCTCTGTCCAACATGAAAATAACCATTTACTGAATTATACATTGAATTAATGCATTAAGTTACAAATTTACAATGAAGTGGAAATCTGTCTGAATTTCTGGGATGAAGAGTTATCATTATTTACACTGTTTACATGCAGACTAATGTCCTCATCTTTGTTGTTGTTATCACAATGTTTCAGTTGTGGTGCCCTCTGATCTTCATCAGGTGTATGTCAATCTGAGTCACCTACAGGGAATTTCGAACTAAACCCTTAATTTAATCTACAATTATTATTCAGATTAGCTATACTCAACTGAAATGGAAGGGCTTTTTGGTTGGGTCGAGAAATTTTTAACACCAACTCAGAATAAGCATTGACTAGATTATACATTTATAGTGGGAGGAGTGTACCATTTGTAAGAGGAAGAAGTTGAAAACTTTCAAAGTAAATGAATTCAACACATGGAGGAATTGTTTTATATATCTATACATTGAGCAACGTAATTCAAAAAGAGAAAAATATACTTGTATGTACACTAATAGATGGAGCTCAGAAGAAAAGAAAGATAATTTATGGTATTAGCTGTTAGAAAATGTGTGTGTACCATGTAGTTTGGTTGAAATTAAAGTCCTCACCTAGGAGACTATTTCCTTGGAGGGGTTGATACATCCTGCCACTACTCCATCCTGAGGTTGAGAGAGCAAAAGAAAGTAAGAGGGTTTATGTCCTCTCTCTTTATACTGCTTATTGCCATGCCACCTAATGGGTATTATGCAAAACTCCCTTGTAGATAAAGTATAGTGCATTAAATTACAAATCTACAATGAATTGGGAAAGTTTATATTTAATAATGAACTTTTATAATTTTAGTCAGAGTAGACAATTTATATTTTGCCTACTCAGATGACACATGCACTGAGACAAATATGCTCTACTGAAATAATTCTGTTTTTTAATCTTAGAATATAAAAAAAAAACAACTACTTTGACATATTATAATCCAGCCATTGTCTTTTAGCAATATGAATGGTGTAATTACTACATAAACAGGACTATTTTGCATTAAGAATAAATCTTGCAACTTAATTCAGTCTCCTTCTTAGGTACAATTGAATAGATCTATTCTATATAAAGATATTGATGGTTGTAAAAATGGTTGATTTACAAATACCTGAATAGCTATTCAAACTTTGTCAGTAAATAGGAAATATGTATTCCTTTATATCAGGAGTTAAAATTGGCTAAAACTGATAAGTTATAATTTTAGTAGTTTTACTCATTTTCTCAATTATAAAAAATATAAAAATTATACTTATGTGCTATATTGAATTAGTATAAATATGGAAATGACAAATGCTCTTGTATTTGTCATAATTCTATCCAGAATTACAATTGACACTGGTCCCTAGCATTGTTACTAATAAAAAGGAATATGAAGACATATATAGTATAATCTTGGACCTATAACTAAAATTTAAAAACTCTTCATGTAAATCTCCCTTAGGTTTTGAACATTTTTTTTGTTTTGCATTGAAATGCGTATGAATGTTTGGGAGATCTTTGCGTTATATATTTATTTTAAACCTTGAGGGTTCCAGATTAAGACTTGTGTTGTGATGTTAGCTGTTTGTTTTCATAGAGTATATCCAATCCAATCTAATTTTCTTCTATGATTCCATGTACAACACTCTTTATGACAAATAATTATCTCTCATTGAAGAATTTCGTGTCTTCTCTATTCATACACAGTTTTGATATCACTTAAATATAAAACTGCAATCAGGATTAATAAACTAAATTACAATGTACACTATTTAGTACAATTCAGTGTGTTTGATATTAATCTTTTTGCTATGTTTTGTATATCTCTCTGTGTAGTAGTAGTTGCTGAATAGCAATCGGGTTTGCTAGGCATAGCCACTGTATGTTTGCCATGTTGGTCTCTATTTATACTTGTTTATCTAATATGCATATGATACTACACTTTTTATACTGTATTTTATAAGGCACATTTTTTTCCTATAAAATATCTCCAAAAACCTGCTTGCATCATATAAATTAAAGGTCATTGACAGGAGTTAACTTCCTTTCTAATTATTCCATTCTAAATAGTTACCTTAAATTTGGCATATCTGTAATGAATCTATCATGATTATTCAGGTTTTCATGCTGAAATTATTAGTTATTCAGTCGGTAAAATTAGGGATACAAGGAAGGGCTATCAAGTACAAGGAAAAACTTTTTTCTGATTTCTTCCTTCAAAATTTGGAGGGGTGTCTAATGCATTGAGGTATCTTATAAGCAGTGAAATATGGTAGATTCCAATCAAAATATTTCTTTCTGTTGTGTCGGAAACCTACCACCCCTCTTGAAGATGAACTTATCTGCGTCTGTAAACAGACTTTAAATAGTGGCATGTCAGTTGACATGAGGGAGACAGTGAGACAGAGAAGTTCTTAGCTGAGCTAGTTATTGACTACTCAGGCGATTTCTGTGCCTTTTTACCAACCTATTAAAACCCTTTTATTGTTACGTGTTAGAAAATATATTCAGTTTAAATAAAAGAATCATAAAAAGGAATTCAAAGGGTTGGATTATACTCTTTTCACGTTACCCTAGCAACAATGCTAGACAGAATGGAAATTAACCCTACAACTCAAATGTCCAATCAATTTCATTCAAAGTGTGTATATGGATGTTTATGTATGCACATGTATATTTCAATTAAAAGGTAGACCTAAAAATATTTCTACAGATTTAAAAAAAAATAAACTTTAAAAATAATTCTATTTATTACCAAATAATTTCTAAAAATTTCAACAAAATCCTACAATAATATGATTGTTTTTTATTGCTCAGTTCAGGGTAGTGATTGTCCAGACTGAGTGGAAGGGGAATGTAATATTCCAATGTCTTATTTCAAACTGGGTCAAATTGTGTGTGTATGTATGTGTATGTGCTTGTATGTGCATTAAATGGTACAAGCATGTGTATGTTATTCATGTACAACATTGACATACATAGATGACATATATAGAGTGATCCGAAAGTCTTGTCACCCATACATAATCTAATTTTCTATTTCAAATAGCTGACATGAGCTTTTATAGTGTGACAGCATCAATGAAAGTGAATAAATTGAATCCAGTACATGGGCTTTGTATCACTTGTTATTCTATTGTTCTCATTACTTTTTGGTAGGGGTTGACAAGACTTTCAGACCACCATGTAGATTACATACACACATACAAAATCAAACTTGATGGGCAGAAAAACAACTCTTCTTTTATAATATAGATTTTAGTGTTTTATCAAGCATTGAACATATTTTCTTCTTTCTTTTCATTATCTCAACTTTTAAGGCTTTGTAAAAATTAAGTGTTACACTTGAGTGATAGAATATTTAATAGTAGTATAATTTTAGATGAAATGTTTGTTATTCAAAAGTTTTTATAATTTGAAAAATAATCTTCTGAAATACTTTTTTTTATCATATAAGTGATATTATTATCATTTTATTTGCTTTGATTTCTGGTGCATACTTATTTTTTTTCGGATCCCAACCAGAGACCTAAGGTCGGAAATGGCATCATGACATTTTCCACTGAGCATTTTTTGAGAAAAAAAAAACAAAAAGCCCAGATCACACACATTTTACATAGATAAAGCCCTTTGTATGCTGTGGGCTGTATTGTTATTATTATTTATCTTGAACCAAACAATAAATAGAAATATTAAATGAAAAATTGGTCAGCTGGAAATTTATAGTTACCGCTAAAAAGAATAAATGAGTTATTTCCCTTGTGCAAATTCAGAAGACAGTATGCTCAAATTTTGAACATATACACACTTTTTGCATTAAATGATGTAAATAATTTTTTTAGTTTTTATTTTTTAGTTATTAGAAATTATATACTAAAGATACTTCATAATGCAATTGTATGGGATTCTTAAGCCTTTACTAACATTTTCACATTTGTAATATGTACTATTTAAATATTTTACTGATGCTAAATAAATGTATTTATTCAAGAAAATATGAAATCTAGTATATATATATATATATACTATGTTTCATATATGACTTATACAGATATAGTACAAAAATGCACTTATTTTGTCAATATAAATCTGATAGTATATTACAATAAATTTATTAAAATACAAAGAAATAATATACAAGAAGTTTTGTAAAGTGTTTCTGAACTGGTAATTTTAGATTAACATAGCATGAAAGAGTTACAATGGTAAATAAGTACAAAATGATTTAAAAACACAAAACAAAAATTAGCATGCATAGCAATGTACAAAGTACTGTAAATGATTGCATTAAGCATGTTAGGACTGAAAAAACAATTCATCATTTGGAACAGTGTCCTCATCTTTGTTGTTATTATCGTGCTTTTGCTCTTGTGCCTTCTGGCCTTCTTCAGATATCTGTCGATCCAGATAACCTTCAAGGAATTTTAACCTCTATTTTACAGCGGTATATTGCTCTCATTTCACTGTCTGGGGATATCTTGTCTTATTTTTATCTAGTACTGCTCAATTATTGTTTGTTTTGTTTCCATTGAAGTGAAAAATCTAAGTTAGGCTAGAATTTTTTCTAGAATGTTTCCTATTGCTTTCTAATATGCAATCTTTGATGCACCTTTTTCAAGTAATCAGCTATTCAAGATACAAATGAAACTTTAAAAGATAAGAAGATAAAGAAATAATGAAAAAAAAGACAATCTAACATTTTCATTTTATATTGGTAGGGGATAAAAGAAAAAATATCTTTTTTGTTTTAATTTTTTAGATGATTGAGTAATGTGCTATAGATTGTAATAGTGTATATACACCATTATATTTATAAATACTATTCTAGTCTTAATAATAACTAAATATTTGTTAAATATTTGTATTTGTTTGAAAGTTGTTGGTGATATAGTCTTAGTATTTATTAAATGTTATTAAAAATGCAATCTTATCATTAGGTAAGTCATCTTTTTTTTTTAGAGAGACATAGGCAATGTCTCTTTTTAAGAAATTAAAATTTAGCAATTGAAAACTTAACTATCATCAACATTTAAGTTAACATTTGTTAAACTAAACAGAAATAACATTTTTTAGCAACAAGTTACAAAAAAAAAAAAATCCAATGTTTTAGATTAGAAGTTCATACCAGTTACAATTCTGGACATAAAAATTAAACATTTCTTACTTTCTTTAAATTAAACAGCGTTAGCAATAGCATATAATAATTAATTTTAGTAAGTTTGATTATCTAAAGGTGTGTTTTATCTTACATTTCAAATGAACACATTAAATCACTTTTCCTTTAAAATGTGCGATGAATGTAATGACGTCATTAATGATGAAATGCAGTACTCTACCATAAAAAGAAGTATTTTAAATAAAATATCTTCTTGACAGTAGTTATTTTAAAACTGAAAATTCGTAATAAATATTCTTAATAAAATATTATGAAAAAAGATACTATGTTCTGGTTAACTGATTTAAATTAATCGTAATATTTTTGTCAAATATGCAATAATCTACCATTTACCTCGCAAATTAAACCGGAAGTCGGGGTACCACGGTAAAGTAAAACCGTTGTTGACACACTTTATCATGGAGTCTATATCGACACTTGTTAAAATTAGTCTTCCTAAATATTTAGAGAATTTACCTCTTCCGAATTCAATTTCGGGCTTTTCGAAGCTCTCAGGTCAGTGACGCATTTTTTTTCTTTCTATGCATTAGAAAACCTAATGCATATTTGACATAAATATTTTTCTTATCAAGTTTGACGGTAACAACCCAGACATCAACTTTATTTAACTAAAAAAAAAAAAAAATGTATCTCAAATGCCGAGTTAAAAAATACAATACTTCATGCCTCTACCTAATGTCGATCGCATTTAAATATTTAAGCATCTCAGAAGTTTAATAAATACATAAACGTTTTTAAGATAAAAATCTTAGATTTTATATACATTTTAAAAAGGAGAAAAAAACAAAACAAAACCTGGTATTATGAATTGAAAAACAAAAAAATGTTATCACCTCCTCTTTACTAACAAACACCTTTAATTTTTCTACTTTCTGTTTTTTGCGTATAATTTTTATTTATAACAGCTTGGAATTTACTTTTTTTAAAATTTAGATTTTTAATTATAAAAAAAGTAATTGCCAAGCTGTAGTGTAAAGTAAACATTTGAAAAAAATGTCATTTGAATAAATTTACAAATTTGGAATTTTATTGCGAAATAAAATAAAAATACATTTTCATTGTTCATATAGTCATCATGTCATGCAAAAAAAAAAAAAATGAAATAGCCACCCCAGCTCACAAAACAACAAAAAACATGGGTGTATGTCAATTCAATATCAACCCTGTAGATAAAAGATAACATTGCATAACATACATTAACTGATTTAAACAATGTTAAGAATTTCATTTTTTTAGTATTCGATATAAAAAAACTTCTTACATTACAATTTTTTAACGTTTCATAAAGTTAAATATGACAGATAACTGAATATAATATTTCAAGTGAAATAAATTGACTTTTTAGATAGGAACAAAAAGTATAACTCTTTTTCTTGTCCCACACCGTCAAAGGCGCTATCTAATCACTGACCTGGAAAAATGTTTATTCAAATTGACAATTACTCACTATCCTTCAAATTGTAAAACTTCCACATGTTTTGACCTTTAACACTTTCATGATTGACTTTCACGTTCTTATGCAAATATCTAAAGCAGAAAAATCTTTGAAATTAAATTAAACAAGAGACCATTTTCTTACTTTTTTGATTTTTTTTCAATATGAAAAAATGAACTACGAAAACAACTAAGCTTTTTAAACATAATTTACTTTCATGTTTGTACTTCATTTTTTTTTTTTTTTTTTTTTTTTTTTATATGTGATCTTGGTTATTATGTCACGGATTGATTTTTCACATTTAAAAAACAAACAAAAAGTAAAAAAGAATAAAATAGTTATTTTTAAAATATATAGTAAAAAAACAAAAAAAACAATATTTTCTGATTTTTTGAGACAACATTTAATTTAAAGAACGCATTGAATTGAATTGAACCTTATGACAGGTGTACATTTTTCAATTTTATCTTTGCCCCTCATAAATAGTATGACTAAAAAAACTTATTAAAATATTATTTTTTGCACTTATTTTTTTTTTTTCTTACTATTGTTATTGTATTATTGTTCGTCCCTAAAATCATCTGATTATTATTACCGTACGAAATGTTTATATTGCTGCAAGTAACTTAACCCAAGTGTTAAAACCTTAGGAAAGAAAGAAAGAATGATGATTTCACCTGGAAAAATATGTGACGCATGCTTTTATAATTTTTATTTAATTTAAATCCTCCCCCCTATTTTGTATGCAGATATTGGGGTGGGTTCGCTTGTGTCTCTCTACTCTATTGTTTGAAAACTAAATGATAAACACGCTTGGGCTTCTGACCCAAGTTACAAACTACATTGGCTTTCTACTTAGACATTTTAATTTATTTACTACTTTTTTAATCACTTATATTTCCCCTTCCCTACTTTTTTTTTTTTTTTCAATTACTCTTTTTCTTTTAAGAATCTGAATACCTCGCACTGATGACTGACTTGACCCCATTAGTTTTTGAAGCGTCACAGAGGAATAAAAATGTAATAATTTTTTTTTCCAATGATGTTCACCCTGGACAAGGCTAAAAAAAAAGCTCAAAGATTGAGGGTTACAAAGAGGTACAGTTTATGAGGATATGTGAAGAAGATAATAGTTGACCCAAACTTGAACAGGTAAAAAAAAAAAAAAGCCGTAGTGATCGGGGAAGTGTCATCTTTTTGGAGTTGCTTCTACAAAACTTTTGTAACAAAAGTAAAACAATTCATCGGGAGAAGCTGCTTGAGTGAAACTTAATTTTTTTCCCAATGGAATATGAAGGGAATGAGGGTGGATCACTGTGTGTGGCATAGCAGATCTAAATTGTGAATGCTAGAAAAATGGTGGAACTAAAAAAAAAAAAAAATGTAGTTTGTCTGAACATTTTTCATGGAAATAGTGATAGAGTAGTTGCAAAGAAATTGTTTCATCCGTGAGAAATGGATTGCAGAATGGAAAATAATTCCTCACTCACAAACACAAGGATGCAAAGATGCTTTTGGACTCTATCAAGACTGAGTGAAAAATGAAGACCGGCAACATCTAGCAACACTAACAGTATTTTATTTTCGGCCTGACCTGGCTCATGTTGTAAAAAGGCTTTACTAAATGAGCCAGGTCAGGCCGAAAATGAAATGCTATGCTCTAACTTTAGCCTTAAAGGTAGAGCATAGCAGGTGGGGCAATACAGAGAACTGACCATATTATATTTTTTATTTTATTTATTTATTTATTTTTTTTCTTTAGTAGTGTCTTGAGGTCTGAGTTGAGTGTAAGTCTCTATAAGCGCCCAAAGAACTGGGCCTCTTTGTTTTGAAGAAATACCCATTCATCATGATCGGTGAAAGTTCTGGGTCCGTTCAGTGATGATTGTACTAAAAGTTATTCATATTATTTACTTTATTTTATTTCTTACAAAAAGTTTTAGGATTTTATGTTTTCTCTCTTAGTAAATAAAGCGTTGACGTGTGTGAGTGCGACATAGATCAAACAATAAGAGGAGTTCTTGTAGTTTGCTCACAAGATGAAGTATTTTCATTGACCCTTTCTTTTTTGTTCATAGGTGTACACCTGATGGAAATATACACTGTTTACAAACATCTCTAGTTTTATTTGCTCCATAGTACATTTTTCTTCCTCTTCAACTAGAACATTACAGTCCAAAAAAATAACGGGACTCAATAAGATCTTGTATTTGTATTGGAAATTGGAATCTGCTCTCTTAATCAGTCTAATTCACAGTGCCATAGCTGACCATCTTCAGATTGCCTTTTTGAGTTAATCATTGGTATAGATGACATTTAACTGCTAAAATTATTTTCCCTGTGTATTGGTTCCCATAATAAAATTTAGTGCATAACTGGGGCTATAAAGTTTAGACAAAAAGTAACCATAACACTTGAAGTTTAGTTGAGCTAAAAATAAATATCAGTCTTACTCTTAAGTAATACAAGAAAATCGTTCTTTTTATAAAATATTCTCTACTCTTTAAAATAAAAGAAGGAACATGTTATATTTTTTTTATATTTAATGAAAGATTAAGCACTTTATAGTATGGTAATTTTGTTACTTTCTGTGTCCATACTAACAAATATAATTTTACCTGGTTTCAATTTCAGTTGATATTAGTAAATATAACCAGTCATATGTTATACTATAGTCGATCTTAAAAAGATTTGCATATCACCAATGTTATTTATGCAATAAATATTTGTTTATATATCTTTTCTTTTCTATAATTGTTCAGACAATTTAAAATAAGTTTGCTTCTGACATTATCAATACACAATAAAATATATTTGGAACATAGTGTTATGGTAAAATACTTTGTTAAAACTGGAAAAATCCTCTCAACAAATTTAGAAAACGTTATTGGCTATGTATTTGTCAATTAATCAAGGTACAGCACATGTAAGTATTAGATTATTATTCCTTTGTAGTACCTAAGAATCACAAATCAATTCTAAAAGATCTTCCCTGTAGTTTTAGTCTTCTTGGGTTATATATTTTTAGATTTTTCACCATGCCTCATATTGGAGGAAAACAAAGGCGAGAAATTATTTTTATAAAAATAACATTAAATTTTCATAACAACATACCATTTTATTTGACATGCCAACTGTAAAGAAATAGTGAATATCCACACTCTTCCTGATAAAAATAGATATTATATCAGAATATTATGTTATAGCTTAATGGCAGTAACACAACCCAAAATGAAACCTGCTGGTATCATTATCGCTATGTTACCTCATTGACTGGGTATGGTCAGTTGAGCATAGCATCTATTTAGCAAGTCAATTTGAGAAAGGCTATCTCTCTCTATATCAAACCACAACTAATGTCCTCTAACTTGAAAGCTACTTGGTTGTGGACACATGGCTATTGATTCCATTTGAGGGGCAGGGACGCTGCCCTGGCCATTGATTTCACTCTAGGAAGCCCTCTTTCTCGCAGTTCTGGGTCATCACTGCACTGGCTGGATATATAGCTATGACGTCTAGTCTGTACTATCTACAATTGGATAAAACTTAAACACGGTTATAAAAATTGATTTTTTTTTTTTTTTTTTTTTTTTTTTTTTTTTTTTAACAGATTGGGCCTTATCAAAATTTAATGTAATTTTTTTTTAGGGTTATTCCAGCCAAATTCAACTGGGGTCTGGAATCATTCACAATACTACTACTTTGTGTTACCAGCGTACTAATTGGGATTCATTTTGTGATTTTTCTTCAAGATGTCCCTTGGAGTGAAATTTTTAATCTTGCTATTCAGAATTGTGCCACTGAAACTTCTCCTTGTATAAAAGCTGGCATTCATGCGTTTATACCTTATTGGAACTACCAGTTAAAACTGCTCGTTCAGCCACTATAGCCCACAGAAATCACTTTTTCAGCCATACCAACATGATAGGTACGATCATAACAAATACCTCTTTCTATCACTTTGTAATAATTGCAAACATATCCTCAAAGAGGATAAGTCTTTGTTCACTAACAAAATAAGGCACCGTATAGCCTCTAACAAGTTTGGTTTTTGTGACTACTGGGGATCTATAATAGTGTATAAAATAAGTCTTGTGTCTCTCCTCTCTTCACTCAGTTTGAGGTGTTATCATCTTCTGACAAGGCAGAATGATTTGCTTGTAAATTCTCTTCCAATTTTATTGATTCATCAGGTGTTTGATTTTCCATTTAGAACTGAAACTATACTGTATGATATGCATATAATTCCATCCTGAATTGACTCCTGTTCTCTCTACACTCAACAATAATTGCTTTGACGCTTCTTACTTTCCTCCTTTTTGGAAATCCTATTCTGTAGTTCCAGTCTTTAACCATCTGATCCTTTTATTGGCATATTAACTTTTTGTTGAAGTACTAGAAACTCTAATAAACTCTGAATTGGTTAAGCATCTCGCCTTTCAGGGTCTTCTTTCAGGTAAGCAATATGGCTTTTGCTTTTCTATATCAATTGCTGATGTATTAATGATTATTGCTGAAAGAGTCTGTAACACTTTAGATAAGAATGGTGAAGCTCAAGCTTTTACATTGGATATCTTGAAAGCATTTGACTGAGTTTGGCATGCTGGTCTTCTTCACAAGTTGGAAGGTTAAGGGTATTTCTGGCTGAATGTTTGATCTGATTCATCTCATCAAATTACAAAATGAAAGTTATCTTGAACAGTCACTCTTCTAGATCTTTTTGCATCAATACAGGTTTCCTCCAGGGCTCTATCCTTAGACCTACATTGTTCCTAATTTTTATCAACAACCTTCCTGATGTCATCAGTTCTCAATTTGATATCTATGCTGATGACACAACTATTTATTCTTATTTACTCTTATTTTAATGATAAGTCTGAGTGATTCAATAAATTTGAAATGACCAATAATCTGTTGTTAACTGGGGCTAGAAATGGTTTGTTAATTTTAACATCTCCAAAATGAAACTGCTCTCTTTTAATCATCTTAGAAACCATTTTTGCTTTTCCTCACCATGGCTAATATTAACCTCCTCAGGCGAACATTTTCTGCTGACATGAAGTGGAAAGATATTGAATCAATTGCTAGGTCTGCTGCTAGGAAAATTGGCACACTGTGTTATGTTATACAAATTTTCTCACCTCAATCTAAAACATTTATAAGCCTACCTTTTGTCCATGCATTGAATATTGCTGTCACATCTGATTTCATGCTTCTATGTATTTAAAGATTATTGTTAAAATACAAAGAGGAATCTGGTCAAATGGATATAAGCTCACAGCTCTGAGCTAGATGAGAAGGGATGGCAAGAGAAACCATGGAATAAGAGACACAACCTTCAAAGAAATCAGCCATGTATGACACATGAAGTAGTTAAGAGCTCATATGTTGATTATATTCCCTGTCCTTCTTAGGGCTAAGAAAAACACAGTAGATTGACATTGACCTATTTCTAAGATGGCTGCTACTATAAAGTTCTGACTTCTCAATTGTCAAAACTACCCACTAACAAGCTGAAACAGACTTTCACCAGACTGCTACTAAGATCTGTCTTATAAATGAACATTTTGTTAACCTGAATATCAAAGAGATAATTCTAATCTAAAATAAATAAAAAAATTATATATTATTTATTTTATACCATTGAGTCATTTTGTTTTATTCCAAAGTTTCTGATAAAATAATTGTCAAGAATTCTCTGGCGCAACAATATACTACAACTTAACCAGAAGTTTGATTCAGTATAAGATATTTGTCATTACACAGTCGTAATAAGGTACTCTAGATTTGATCTATAAGATTTTACTGTTTTCAAACCATGAATCAATTCAAAGATTTCTAACCATGTGATCATTAGTTACAGAGGATTCTGATTCATCTGGAAGTCATTGTAAATATCATGTTGGCTGCAAAGAAATGAAACCTGATGTGATTTTTTTTCAGTTATTCTCTCTAATTCATTTGTTCCTATTTTGTTTCATTTAGTCAAAGGAAAAAAAGGATTTCAAATTATTAAAATATCAACATTAAATTATTTTCAAATATGATTTAGCCTGTGCAACATGCCAGAAATTTTACTTGTGGTGGATTTTTTGTGTATTTTTACCCCTTTGTAACACATCATGATCATGGAGAGGTCCATTTGCCAACCACTCAACCTATTGGGGGTAAGATAAGGTATCAACCTTCAAGAGCAATTAAGCTTGAAAACTTCTAATTATTACAATTGGATTTCTGAGACCCTGAATTATTGAAAATTTAGAAGTGCTTGAGTGTTTGAATTTGTCCAATTTTCAGGAGGGATGAACTTTTTCCAGAGTTTATTTCAATATTTGAATTTGAATTTTTTTGGTACACCTCCAGGTGTACTCTCAGAATATATGTTTAATTATTTATTTATTTATATATATATATATATATATATATATATATATGTATATATATTTGTGGTTTGAATAATAAAAAATATTAAAAAATTAAAATTTTCAGACACACTGGGTTGTATATTAACGTTTTTTGTTTTATTATTTCAATTAGTTTCCTCAACTAGAATTTTACATATTTTACCTGAGCATAAATGTTAAATTTTTTTTTTTTTTTCTTTAGTTCAAGACTGGCTATCATTGATACCATTTGTAGGAACAGTCTCTTTGGTTATGTACGTTACTTCTCACACTTTTCAACAAAAATGGGCTAAGTACAAGAAATCTGGACATGGTTGCCGTATAAACTATCTCATTAAGCCAGATTGTGAAAAGGTGGTTGATATTGAAGACATTGAAGATTTGGGGGAAAAAGTTGCCTACTGCAGATGTTGGAAATCCAAAAAGGTAAACAAATATTTGAATATATATATATATATATATATATATATATATATATATATTATTTTTTTTATTTTTATTTTTTTTTTTTTAATTCATTCATATTTATAATATGACATTGGATTAGCCAAAATATTGTTTTTGTCATTAGATGACATTAGGAATGTTTTTAACTAACTTCATTCAGAAGATGTCTTTTGATTATGACAGCTTCCATATCAGCATATACCTCTAAAACCAATTTTTGTTTATTGATTTTAATATTGAAGAAAGAAGAAAGTAAGCAATACCTGCAGTGTATAATGCTTTTGTATTTTAAGAAAGATAAAAATGCAAGTTTAGTGCAAGAAAGATTTGTACAGTTTATGGAGAAGGTACTGTGAATATTTGAATGCATTAAAAGTAGTTTGTGAAGTTTCATATTGGAGCTGTCTTACTGAATTATACTCCATAGATATACCAATTGAGGTTGGAAGTAACCAAATCAACTGATTAGTTGAGAATAATTAATGTTATGTGATGTAGAAATTAGTCAACTTATTCAAAATATCAAACTGTGAAGCATTAAAATTATTTACACTTGTCTGGTTATGTTGCTTCCATATATGTTAAGTGATAAAAACCAATGTGAGTATTATTTCCATGCTTAATCTGAATATTAATATAATGAAAAAATGTTCTGTTCTTATTTTTAAACAAATTATAGCAAGAAATGAAAAGTGGATATTTTTATTTATTTTTTAACAATGTGGAATATATTAGATTGTGGGGAAAGAAAATTGAACCATCACTAATCATATTAAAACTTGTCTATCATCCAACTGATGCTGTGTATATGGTCAGGATGCTGTCATATCTGCTCCTTTCAGAGAACCAAACAGTTTATTTGAACCTGTATTGCTCTTAATTAAATAGACTGAAAGCAGTAATTGACAATAGCATCCAGAATTATTCCAGAGAAATGGCATAATATTCCATCAAGCTAAAGCATTTGTTTCTTTGGTGGTCAAGGAAAAATTGTTATTTGTTTGGGAAGTTTTGACTCTTTGTCATATTCATCAGATATTGCATTGTAACAGGAACATTAGGGAAGAAAGATTAATTCTCCCATTTACATTTCTCTTCTTATGGGCATTATTATATCTGTGATATAATAACACCAATATTTCATGGGTGGAACAGAATGGCTGAAAGGAAAAAGAACTACAAAATGCTTTGTTTTCAGAGAGCCTTTTATATCACTAAGACATACACAAACCATATATATATATATATGCATGTCCCACGCAGAGAACAATATATGACATATCTACACAGCTAAGTAAAGTGTAAGGATAAACAAAAAGAAGGGTCTTACATATAGTGAGAAGCTATTTTTAGGACTCCAGATTCAAATTGGCCATATTTATCTATGTCCCTATAAAAGAGCATATTCCATAAATGGGAAACAACAAGTCTTGGGTTTTCCCACATTGAGGACTGTGAGCTGGATTTTCATTCTATGTCTAGGAAAGATATATTCCCAAAGAGAAACAGCACTGTGGACTGTGGATTTACTCTCAGCCTAGACCCTTTGACCCCAGGCTAAAGAAAGAAACCTTATGTGGTGGCTGCTGAAAATGAAATAAAAAATGAACGCTGCGGTCATGTGACTCATCTCTATCAAAGGTAGATAAGCGCCTTCTGTATCCTTATAGCATCTTCAGATTACCATTTATTATAGTCCTTAAAGAATTCTCTAAATGACAAAATCTTTCAATTGTCTGGAAGACTAGAAAAAGCAATTCTTTGGTGAGAAGGATACAATTTTTACTTAATACTTTTGTCCATTGTGATAGTTGTTTTGTGCAATAATATTTTTTTTTCTTTTTCAGTTTCCCTATTGCGATGGTGCTCACAGCAAACATAACCAGGAGACAGGTGATAATGTTGGGCCAGTAGTCCTCAAGAGAAAAGATCCAAACCCTCTATAACAAATTGTTTAGTTTTAGTTGGATAATTTTTTTAATTCTTCACTCTAAAATTAAAAAGTTTGGCATTAAATTACGATGGAAATCATCACTCTGAAGTGGTCAATGCAATGATTAACAACAGCACAAGAAAGACATTCATTCTATTACAAATTTGAATATTTTTATTAAATTTTGAAGGATTCTTTTTAATACATATCCTCCTGGCCTCTGTTTAAATTAATACCTTTTTTCCCCATATATCTAAAAATAAATTTGAAAAGTGAAAATTTCACTGAAATATGTTGGAAAATTTCAAAGTTTTTATTTGAAATCAAGAAAGCATGAACTATAAACAAAATGGTCACAGTTTATAGAAGAGAAAGGGTGTCTGTTTAAACTGATGCCAGGATGTTATAGATTATGTTTGCAGAAATAATTAGGCCACTGCTGGTAACTTTCTGTGGTGTAGGTTTTTTTTTTTCTAGACTTGTCTATCTCAGGTATTTCACCATAGAGAAGATCAATTAAAGGTTGTTATTCTTATAAAGACACTGTTTTCTTTTGTAAGCATATTTTTTGTATCTTTTACATTTTTATTTAAAAAAAAAAAAAAAAAATTTGGATAAAATTGAAATGATTTCGATACAAGGATGGTTTATACTTGTTTATTCTTTTTTATGGATCCTGATGCTGTATTTGGTAAGTTATCTCTAAGTGGATTTTTGTGCTAAGTGACTGATATAGTACACATTGGAAGAATTCAAGCATTTATCTTAGTGACAAACTTGTCCATTTGGTCTTTGTAAATTTTCTCAAAGACTGAACATTTAGCAATTTTAAATACCACTTGAATTATTTTTTATCTCAAATAAGTTGTGCTACAGTTGACAGCACTTATTCACTTATTGAATGTGAAATGAAAGTAGTTGTTCTTGCTTGTCCTGTTGTATTTTGAAAATATTTAATAAAAAAAATTACTTTTGAGTTTAATACACTTTATTTTAGATCATTTGTTTTCTTATAATTTCAGTAGAGGCCTTTAAAACCTTCAATCCTGATGAAATTATTAATGAAATGATTTTTGAGTAAATAAAACTTATTCAGATATATCAATACAAAAAAAAACATTTTTAATTAGCCCTAATTGAAGAAATGTGTAATTGTAATAATTTAGTACTTTCATACACTTGATTTCAGTAAACTAATTGTAATGAGTTATAATAAAATAACATTGAAACACTTAAATCCTGTGTCATAAAATTGATGGAAATGGAATTATTCAATGAAACTTGTTTTCTGATAATATATTCTTGAAAACTAAGTTGACACTTATCTGAAAATCTTTTAAAATGTTTTGATCCAATATGTCATAATGATATATTTTTATATCTTTTATGATAATTTCTTATTTCAAATGAAGTTTGGACATAGGTTTGTGTGACTAGCACCCAATTATCCATAACTATTGTCTCACTAGTAAATGAAAGGTTTATCTTTTGAGACCAATTTGATATGTTTATACGGAAGTTGGCGTTTTTATTTTAACCTCCATTATTAATTCAAAGTCATATCTTGTTTACTTGCATAGTCATCATCATAGATTAACACAGAGATTTATTTAAGATAAAAAAAGATATATTAAACTAAGTGACATCTGAGAATTTCCATCTAAAATGTATAGTTTAAGTTGAGTGATTTTTATATTTGTCAAGATCAACAAGTAGATGAAATTTTTTTAAAATAGACTTTTGACTTGTTTGCATTAAAATTCTGGTCTATGTAAACTTTATTCATAGCTCACATGAGATTTTATTTTCTTAATTTCAAGTTCTTTTCTCTCATAGAAACTGGAAATTTTCATGCCTGATTTCAGAATAAAAGTAACATGTTTGCATAGACTAATAAATTTGCATATAAAAACTTAAATCCTTAACTACAGAACTGTATTAATTGTTGCTCTTTGATTCAAACTTGGAAAAACATTTTCCAAATTTTTGTTTTGTCAACTTTAAGCTGTATGTGTCAATGGATCTAAATTCAAATATTAAGATACATTTTTTTTTGCTATTATAAAAGTATCTGTTCATAAGGATTCTATTTACTAACTGTAATTTGGTCTGGAATGTGAATTACTCAGTGACTCACTACAATAACACAATGATCTGCTTGATTAGTTTCCTATTACACCATGACAAAGAACACAAAAGAAATATTGCTTTTATAGATTTTGGCAGTGGGGCTGCATAAAAGGAAGAATGTTCTTGTGGCTTAATAAATCTGTAAAAATACTTCTATTGATATTCATAAGTAGTTGGTTTGCCTGGGGAGTATCTCCCCAGAAGGAAAGAGCCCTATTGTTGTCTGTACTACATGCTGGAGTAAAAAAGAAAGAATTTATGTCTTTCTCTTATAGTCTTGAATAGAATGTCACCTAGCAGGGCATCCTGGCAGATGAGGTGGGGTAGTTCCCACATACTATTTTTGCTGTACTGTATTCACACAGACTTTAAAAAATCACCTTGCTGATAGATTTAATTTTCAGTTCATTCAGAACAGTGAATTTTGCAGTAGTTTTGCACATTGTTTAAATTTTTTTTAACATTGTTATATATTGTCTGTAATTCTGAGAATTCATTAAAATTCTAACACTATTTCAGAAAATTCAACCTATTCTGTGTATTGCTTATATTATTACTATGGCAACAAAAGGTTTCTATGTGTATATGCAGCCTTCTTCATGTGTATAAGCTTTTGAATAGTATCAAACACTTTACAATTATGGCTTGTATTTTTATACAGTAATAAGAATATAAATATTTTATACAACAGCAATTTCAGAGTTATAAGAAATTACCTCTTTTATTTAAGCAGGTAGTGTTACAGATTTTAGTATGCCTGGGCTAGTCTATTACATTCACATTCCATCTTCTTCCTGCTGTGGGTTAAATAGCAAGGTAGACTAGACTTGCTAGCCTTGGCTAGGAAATGTGTCTAAGAAAAGGAAAACTCTGAATTCCAAACAATGTAAAAAGTACTCCACTGTCTTTCTCAAGAAAGCTTGGGAATTCACAGATAAAGAAAAGGAATCTGGATAACCATGTTCTGGAAGGATATGGTATAATATATATATATATATATATATATATATATATATATATATATTTCTGAAAATGGCTGCTAATTTATTTAGCAGATTTGTGTTTTTTTTCCTAATAAACACAATTTTTATTTATGATTATGCAATTACTAATTTTAACCTTCCACTGAAGGTGACTCTGATCCCTGAACAATAGTGTGTTTGAATTTCAGAGTTGTGTTGTCATACCCTGCTATGGCAACAGAAAAAAAAACTTTGAGTGAAATTAACAATAAGGATATTGCAATTGAGAGGCTTTGAAAAAGAATGCAGTGGAAAGGGAAGTAATAATATTAATAATGCAGAGTGCTAAAGGTTAAGATCTGTGGTCATATATATCTATGGTCACAGCTAGTTCATATAGTATACCTATAGGCTTCAACTTACTACTAATTTAAAATCCATATTAGAATTAGCCCTTTTCAGTTTGTATTTTATGCTTTTTAATTCTTAAATTATTCTTTAGATCTTTTTTTGTCAAAAAAAACGGATTTTTTTTCTGAATGTTAAAAGTATTTTACACTTAGCTGCATTAATTTACATTTTCAAGTTTTCATTTTATTCTTTATTTTTTTTCTTTCCTACATTGCTTTCCTATAACTGCACTCGATTTGCTTCTTCAATTATTAGTTTAAATTTCCTCTCTCTTGTTCTTGTTGCCTTCTAAGTTCCTTCAGTAAGAAATCCTTCTCCAGTTCTGGTTTATTATAGTTATGCAATCTTTTCAGGTCTCTTCATTTACTTTAGGCTTGTTTTTAGTTAACATTTAACCTCTCTCTCTCATTTTTATTTTTTTTTTTTTATACTAATGTTCATCCAATACAAGGCACAGGAGCCACTCAAGGTAGAAGTGTGGACTGTGTGGACTTATATTAGCGTAGGAAAGAACAAGCATTAGAGCTGAAGCAGAATATACAAGGAAGTGGAAGCCTAATCTTAAACAGGAAACAAGGTATAAACTTCTACTCTTGTTCAAAAGACTGGGAGGAGTGTGAACCTGATTTACACACTTATTTCTTACTGCCTAACAATTTCATTATTTTGTTTATTGTTCTAATAAAGATTACATTTGATTTAAATGCTTGATATTTATGTATAAAATTTTTAGTTTAATTTAAATACAGTGTAACCCGGATATAAGAGATTTACACTGTACCGGGTTTCAACACTATTTTTCCTTTAACTTATGTCTTCAGTTTGTTTACTTGTTTATATTAGTGTAATTTGATACTTATTTGCCTGTATAATACTTGTCTCTTTGATATTCATTAACCACAATATCCATCAGCTGGAATCTGTGTTGTTGGAGAGGCAGTCAGTGTGCTTGTTTTTTTTTTTTTTTTTAGTACCTGTGTTTGTGTTGTTAGAGAGATGTCAGCTTTTAAGTATGAGATGTTGCTCAGAAATCTCTTCTCTTCTTTATCAGTGGTTTTTGTTTATCATGTAAATACATCACCCACATCTCACTCTAGAAACAGGATCTGTTGATGAGCTTGCTATTAGGTTGGTGCAAAATGATGTCGTTTTCTCACATATGTTAATGTGAGAAAACGACATTATTTTTGCACCAACCTAATATAATTTTAGTGGAATTAAAGTTTTTGATGGAATCACCTGTCCTGGCTGTCATCCCAACTCTGACTTTAACAGCAACTGAGGCAATGAAAGGCATAAACTGGATCCAACATAGTTGCACAAGACAGAGTTCCTAATGCAGCTCAACTCCATTATCCTTAGCCACTTTGTTTTTTCCACTTAACAAATTCCTCTTCCTTTATTTCTTGAGTCATTAGTGTGGTCTAAGTCACTCTACTACTTGATATTGAAGGACTCTCTTCACTGACTCTTTAAAGTGTTATGTTTTAAGGGGAATGCTAAAAAGTTGTTAGATTTAAGAAATAAGGGTATATGTGTAGAGCTAACAGATCACCTTACTTAAATAAAATATAATTAAAAAATAAGATGATACCCGTTGAGTTTTAAATTATTGATGTAGTTTTTAATCTCCACATTTCCAAATTTTATGAACTGTGAAGAGCAGACAGGCATAACAAAATTTTTATATTTTTATATTATATATATATATATATATATATATATATATATATATATAATATGAATGAAAATGCAGGAAAGCATACTTCTTTCTTTAGGGAGCCCTTTTGACCAACACATCAGAATACATTGGTAATGTCAATTGATAAAAAAACACAATTTGCATTGTGATAAAATATAAGAGGAAAAAGGAACTATGACTAAAATACAAATTTATGAATAAAACAAGGGGGGAAAAGCAGGGGATATACTGACCAAAGAGCCAAGGTAAATGGTTCCAAGTGAGTATAAAACAGAAAAACTTTACTCACATAGCTCCTAAAAGACAGTGTGAACAATATGCTCTTTCTGTCAGCATAGAGACAGTTGATATAACTTAATATAAAATGCATCAAATAAATGCAAATATTGAACAGGCCAAGCTCTACAGAAAATGGTGTATGGATCATTCCTGTATCCTTCTGCAAAATCTGGATTGTCCAGAAAGTGTTAGCCAATAGCCAAGTCATGCATAAACTGGGTATCACACATACTACGATTAGTACCCCATCTTATATTCACAGGAACATGTTGTCCAATCTGGGTATTGAGTCACTGATTGGTTCATTCTACATAGTCAGCCTCATACTGACATTTAAATTTATAGACAATAGAACTACTTTGAATGTAGAACAAACTATATTTGACAAATGAGAGAAAAACCAGATTAGTCCAAAAGACAACACATAACCAGTGAAAAACCTGATGTGACATAAGCTGACAATGTTGGCTAGTATCTGACTTTCTCTGCCCATAAGAAATAAAAGTGGCAACTCTAGGTCATCAGTGTCAGAAACATCACATCTCACTGAAAATCATGATCACCCATGCACACACTTAGAATTTTTTTTTTTTTTTTATTTACACTGGCAGATTTTCTCAGCAACTTTGTATTTTTTACTTTATTTAACATTGTAATGAACTGAAAAATGAATTAAAAATCAAGATTTAAAACTATAAAATTAGAACAAAAATGTATTCTTTGAATTATCAATGTATATTTCTCTATTCCTTGTCTGGCAACACACACAGCATTAGAATATTTTTTTTCAGCCTGACTTTTTTATTTTTATTTTTTTATTTTATCACATTTAACATTATAATGAACAGAAAAATGAATTTAAAACTATACAGTTTAACCTCTTTCCCCTGGCACAGACACATATATACGTTTTTACCAAAAGTGTCTTTTTCAGACATGTTGGTGGTGGTCTGTAATCACTTTCTTCAATTGATAGCCACATTTACATTTTTTTTTCTTTGTGTAACATTCTTATGAACACTTTCAGCAAAATTTACTTAAATCAAAATTTTAGAGTATAAAGTTAAAACACAACTATAAAAACTAGTAACTTAAAACAATTCAAAATATTTTATTCTTGATAATTCATGTTATGATTATGTGTCCAGCTGTAGTCAAGGATGAAAGATAGTGTTTTTTTTTTTTTTTTTGTTTCTTCGAAATCTACACTTAGAAATTGAATATATATAATGTGTGTATACTTTCTGAAAAGTATACACAGTTTATTGCACATAAATTTGTCAACCTTGTAACCTCTCCATCACCTGAAAATGCTGGCAAGCAGAACTTTGTCGTTAAGGTAAATATATGCCTAACACCTACTCTTGCCAGTTCATTACACATACATATTATTGTATCATTAAACAGTGAACAAAGTTTAAAACCATGAATATTAATGCTTTCAATTTTATGTCTAAACAAACATTAAATTCTGTTTCAAACTAAGGTTAGTCATTTACATTTTATTTAATGAGTCTGTTTATGAACTTCTAAATTGAAACTTTGGTCTGAAACCAAATCTAAGCTTTATTAACAGATTCAAGACATGCCATTCCCTGGAAGTTGATGGACCACATATATAACCACATTTGTACATATGTCTTTTTAGAAGGATGCGATATTTTTTCTTAGATTCTGTAGATGAATTTTAATTTGTCTTTTAAAATATATTATCTAGATAAAATAAAAATTCATTAGTTACAAAAATGTAACATTTATTGATAAATTTTTTAATTGATTTAATAAAATTGATATGACTAATTCCAAATACCTTTTTTTCAATATCCTCTAATTTAACCAAAATTTTATACACAACTAGTGTACCATGCCATAAAAAATGACAGCAATTGTTACAAAGTTTTAATAGATTCAATGAAACAAAAGTCTTGAAACAATGTATTGAGATTCAGTAAAGCAGAGATAATTCATCATTAAAATAGAGACCAATGAACAATTTATTCATTCCTTTTATATTTTTTTTAGATGTTCAGTGGTATCTGATTCATTGATTACTCTTTGTATTTCATAACTTGCTTTTTGTTCAATATCTTTTCATTTTGTTTTTAATATAACAGTAAAATGAAATTATATCTCGGAAGAACATGATTAGCAAGATAACGACAAAGCCTCTTTCAAGACCAAGCTGAAGCAAGAGGATCACTTAATAGACAAAGGTATCTGAGTGTCTCACGTGAAAGGTTTGAACCAATAAGACTGCAATCTAAGAAATGCAGGAGTAAAGGGACTGATTAATTAAAAGGTTCATTTTGCTCAGGAGCTAATTTTATCTAAATGTAGATAAATATTTTATTTGTATAGATTAATAAAACCATGAAGGGAAGTAATCACTCATAAATTTACTCACTACAGATGGTACAGGAAATATTTTTAAAAATATTCAGTGGCACAAATTGGTTTTAGGAAATGATATCAAAGTATGGTGTAATGATGGTGAGTAAATTTATTATCTCTTAATTGGAATTAAAGGATTCAAATGTTTGAGAAACTTTTTTTTTTTTTGTGATCTTTATTAAAAAAATCAGTTTCTTTCCACTAAGTTAAGATCAGGCAAAATATTTTTTTAAAGAAAGAAATAAAAATAAATAATGGGAAGTATTATTGTTGCTATTAGGTTGGTGCAAAAATAATGACGTAATAATGTCGTTTTTTGACGTTAAAAAATACGTCAAAAAACGACATTATTACATCATTATTTTTGCACCAATAAAGTGAAAATTCAAGCTGAGATGCATTTTAAATGACATGATGGAAAGTTTCCATCTCTGATGATTATGGTTATATCAGGATATTTAAAAAATGTATATATGGATTGGTTAATCACTCTAGTATAATTGCTGAAATCTATATTCGTTATTTTAAAATGCTCTGAAAAATATTTTAACAGGAAAGTAAAATTTAGTAATAATGATAAAAAGGTTAACAAAAAAATAACATCAAAGTAATATCAACATGCAGAACAACATTGGAACTAAATTGAGGATGAGAAATGTAGACAGTAAAAGAAAGATCAAATATCATATAATATATAACGAGTAAAGGCTAATTGCAATTAAGACTAACAACCACTCCTGCTTGCAGAATGGTAGGGGATGTGCAGGTAGTGTTATGGTTGGTGGCTCGGAATGAGAAATATGAGGTTTCCAGGTTCAAATTCCAGTCAAGTTATGTTCACTTATGCACAAATACTCTTTGGGAAGGTATGAATCCATCTCCTCCCACCCTCCAGCTATGGGTTTAAGTAGGAAAATCTTTCTTTTTTTTTTTTTTTTTTTTTTTATTAGCAAATATTGCATTAACAATTTTCTTTGAGATAATAATGATTCTTATAATCTTACTTATAAAACGCAGATTGTGTGTATGTGTGTCTGTACGTTTATATATTGGATTGGATTTTCTACATTTTTCAACCGATTTCAACAAAACTTCACAGGACTACATAAAATTACCTTGTGGTGGTTCTGACAGCGCCAAAAATTGGAAAAACACAATTGTATTTTCATGAAATCAATTTGAAAACAAAACACAATTCTGTTGGCAGAATGAAAGGGGGACAACTCATATCAAGTTATACTTATTATTAGGTTGCTGCAAAAATAATGTCATTTTCTCACATATATTACTATGTGAGAAAACGACATTATTTTTGCACCAACCTAATATAAAACCCAGGTTGTTTGTGTGTGTTCGTTTATATATGGGATCAGATTTCCTACATTTTTCAACCGATTTCAACAAAACTTCACTTTTTTTTTGGCAGGTAGTGTTTCTTATTTTGCACACTTTTTTCTTTATTTTTACATTCAGAATGCTTTAAAAATTCCATTTACAAGACAATTGTTTATAATAAAATTCTATTCAATCAATAGACTCATAATGATTGAAAACAATGTTTTTGTTTGAGTTTGGGTTTGACCAATTCGTAAAAAAAAAAAAAAAAAAATAATTAAGACATGGGTGTCCGTCAACCTTAAACAATAATCTTTGTCAATTTTATTTTTCAGTCTTTATGATGGTTGATACTTGATCTATCTCTTACTGTTACATCCCCGGGCAACGCCGGGCTCTACTGCTAGTCTAAAATATGTCTCAGCCTTAAATAAACCACAAAGGTTTGATGAGTTATAAAAAGAAAAACAAATCAATCAACCAGTCAATAGAATGTGGTAGGACTTAATATGGCTTCCAACAACTCCAAATAAAATTCTGAGTTAGCCTTCCTCAGTATGGAGAATATCTTGGTTATAACAGCAGGTACATTGATATTACCTAATAAATGTTCAGCTATTGCCAAACAAGTTGTATTAATGCATCTATACAAATTGTCTAATTTAGCCTTGTGAATATTGGCTGGTACGTTCTAATTGAGCCTTACTTACCTTTTTTATCTATATGTTGTCACTGACATTTTGTTTAATAGCATATCAACTCCTTATGGGTCATTTAGTGCTGGAATTTAAATTTCTTGGGAGCTTTGAAGTAATAAAAATATATTATTCTGCTTTCACAATTGAGTACATGGTAGATGATACTCAGATTTTGTGCATATACATCTTTGTGTTGACATAAATACTAGAGGTATGTGTGTTTTAGTTGAAGTATTTTTGGAATACAGTTTGATTTCTTTAAGAAATTGTAGGGTATTATATGGATTAATGTAAAGATTTCATGTTGATTGATTTTGTTTAGTGGCATATCAACCTCTATGATAAAGACAAAGAACTGGGCCAAATGGATCACTGTATAGTATAGTAAGAACATCTTGTTTCAGAAATAAAGGTTGAAGAGTACATTGGTCAGAACGTGATAAATAGTACAAAAGAACCGGATATCTAAATATTTTGAATGCAATTGCATGCCTTTAACTACAGATAAAATTTATTTTTGGTCATTCTACTATAAATAGGTATATCTGGTCATTTTACTATAAAAATGTATTTTTATACATTCATAAAGTTTTGGGGTTCATTATTTGCACATATTTGGGATCTTAACAAGTGCTACCACTCTGGATCAAGGTGTACCTGGGAACAACAGCAATTAAGAAGTGGTTCCATGCTCTTCAAATGGCTCAGTCCTGGGTCCTTCCCATGCTAGTCAGTACTGCCACCAGTCAGTAATGGTTATCTGCTTGCTGCTTCATTCCTTCATCTGCCCTGTCCCACATTGTATTCCTGGATCCTAGAGCAAAGAATCAAGCTGCAACAGAACCATGCTACAAAAGGACAAATACACATAATATAATAAAATAACAAAGAAGGTTGCTGGGTTAATTTTCAATTGGTTTATATTTTCTTTGATACAAGAAAATTAACTTTTCCCATTAGACTTTCCATCATGACACTCTTTCTTCTAGAACTTGGAGCAGGTTAAAAACATACAACAAAGAAATAGGTCAGTTGGGAACTTCAGGACTCATCAATATTCATGTCAATTATTTTCTCCAACCTTGGAGTTAGGACCCTCAAACAAAATGGTTAGTTATTCAAAACAATACATTCTCTGACAACAATAATTTTCCGATAACAAACTTTTGTGTTAAAAAATTATTTCTATTTTTCTGATGTCAAAGAATTTTCACATTCCTCATGACATATTTTAGATTGCTTACATTCTGGCTTTGCAGATTCATAACAATTGTTTGTCCATCAGTTTGTCAAAAAAAAACATTTCTTTTTTTCCCTTGCTCCATATTTCAATTCATGTTTTCACTTTAATGATTTGAATGTTTTTTAAACCTTTCTAATTCTCCAATTCCTATACAGGGGTTTTCACATGAACCCTTTTAATCTTAATTTCTTACTACCAGTATCACAATAGTATCACACCCACAGTTTGTTGGGTTGCAGTGTTAAGTCAATATATTATAATGACAAAAAGTATATAGGAATGGAGAATGGAATGAGAGGTGTACAATGTAACAAGTTTATTCACTAACAGAAAAATAAAGCAAGTATTTTCCCTTTTTTTAGTGTTCCTTAGAAAGAGAGATAACTAATAACTTATAAGCAGACCAAGTCTACCTTGATGATACAAAACAACTCACTTTCTTCAATTATAATTCTACAAAACTGCACCAGCTTCTAAATATTTACCACAAATAAGAATCATTTTGCAACTCCTCCTATTCGACAAATGGATGCTCCTGCAACTATATTGACCTATCAACCCCTGAATGGGTTAACAAAATATGACCACACTTTGTGAACATTGCTGACACATTCCACTCTCTATCAAGGATTTTTATAATGTCACCTATTGCAGTATGCCCCCACTGTTCTTATAAGCATTCTTTTCTACCTAGCTTAATTTCTTAAGGTGCTTAAGAATATTTTGAACAACTTGTACTTCTTCTTTTCACATTAATTATTGTAAATAATAAACAATTTGTTTCATTTTTACACTGAGTAAGTGTTTTTTATTGTGTGTTTAGGTTATTAATAATTTTTTTGTATATGGGACAAATCCTCATAAAAGTATGACTGAAAATAAATATATCACTTGAGTTCAACGTAGGGGTCTAGTTAAGTCACTATATATATATTTAAAAATAGTACATGAGTTTTCTTTTTTTATAGCTTATTTTAATTATCATAATTTATTTTAATTATCACAATTTTATAAATACATTATATAATTGATTAATTCAATATTTTAAATGTCATAAACAATTTAAAAATAGAATGCTACTTTTAACAATGATTAATATTTGTAAGGGAAGCCGGAGTTACCAACTGTTGTAGAATCAAGTTAAAATAATAGAGAAACCATTAGATAATAAAATATGTACAAGGTTTACAACATAAGCTTTGTTCTAAAATGCCCACGCTGACTTAGGGAGGCCGAGCACAGAAATAAACACAAAATATTGGAGTCCTTGATTAGGAATAAACACATTTTAATTTAAAGGCTCCAAAATACTACCATCTGAACAGCCTAGTGGTGCATTGCATTACTTGGTGGAGTGATGGTTGGGATTTCAATCTTTATGTGAGTAAGAATCAGAACTGGTGCATACTACACCTGAACCCGCCTCATGACTGGAGGTGGTGGGGAGCCTGATTGGGGGACCCAGGGTGTGTTTTGTGACTTATGCTATCTTATCAACATTTACTTTTTTCTACCTACATTTATATACATTATAAATTAAACTAAGCATAACTGTCTATTAAAGGATGAAAAATTTTCAGATTTTGACTTTTCTTTTTTCTGTGAATTTGTATTGCTCACGCTAAGTCTCAAAAAACACTACATAAAATTTGCTTATTTTTTATCCATAATGTTGAATGTATTAAAAAAATTTTTCAACTTTTTAACAAGAAAAATAAGTTGATAAAAATTGCTGCAAAACATTCTTGATTTAAGATGGAATGATCTATTATGACATGTTTCTAATTTCTATTTAGATACATTGTATTTATTTTCAGTTTTTTTTGCATGATCCATTATTGTACATAATTAAGTTACAATAAAATTTGTATTTTATATGAATATTTCCTTATGAAAATTGAGATGTAGTAGAGTGTGTGTGTAGTGGGGGTCATATCATAGATTCAAGTGGGGAGCATGAGACTCTTGCATAGGCACTGGTAAAAGTCAGTTGTAGATATGAATCAGCCCATAAAGAAGAAAAAGGTGTTTAAAAATAAAAATGTAAGATATTTTTATCTTTATGTTTTTTTTTTTTTTTACAACTAAATTTTTCTTAGCATGTGTGAGTGTTAAAGTTCTTATATTTGTCAGGATACAGTCTTTTTTTGTTTTTCAAGATTTAAAGAAATAAATGTGATTTCTTTATGTGTAAGAAAGAAGAGGTAAGGGAGAAAGCGAAGAGAAAAGTGTAAGTGTCCCGTAGCTTGGTGAGGAGGATGAGTTTAAGTCGAGTGTCATGATCTGTTGCTTGTCTCTACTTCTGTTTTGTCTGTCTGGAAACTTTACTTGAAATACCATTCAATGGGATCATAAAGCATGTTTTTTATTGCTGACAGGAATATGACATGTTGGTTGAAAAATGTTAACTATCATATTTTTGAAGCATTCATTTTTTAACTAGAACAATGGGATATTCTCCGATTTATAAACCATTATTTTATCATTTGGTGTTTGACTGTCTTGGTGTTTATTTCCATTTTCGATCCACAATATACTCTGGCTCAGTGAAAAAAACAAAACCAGTATTATAAAAGCAAATTAACTAAGAGGAAGAATGAACTCTGATATAAAAAAAGGAATGTAATGAGAACTTCCCAGAAAGTTATCAAATTGTTTGAAGGCTGAAATGTTGTCTCTACAAGAAGAAACTTGTCTGAACAAACCAGTGTAACAAGAAAAGAATTGATTTCATTTGTTTCGTACGTCAAGTTTTTGATGACAAATCCCTTTTTTAAGCAATCAAAATCATAATACTTTATTTAGTTAATTATTAAAATAATTTTTAGCAATAACAGTTGAATTAATCCTAATAGACTTCTGCAGTCATAAGGACGATGCATTGTCATGATTGATTTTGATTGAAAATCTTAGCTAGGCAGTTTAACATGGATTTGGGCTACCAAGAAGCATATTTAGTGAATAAGTCTGACTGAGGAACACTAATGTCATACATCTCAACCACAAAAGTCACAAACAAACTTATATTTCAATTTCAGACACTAGGATGCTATAACCAGTTTATACTCCTCAGTCTGTCAAATATGTAAAATGGCCAACGCAATCAGATTGCCATTTTCGATAAAGAAAAGAAATGCTGTTAGTATTTCAATGCTTAGGTTCTGTGAAATCTAATATTTCTAGTAATCAAATTTTATGATGACTCTGATCTTCCGTACAAGAATCTTCCTCGCTTTCTGAGCAGCAATGTTCAGGGGAGACAATTAGAAAACTCTAATCCTCTATTGATCGTAGTCATTTCTTTTTAAGACACGCTATCGACACAAAAATGAAACGATTTGTAATTTTTTTAATTTTAATCACTGTGATTATATACGTACAATCACAAGGTGGCAAATATTCAAAGGAAAGAAATAATGCAGAGATTAATGATCCCCTTGAAGGAAGACAGTTTCGAATGATCAAGATTCAACAACTTTGGGAAAAAGCGAAAAAGGTAAGAAGAAGAATGATGTCATTGAAAATAAACAAACAAAAACAAAACAAAAAGTTATTTTTCTTTTCTTTTATAATTTATAATATTACTTAGCGATATGAAAATTTATTTTTGTAAAATTTATTCGCTCGAAATCGGTATTGGAAGAAAAAGTGTCTAGATTTTACTCTTTAAAAAATTAATTGTGGGCGTAAATCTTATCTTTTTTTATTCTTACCCATCACCTCTATTTGAAATCCTTGTTTCTTTCATCTTACTTTATTTGAAGCAAAGAAAATTTATTTAAGATGCATAAATCAGCATTTAAGGCTTATTTTGTAAAATATTTAAATGATTAGACTTTAAAAAAGATTTGATTTGATTATAATTTTTAGGTTTAGAGAATATTTTCTTTTTGTGTCGTTAATTCTTTTGATCCCTTTATTTTATTTTTATTGTTTAATTTTAAATACAATATGTTGTTATTGTAATGAGGTTTTTAATATTATAATTAAAAAACAAAACAACAATTTATAAATTTTTACTTTTTACAGAACAATTTTTGACAATTTTTAAAACTTTTCTGAAAATAAAAGTTTGAACCACGTTACAAATATTTGGAAGTTTGTCGCAGCATAATCTTCTTAAATCCATTTTTGATCTTGTATCGTATATTAAACTTAGATTTATCGAGATAGAAAATACTGTCAGCAATTAGTTAAAATTTTTAATTTTTAAAACAACGTCAATATCCCAAAAAAAAAACTTGTATGTTTTTAATTTCCTCCTCGAAATCGTGTTTTTTTTTTTTACAAAAGGATTTTTTTACTGTTTTTTATTCTTTTGTTTTAAACCATGAAAAAAAGGTTAATGATGCTGCCAAAAGTTTAAAAACTGACGTAGATAATCGTAAGTAAATGAAAAATGTGCCTTGTTAAACGAAACCCCACCTCCATTTTTAGTGGGTGTCAATTCCGATGAAGGTAGATACACGGATACTTTTTCCATCACAGCATGAATGAGTTAAACAAAAATGCCATAAATTTTGTGTTTGTGTTTGTGTTTTAGTTTTTGTGGAAAATTTGACTAAAATAACAAATTATTGATTTGTAAATTATTGGAATCTTTTTATTGGTAAATTGATTTACTAGTGTGGGGGGTAACAATAAGTGGGTGTATCAGATGTAAAAGTAAAAAAATTGCCAAGATTTACTAAAAAAGAAATGTTTTTAAAATTATTTAATTTATTTGTGAATAAGTCCTGAAACTTTCATTAAAATCCGACAATTATTTGATTTTTACAAGAATTTCCAAATCAATGTTTTTCACTGAAAAAAAAAAAAACGCTAAAATTTCCCATAATTTATGACTCAAGAAAAAAGAAATTTTAACCAAAATTTTTGAAGGTTCTAAAAAGGATTAAAAAATATAATTTAATAATCAAAAAATACTTTGGTCTTTTCTCTTAATAATATAAAACTTTTGACATAAAAACTTTGTTTTTATTAAGGTTAGAGCTTTTTTTCATCATAGTATGCTCATTTTTTAGTTAGTCTTTGGAGGTACCTCCTTATAAAGTTATAAATTAAGTTAATTATTAAAATCTTCAAGTTAAAAATATTTGAATTCAGACAAACCTTGGGGGTGGGAAAGAAAGATAAAGTATTTTTGATATCACAATCAAAATCTTCTTACATAGAGTATAACTCAAATATAATTCTAATTATAATAATTACTTTGACAATCATGCTGAAAACACTGGTGCTTGTTTGAGAACCTAATCAAGCAGCATTGAACTCAGTCAATACTGTTTGGAATCACTGGGTACTGAAAGTAACCTTCTGCAATCTGAAATATGTTTTGGTTTTAAAATAACCCAAAATAAGTTGATATTGTAGACTCGTCCTTTTTCTTACCTATCAACCCTAGCAACAGAACAGTCTATATCTTACGCCTACGTATGGAAATCTCCAACCAATTAAAACTGTACTAGGTGAATCAACCAATCTCATTGGTTCATCACTGAAAGTTCACGTGCAAAATTAAATTGCGCCAAAACTCAAGTGAGCCAACTTCGGACTTTCAGGACTTATAAAAGTAAACACTGACCGCCCCAGGCAGTCAGTAACAAACACCCACAGAGAAATTGCCAACATACTCCATGTCACTTGAAATCATGATTTTACCGCGCAAAGATACATCATCGCTGACTCACTCATGATCAAAAAACTCAATCAACTCTGTGGACATCGATTCTCAAACATTGCTTATCTAAAGTGAATTATATTCGCTACCTATTAAACATCAATGTGCGAACAACCTTAAAAACATTACAGCCAAAGGTAGATCACTCTTTAAAAACTACTTCTAAAAAGACACTTAATATCGACAATTATTAATATCAACACAAACTTAAAAAGACTGTAAATGAACGAACAATTACGAAGAGAGACATTCTGAAATCTAAAACATCATACACATTTTGCCAACATGACATATACCAATTATCCTGCTTGTATATTGTTTTGAATTGTATATAAATGTTATATTAGTTTCTAATTAAATATGTTTTGTTCTTAATCATATTTTAAATTTCGTTCATTTATTTGTTGTGGATGCAGAAAGTCACGCAACCTACACAAAATTCCTTCTGATTCTTTCAAGCATAATTAATAAATTCTGCACGTCCCCAACCAAATTGGTGACCACCGACGTGCGAAACCAAACAAAATTGGCGACCCTGACGTTCAAAAAAAAAAACAAAAAACCATCGCCAACAAAATAGACTACCCCGACGTTCATGTAAGAAAAACTCGTCATCAACAAAATTGATGACCCTGATGTTCAATGTTTGACGTTATCAATTGGCGATTCAGACGTGTGAATCATTGAAGAAATCAAAATTGGAATCCCGACATACGAAAACAAAATTAGTGATGACCCCAATGCGCGGGAAGAAATTAAATCGACACGTGTTGTCTTTGAACCAGCAGACCAAAGATCCAGAAACAAAACCACGACTGGCTGATCCAGTTCCTCTCACAGAAACAGCAATCAGGCTCGAAATGCCTGCCTTCAACCCAAACGTTCAGATGTGGTTCTTACAATTGGACGCGATATTCCAGGCCAGACATGTAACCTCGCAGCAATCAAAATTTGCGTCCGTGGTAGAGAAGCTACCTGCAGAAGTAGCGGCTGAAGTAGCCGACATATTAACCTCTCTACTAATAGGCAAGCTGTATGAGACCCTCAAACAAGCAATCCTACACTGATCTGGTTTTTCTGAGGAAAGAAAAATAAGAGACCTCTTAACAAACGTTACAATTGGAGATTCAAAACCGTCCCAATTACTACAACGCATGCAACAACTGTTGGGCGACAACAACATATCAGCCACAGTATTCCGCCAAATGTGGCTGGACAAATTACCATCAGACATGATACGAATCTTGGCTGCATTAACAGACGACATTGACATACAAAAATTGGCAACGATAGCAGACAAAATAGCCGATACTGCCCCGGTGCGACAGATTTCCTCAACAGAGACCATGGATGGCCTTGTGCCAGATGTCAACGAACAGATTAAAAAATTTTCTTCAGAATTGCAAAAAATATCTCTACAACTGCGTGATTTACAAAAACCACACGAAAGTTGGCGTGATAATTTTACACGACACAGTAACCGTGGTTCAAAATCAATGTCTCGGCATAAATACCAACAACGCCATGATCATTACCAACATGCCAATTGCTGGTACCACGAAAATTTTGGCGCACACGCGCGAAGAAATGCCAACCACCATGTTCATATAAGAAGTCATTTCCAAACAAACAGGCGGGAAACAGACCCGCTGGCACCCAGTAGAGATGTTGGATGCCAGATATTTAAAAACTAATCGTCTCTTTTACATCCACGACAGAGCGAGCGGTTTGAAATTTTTAGTTGACACCGGTGCCCAAATAAGTGTCCTACCTTTCAAAAATTGCAGCAAACAGACTCTGGTTAAGCATACATCTTTCAAATTACAGGCCGCTAATGGCACTCCGATCACCACTTACGGCAAGCGAACCCTAACGCTAGACATCGGCCTTAGATGAGAATTTACGTGGATTTTTACTATTGCGGATGTCGCAATGCCGATTATAGGAGCGGACTTCCTAACCCATTACAAATTATCGGTTGAGTTGGTGTTACAAACTTTAACTGACACCAGCACTAATCTACAACGTTGCGGTTTCATTTCCAAGTATTCGACAATCGGTCTGACGACTGTTATACCTACAGCCAATGGCTACAATGAGATAATATGTCAGTACCAATCGCTATTGTCACCGTCAACGCATAATGAACCTGTGAAACACCACGCCACTCATAGTATTAAGACCACAGGACCTCCAGTTCATTCTCAACCTCGCAGACTCCATCCGAGTAAACTAAAAATAGCTCGTAACGAATTTGACAACATGCTCAAACTTGGTGTAATCCACCCTTCAGCCAGCCCTTATGCCAGCCCTCTATATATGGTTGTTAAAGCTGACTCAGCTAGTTGGCGTCCGTGCGGCGACTACAGGTTACTAAATGAGCAAACGGTCTAGGGAAAAATACCCAATCCCACATATTAAAGATTTCGCCCTTTCGTTGGAAAGCTCGATCTTAAAAAGGCATAATACCAGATCCCATCGAGGAAGACGACATTCCGAAAACTGCTATTACAACGCCTTTCGGACTCTTCGAATTTACAAGAATGCCCTTCGGATTGTGTAACGCGGCGCAGTCTTTCCAGAGGCTAATAGACGAATGCCCTACACATATGCTTATATAGATGACGTACTCATAGCAAGCAAGTCTCATGAAGAACACCGCGAACATCTGCACACAGTTCTCAAAAGATTACAACACTACGAGTTAAAACTAAATATTGATAAGTGCATTTTCGCAGTACCGAGTTTAACTTTCCTCAGGCATATTTTAGACCAGCATGGATTGTCTCCCTTGGATCAGAAAATTACATCGATCGCTAATTACCCTCCACCTTCCACATTGAAGCAATTGAGGAGATTTTTGGGGATGGTTAACTATTATCGACAGTTCATCCCAAATTGTGTGTCAATTTTATTACCACTGACGAATATCTTGTCTCTGCATAAAAAAAAAATTCGCAAATATCACTATCACAAGATGAGCTACGATGATTTCAAAATGCAAAAGATGCACTACAGAACTGTGCCAAACTAACTTACATTAATTCATCGGAGAAAGCTAACCTCACCTTAACAACGGATGCATCAGCTGACACAATTGGCACTGTGTTGCACCAAACTACTGATGGCATCGAAACACCTTTGTCTTTTTTCTCACTAAAGCTAAATACTACACAGAAGAAATATAGCACTTTTTCAAGAGAATTACTTGCCGTTTATTTGGCAATACGGCATTATCGACACATCCTTGAGGGTAGAGACTTTATCATTCTCACAGATCATAAGCCGTTAACGTATGCACTGCACACGAAGTCTGATAAACTAAACCCAAGAGATATTCGCTACCTGGATTATATCTGTCAATTTACATCGGACATTCGATTTGTAAAAGGTCAACATAATATTGTTGCAGATGCATTATCGAGACCTACACTTGACGTGATACAATCATCCTCACTCGAATTTGACACACTTGCTGAAGAACAGTTGAGTGATGACACTCTCCCTACAGTGCAGGCAGATACCTCTTTGAAATTAGAAAAACGTCCACTACTTTTCACCGGCAAGCTTGTTTATTGTGATACTTCAACAGGCAACCCTCGACTCTACCTGCCTCCGTCGATGAAAAAAAACGGTTTTCGACCACTTTCATTCACCAGCTCATCCTGGAGCGAAGGCTACGCTGTGGACCATATCTGACAGATTTGTCTGGCCCGGTATGGCTTCCGATGTGAAACAGTGGTCCTGCACATACCAGCGTTGCCAGGCAACAAAGATAAGTCGTCATACGAAAGCACCATCGTCAACATTTACGGCCCCTGATGTTCGTTTTACTCATATACACGCCGACCTTGTGGGTCCACTTGACTGGATCAATGGATACAAATATATCCTGACTATCGTAGATTGCTTCACACGATGGCCGGTGGCTGTACCGCTATCAACGATAACAGCAGAAGCAGTGGCCAACGCTTTCAGAATTGGATTTCAATATTTGGATGCCCTGCGGTTATTACTACCGACAGAGGTCCTCAATTCCAGTCGACTTTATTTACTGAGTTCGTCAATTTGCTCAGAATTAAACACAATTCTACTACGGCATTATCATCCCTGCAGCAACGGATTTGTGGAACGTTTTCATCGACAGCTCAAGTACGCATTAACAGCGTCTACCAGTGCTCGTACATGGGTAGATAAGCTACCATTTGTGATGCTTGCGCTATGAAATACAATCAAACTAGATCTGAAATGTACCAGCGTGGAGTTGGTATTCGGGAAATCAACAACCCTTCCAGGACAAATCTTTCACAATGTTACGGATTCTACCCCTACCAGTTATTTTGTGTTCGATCTTAAACAAAAAATGACGGAGATAATATATACGCCCACACGGGTTTACAAGAAACCGTACTATGTGCCAATAGACTGGACCACATCTGGTAATCTCCAGAACACCTAAGTATTTTGTAATAGACGTTGCTGGTAAACAAAATACTGTCAGCATCGACAGACTCAAACCAGCATACGTACAGTGTGATGACGTCATTCAAATGTTTGTGTGTTTGATTGCTTTGGTTGTTGGGTTTAGTGACCCAACAACACCAAAGCAATCAAACACACAAACGACTACTAAAGACATGTCTCCATCAACCCAGTCTACCCGCACGATGTCGGGCAGACATGTTCATTGGCCAGCTAAATTTCGCACATATTACATATTAATGCCCATTGCCATTAATCTAGGGGATGTATTGTAGACTTGTCCTTTTTCTTACCTATCAACCCTAGCAACAGAACAGTCTATATCTTACGCCTACGTACGGAAAACTCCAACCAATTAAAACTGTACTAGGCGAATCAAGCAATCTCATTGGTTCATCACTGAAAGTTCATGTGCAAAATGAAATTGCACCAAAACTCAAGTGAGCCAACTTCGGACTTTCAGGACTTATAAAAATAAATGCTGACCACCCCAGGCAGTCAGTAACAAACACCCACAGAGAAATTGCCAACATACTCCACGTCACTTGAAATCACGATTTTACTGCGCAAAGATACATCATCGCTGACTCACTCATGATCAAAAAACTCAATCAACTCTGTGGACATCGATTCTCAAACATTGCTTATCTAAAGTGAATTATATTCGCTACCTATTAAGTAAACATCAATGTGCGAACGAGTTTAAAAACATTACAGTCAAAGGTAGACCACTCTTTAAAAACTCCTTCTAAAAAGACACTTAATATCGACAATTATTAATATCAACACAAACTTAAAAAGACTGTAAATGAACGAACAATTACGAAGAGAGACATTCTGAAATCTAAAACATCATACACATTTTGCCAACATAACATATACCAATTATCCTGCTTGTATATTGTTTTGAATTGTATATAAATGTTATATTAGTTTCCAATTGAATATGTCTTGTTCTTAATTGTATTTTAAATTTCGTTTATTTATTTGTTGTGGATGTAGAAAGTCACGCAACCTACACAAATTCCTTCTGATTTTTTCAAGCATAATTAATAAATTCTGCACGTCCCCAACAATATGATGTCATGTTTGCTTAATATTTGTAAAATATAAAACAATCTGAGTATCATGAGAAAAGCAGTAAAAATAAGATGAAAAAAATGAATTATAAAGATGCTTCATGTAAGAAATTTGAACAACTTAAAACTTGTATCTGCTACTACTAGGTACATAGAAGAAGCAAAAATGTAAAAAAAAAATCATAATAATGACAACGCTTCATTCAAGAAATTAGGACAACTTAGATTTCTGAGTTTCAAAATTTTCTGCCTATATTTCATAATAAATGATTCAACTTTTTAAAGATTTGGAAACTACTTGCACATATTTTATTTTACTTAAGCAATATTTGGGCAACTTTTTTAATGCTTTTGCTGATAAATACTCTATAAATGAATATGTGCAGTTTACATCTTTTTCAACCATTAGCAGCAACTTAGTTAAGCATTCAGAATTTGTAAAGAAAGCTATGTCCATATTGATTTTTCATGTGAAATTTTACTTACAATTGAAAATATTGACCCTTTTAGAGAAATCATTAGTTATTACTATCCTCATTGATATAAATTTTGAGATATGTTAAACATACTGATTTATTTATGTGTTAAGATCAAAATTTTGCATTAGATAACAAGCAATCTCTTTTAAGAAATTTTTTAAATGTTGATTTTCAATTATTTTCTCTTTTTTTTCCTAGCGTTTATCAGGTACACGACTGGCTGATTGTTATGCAGAGCTAAAAGTACAGGATAAAATGCATTATGACTTGAAGAGATTGAAGCATAAAGATCCAGAAAAAGGTGAACTGAAAGATCTAGGTGTGCAGAAACAATTACAATGTGAGTATTTAGATGCAAGTGTTGAAAAATAACAAAGAATTGTGTCTGTCTCACAATAGGAGACACTAAGTGAGATTGTTGCATGTAACAGTAAACATGTAAATAGAAGTAGATATGTTTGCCTATCATCTAGTTCATACTCCTTCTTGGTCTTTTTGAACAGGAGTAGAAGTTTATTCCTTGTTTTCTCTTTATGGTTGGATTTCTGGTTACTTCTAAAGTCTACTTTAACACTATACTTCTAATGCCTCTGCATAAACTCTTAAATTTTATTTACTATTTATTTATTTTTTCTTCAGGAATAGATAGGTTTGCCTATTGTCCAGTTCATATTCCTTCCAAGTCTTTTGAACAGGCGTAGAGATTTATCCCTTGTTTCCTGCTTAAGATTGTGTTTCCAACTCCTTCTAAAGTTTTCTCATTCTTTTTCACTCCCAGTAGCACCTTGAGTCTTAGTGGCATTATCACCTTGCTTGAGGTGAATTGATTTTTTTTTTTAAACCCAGAGAAAGCAAATTCTAGAAAGTGCATAATACTGTATCAATATATAGACTATAGTTGTTCTTATTTTCTACAATGTTGATGCCAGTCAACCCGACAATAATTGAGATCTTAACAAATCATTTTTATTTCATAAGCAATGTAATTATAATAAAAACACTCATTAATTTGTTTAAATTCAAAATCTAGTTTAGTAGTTAGATTAACTAATTTTAGTAATTGGTTCTATCTCAAAGACAGAGACGCCATAAAAGCGGTAGACAAGAGATGATAATATGCTAAACTGAATCTTTGTAATGTGAAATAGAAAAAAGGACTAAATAATTGGGAGACAATATTTTTGTCTTTTTTATTGGAAAATGTTGAAAAAAATCAAATTGTTTTCTGTTCCATAAGCATTGCTCAATTCAGCCAATGTCCTTGTTCAAAAAGTTACTGGAAATTGTATTTATTTAATGTTGATGAAAATTCTTTTGTTCTTCATTATTAGGCCCACTTTTTGTCATGAATGTTATCATTAGAAAAGAAGCATATAATATAAAATACAATGGTTTATCATTTGATCTGTATATTCCATATATAAAAAGGAGTCAGTTAACTGTAAATTATTTCTAAGTTAACTCTTGCTTCACCATAAAATATAGAAGGCTTATGGCCATATCACATTGAAACATTGGTTCCTGTATGATCACCAAAGTTAAGCAATGTCAAACCTGGCCAGTACCTAGATGGGTGACCATTTGGGAATACAAGGTTCTATAAGCTTCAGTGTAAGGGTGATGTAATGGATAATGGCTTGGAATTGTTAATAGGAGAGCCAAGTTCTAATTTCAGTTTCTTTTTTATATTCATTTACATGCAAATACTCTTGTGAAAGGTATGAATCCACCTCTTTTCTCCACTTTTCATAAAAGCAATTAAAACGTAAAAAGCTACCTTGGTAAAAAGATTTCAGTAATTTATCATGTTACTATTCTCCCTGGTAAATTTTTAGTTAAATTTTATTTAAAAAAAAAATTCTAACAAAAGGTGAGTGTCATTCATTGTAAAAATTAATCTAACATCTATGACTTGTTGTGCATGTTTAAGAGTAAAACAAGCCATTATTAAAAGAATTAGCTATATCAATTCTGTCAGCCAATCTCCTCAAAATCACAATACAGACTATAATAAATATTGTATTTATTAGCTTATTGCTTCTTGAAGCAGCCCTTGTCTTTTATTTATTTAACCATTAAGATATATGAGATCTGTCTGGAAAGTATTGCATCCATTTAATATTAACAAAAATATAGTCTACTTTGGACAATGTTTCCATAGTCCTCCTCCAAAGTATTCTCATTGAAAACTCACTCAGTTATCCCAATACATCTTCCACTTACCAAAACAGTTTGCAAAGTCTTCTTTTGCATTCTCCTTAATCTCCATAAAATCTCCCTTTCAATGACACTTTTAGCTTTAGGAGAAGCCTCAAGTTATATGGAGCCAAATCTGTACTGTATGGTGAGACTGAAACACCTGGGTGATGTAATGTCTGGCTCAGAAAAACCCTGCATCAGACATGAAGAATGGGCAGACACATTATCATGATGAAAGCAATGGTCACATAGTACATAACTCACTTAATGGTGCCTCACTGCCAACTGAGTAATACTAAGGGAGAGTTTCTGTTTATGCATGCACTGTAAGGTCCCCTCTGAGTAATTACCAGGTTTTATCAAGGCCACATAGCCAGCTCTCAAGATATTCAAAATGATACATTTTGGATTGATTTTGTATTTATTAAATTTACCTTAATACAATATTCATTTAAGGTATACTCTGATTTGTTGCTAAAATCAAGGCTGGTCAACAGTTTCTTTTTTGTTAGGTATTCAAAATAACCAGGCATTTATCAAAGCACTAGATAAATTTGTATATATTGATATAACTTTGCTAAATCGCAAAGAATGCTTCAGCTTGTAGCTGCAGCAATGTTTAGTAGTAGTAAACAATTTTTAATATATCAGTGTATTTTTATGATGAAAAAGATGACATTTAAGCTTGCTGATATTCAGGTGACAAATGCACTGGTTAGCTTTGATAGAAAAGTCATGAGAACAAAATATTCACCACTAACCAACTTGTGTAAATAATCTTGAGGCAGCAGCTGTTGCAAATAAAGCTAGCAGAATATAGTTTTACATGTGTGGAACAGACATGTATTGGGTTGACCATAAAGTTTTCTTCCTTCAGTGAAAACAGAAGACAAATAGTTTATTTACAATATCAACTTTATTGAACAATAATATATTTACTGTTTTGTTCATTTATCTTCTGCCGTCTTTTAGGCAACTTCAAAATTTAATTCTCTAAGAACTAACCCTTCCCAGCAAAGAACTGCACTAGGTGATTTTTTCACTCTTCTGGTGAATTGAAATTTATTTTATAAAGGGAAATCTGTAAAAATTGGATTAAATGGCAATCTAGTATATAGGATGCATAGAGGAACCAATTTTTTGTTTTAAATTTTCCTTAATTCCATCTCAAGTTTTAGGGAATTCCATTTTTTTTCCGTTTTCAGTATATATTCCTATTTTTGCTTCATTATAATACCTAGGGAGAAAGTGTAACAATATATAAATGTTATTAAAACAAAAAAATAAAAGGCAAATGAATAGCTTGAATATAAGTTCTCCAGCTTGATAGAGTTTCATACCCTTAATCTAACTTGAGTTTCTGAGACAATCCTTGCAAACATAGTAACAAATTAAAATGGCAGTTGTCAAATCTGATTTTTAAAAAAAAACTTACTATTTCAAAATCGTAATTTTCCATTTCAAGTAGGCCATTCCATTTTTCTGTCTGTTTTTCTGTTTTCATGTTAAAATAAGCCCCTCTAGATGCAAAACTTTACTTTCAAACTGAATTTTTGCCAGGTCACCAAATAAACGTGCATTTTAGACACTTTTCATCAACTGCTGTTTTTAGTCGGTCTAAATAAGAACAATACCTTTCAAATCAGTTATTTGCTTTTCTAGAATACACTCATGGTAAAAAATTCCCTTCTCACCATATACTTTGTATAAACGCTGGCCTTTGATATGATTACCGAGAGTTCATTTCACTTGCCCCATAATTTCTTGTTTTCCATGTAGTTATAAAATATACAGCTTGATGAGGGAGGGCTCTGTCATGTTACCTTGCTTTAAATACACCCACTGCTTCTATGGTTGCTGTATATAAGCGCCACTAATGGGTGATGAAAATCATGCATAAAGTATCAACTTTTCTTCCACAGTCAAAATTTCTTTTAAAAATGGAAAATTCTTGTTGAGTAGCAAAATAGAAATAACAGTCCACTAGATTTTCATGACTTATTTCAATGTAAACAATTCAAATAAAAACTTTTAAAGTGACTCCCCGATCCAAGAACTTGATCAAAATAAGTAATATTTAAGTGGGTGCAAGGAAATTGGTACATAGGTACTGTTAGAGGGTATTACTTACTTTCCCTTATAAAGGACGATAACTCAAAATACAATGGAGTTATATCCCTTGTTCACTAGTTGGAACATGCTACTTCTGAATTCAACATGGTGATAAGCTGACACGCATGTGGAACCCATGGTTTATATCCAAGCAATCATTGCTGTTCTCAAGTAGTAAATAAATAAAAGTTATTTTATTATATGTTAAAATACATTTGTTTTGTATTTTCATTCATTTTTGTTCATCCCAACAACCTGAGATATAACAAATTTTTGGCAATTAAGACTGAAACTTCAAAATCAACATGGCAATTTCACCAGAGATGCTTATGGAGATTTTACACCAACAGCAAGAACTTTTTCAGAAGTCACAAAGTAACAACAGTTATTGACAGCAATGACTGCACAGTTCCAGAATCAACTTGAAATTTTCCACACTGGAACAAACCAAAATACCAATTCAATGGCTATCTTGGCCAACAACATCACAGAATTCCACTATGACCCAGCGAGTGGAAAAACATTAGCTTTGTGGTTTAAATATTGGATGGATACTTTTCACACTGATTTTTCTCACAAATATGAAAAATGGAAAATTCATCTCCTAATTCGGGCACTAAGGAACATGACCATTATATGAATTACATTTTACCAATGCAGGCAACAGATTTCACCTTCACTGAAAGAGTAGAAGGACTCTGTGAAGTATTCAGAGAAAAACATTTTTTGTTTAATATTTGCTTAAATTGTTTAAAGTTAACAAAAGATGATGCTAACGATTGTTACATTTGTTTGTCATGTTAATTGGGAATGCGAAAAAATTTAAATTAAATTCCCTCACAGAGGAACAGTTTAAATGTTTGATTTTTATCGCATGATTAAAATCTTCTACTTATGCTGGTGTTGGCTCCCGACTTCTTTCAAAACTGGAATAGGACAAAGACATTACCTTAAAGGCCTTCACCACTGAATGCAATAATTTATTAAGTATAAAAAGAGATACTATGCTGATTCAAAAAAACAATGATTTGTCACATGCACACAAGAAAACAACCCTGGGATGAAAAAACACCTCCTTCAAAATGTTGGCATTGTGGTGACTGGCATTATGCACACTTTTGTCCGTTCAAAAAAGATAAGTGCAATATTTGTCACTGAAATAGACATAAAGAAGGATTTTGCAATTCAAATTCAATTAAAAATTCAACCTGAAAAAATAAAAAAATGAAACAGGAAAATATCCAAAACAAACAGAGCCAGTGCTTGCAACATTCAAAGTGGATTATGAATCCCACAGAAAATATACTGTTCACTATTTACATTATTCGGACTTTTGTCCTCATCTTTGTCGCCATATTTATCACAACGTTTCAGCCATTGTACACTCTGGCCTTCTTCAGGTGGTTGGAATGTCAAACTGAACCCTTTATTTCACTCACTGGGGTAGACTGTTCTAGTTCCATGTGCCATGTTTAATCGATGTCAGTTATCAGTTATCTACTGTTAATTCCCCTCTCCAAGTTCTCCACTGCCTTAACCAGGTATTGAATAAAGGGTTTCATCTCGACATTCCAATCACCTGAAGGAGGTCAGAGCATACAACAGCCGAAACATTGTGATAAATATGGCGACAAAGATGAAGACAATAGTTTGAATAATGTAAATAGTGTACATAATACCTCATCTCAGAAATATAGACAAATATATTGTTGTTTCTGTAAACAATAAATCAATTTGTTTCCAGTTTGATACAGTGTCAGATATTCGACTTGAGAATGAATTGAAAAACCATGTGCATCTGAAACAGATTACATAGCAATGAGCCTGCCTGGAAGTAAAATTATTTAACTTGTGATGTTTCCTTTTGAAATAGAACATTTCTGGTGTGTGTTATGTTGCATATAATTTGGAATTAAATTTAATTGGTCTTCACTGGATACAAAACTTAAGCTTTTTGAAATTCCTCTCAAATCAGTGTTCAATACATTTAACCTCATGTCAGTTTCTGATATTGAAAATCATTTCACAGATGAACTTAAAACTCAGTTTAGTGATGTTTTTCAAGATAGACTTGGGTGCTACTCTGAAATTAAAACCAGATTCTAAGCCACTTTTTAGACAAAAAAAAGGCCAATATCCTATCTGAATATGGTTGAAAAAGAACTGAAATGTCTTCAGTAAAAAGGTGTAATAGTCTGTAAATTACTCTGCATGGGGAGCTCCATTGTAATTGTTAAAAAGGCAACTGGAAAAGTTAAGATATGTGCTGATTACTTGACTGGTTTGAATGATTCTTTGGATGCACATCAGTATCCACTTCCAGTGCCAGAGGATCTTTTCACAAAAACTCAATAGTAGAATTTGCTTTGCAAAGGTTGATCTTTCAGATGCTTGTCTTCAACTGGAAGTTGACAAGGAGTCCAAAGAGTTCCTTACAATCAACACCCACAAGGGAATATTCAAATTTCACCGTATTAGCTTTGATGTCAAACCAGCACCAGGCATTTTTCAACAGACAATGGACACCATGCTGACTGGATTGACAGATGTTGCAGAATTCATCAATGGCATCATCGTTGTAGGTGCAGCTCAAGATGAACTTTTGCAACATTTATTTTCTGTTTTCAGCCAAATTCAACAATATGGATTCCATGTTAGTTGAAAAGTGTGAATTTTTGCAAGAAAAAATAAAATATCTTTGGTTTATTTTTGACAAAAATGGTAGATGACCAGACTCGGAAAATATCTCGGCAATAAAAAACATGCCAGCACTGACAAATGTAACAAAATTACATTCTTTCCTTGCTTGGTTAACCACTACAGTGCTTTTTTGCCTGAACTTCATTGAGTTTGTGTACCCCTCAACAATCTTTTGACATGTGTCAGGTAGCCTTCACAAAAGTAAAGTCCTTACTTTCTTCCAATCTTTTGCTGACACACTACAACCTATCCATGGATATTGTGGTGGTCTCTGATGCTTCTAATTATGATGTTGGTGCTGTCATTTCTCACATTTTCCCAGATGGCAGCCAAAAGGCAATAGCTCATGCATCCAGATCAGTGACACCAGCAGAGTGTAATTATAGCCAAATTGAAGAAGAAGCATTAGCAATTGTCTTTGCTATTAAAAAGTTCCACAAAATGCTGTACGGACGTCATTTCACTCTGATCACAGATCATGAGCCTCTTTTTGTATTTTTGAATCTAAAAAAGGCATCCAAGTATATACAGAAAACCATCTGCAAAGATGGGATACTATGCTGTTAGATTATAATTTTTCTATAAAATATAATTCAGCAGTTCATGCTGATGGATTATCTAGGCTTGTGACTACACAAAATAAAGTACCAGGAGACTCAGTCATTGCAGCATTATCTCTAGAGCCAGAAGTCACTGCAGTGTTTGTATTCACTGTAAAAACATTACCAGTCACTTCTACAATGATCCGTGAAGCCACAGTTTCTGATCTGGCGTTAAAAATGTGATATGCTTTCATTGTACAAAATGGCCAGAAGTACACATTGACAAAAGAATTCTATCATTCTTTCAGTGTCAATCTTCATTGTCAGAAGTCAATGGCTGTCTTCTTTTTGCAGAATGTGTGATTGTCCCATCTTCATTACATGAAAGTGTGATAAAGCAATTCCATTATTGTCATCAAGGTATTAGCCAAATGAAATCCCTAGTACGCAGCTATGTTTAGTGGCCAAACATGGACAAGCAGTTGGAGAAATAGGTATGCACATGTTCCAATTGGAAGCAAAATCTCCCAGTAAAACTACACTCATTTCCTGTACTATCCCTGAATCGCCTTGGTCATGCCTTCACATTAACTTTCCTGGTAACATCAAAGGGCAGTATTATTTTATCCTCGTTGATGCTTAGAGCAAATGGCCAGAATATTTTCAGATGAATTGCATCAACTTGGATGAATGAATTTTTAAGTTAACAGTCGATTTGGAGTCCCACAGATACTAGTTTCTGATAATAACACTGCATTCACTTCAGCTGCATTTTCAACTTACTGTGCACATTCAACACATTAGGACACCACCTTTTCATCCACAATCAAATGGACAAGTGGAGTGTTTTGTAGAAACATTTGAGAGAGCACTCTTCAAACCTAAAGGGGAGGGAACCACATAAAAAAATATTAAAAATATTCCTTGGAAGTTACAGAGCTAAACCCAATCCAAATGCACCTAATGGAAATTCACCAGCAGAAGCACTGATGAACTGTAAAGTTCGTTTGCACATAGATGTTATCCATTCAACTAAAAACCTTTCCCTAAAAAGGAACACAGTGATGGAAAAACAATTTAACTGTCATCATGAAATGCAAATATGTACCAGCCTGTATTTACAAAAGATTACAGCAACATTAAAGAAAAATGGATCCAAGAACGCATTATATGTTGCTCTGGAAATGTTACATATGATGTGGATATACAGTCTTCAGTTCGAGTTTGACATGCAAACCAGTTATGACCATCAAACATTCCAGAAACCAAATTAAACTTCACTTCACTGCTGGACATTCTACAAGACACCTTTGAACTGCCTCGACAATTCCCAAATAATGCCAAGAGACAAAAATAGAACTCCTGCAAAAGGTGCACCAAATAAGCCATACCAACTGCAATTAAATCCCTGACAAAAGTCATATGAGCACATGGCTAAAAAGGGGAGGTATTAGGGGGTGTTACTTACTTCCCCCTATAAAGTATGATAACTCAAAATACAATGGAGTTATGTCCCTTGTCCGCTAGTTGGAACACAATAATTTTGAATTCAACATGGTGATAAGCTGACACGCATATGAAACTCATGGTTTATATCCAAATAATCCTTGCTGTTCTCAGGTAGTAAATGAATAAAAGTTATTTTATTATATGTTAAAATATACTTGTCTTGTATTTTCATCAATTTTTGTTCATCCCAACAACCTGAGATATTACTGGTACTTAGTCAAAATAGGTGAAAACATTATTTGGTACCCAAGTACAAACTGAAATTTCAAAATCAAACTGATTGTCTATATGTCTAATTCTTGATACACACCTGAGTATGAGTTTATTTGTTTAATGGGTTTGTCCCAAATACACCACCTACATGAGTGTTGGAATTACCCTCACTTTATCTGTCCAAATGACTGTTAGGTGGCACTGTTTAAATGCTATAAGAAGACAAACATATCCTCTTTGTTTCTCTTTCTTTTGCTCTATGATGTAGCAACGCATAAATGAGAGCATCCCAGCTGAGGAAAAAATTCCTTTCCCCAGGCAACAGATAATCAAACTTTTACACACGCACACATACACGCACTATTCTTAAATAACTAAGTTTTTAATGTCTTTTTTTCCCTTTTAACTGTGTACACACTAATGTAATTTTTTTATTCTTTTTAATACATAAATACATGAATGTTGAGGGGAGGAAAAACAAGGGCAAAGGTTGCTTTCATAATAGCAAGAGGTTATCTTTTCATTTTTATGCTAGTTCTGGGTGCAAACTGTTTATTATTGATAAGGATGCATAGATACCCATAATTAATTTATAGAAATTGTTTTGAAACTTTTATCATAATTTTTTTTTATAATTCTGTTTTCAGATATTATGGGCAAATATAATCTTGGGGAGCATCCTGACATGAAGAAATTAAATTTAGCCACCATATCTGACCAGTTCTTAAACAAAGATTTAAAGAAACTATGGAAAAATGCACAGTATTCAGGATTTACTGGTAAGATGAACAAGGAGACTTCTCAAGTTTCTATATTTAATCAAAGCAAAAGATCCTGAAATTTGCTTTAGTACTTTGTAATTTATTTATATATTCAAATTGTGATTTATTTTATTCATAATTATAAGTTTATATGTTGTTATAAAAATAGCTGGAGATCACATTTTATTTTATTCATTAAAATAATGTATGTTTTATTCAGAACTTGTTAAATGGAAAATATTTTTCTGAGAAGATTGTTTGAATTTCCATCAAATAACAAAAGTACTAAGAAGATGAAAATTTGAGGGCCAAGTAAATCTGCAATTTATCAACAGAAAAATAATCAGTTTCATAATAAAACCATTCAATGCATTACACTGATTATTTTTTGAATTTGATACTTTGTATATATAAAACAAGTTGTATTTAAAAAATAATTTCCTAATATTATTATTAATATTTGACTCTTATCTACTTTTGTCTTAATCTTTTAGTTATAACAGCTTTACTCAGGGCTTTAGTTCTACAGCAAGGAATAGACATTGTGCATCAGAAATAAAAAATAAACTTTTTTGAGATTCAAATTTTCATCACTTGTGACACATGTCTGATAAACTCTTGTCTGCTCTGCTAAGTTGCAATAACTTGATAGCCAACAGAAGACCAAATCTAATCTTAGAATCCATTACTTTATTCTATGATGCCTGTCAGTGTTATATTTTTTTTTTGTTTTCACACTAATAGCAGTAATAGTAACAGTATTCTTTTTTAGATATTATCATTAATGCTTCATCCCAAAAATAATAATGCTGCTGCTTTTACCAAATATTTTAAAAATCCGTTAGCATCAATTTTAATCCATTTACTATTAAAATTATTTTCTTTTGTTTCTTCAGAAGAAGAGTTGAAAATATTGGAAGAGGAGTTCCATCATCATCAGAAGCGATTAGACGAATATGATGCTCTTAGAGATGAACTTGTTAGATTGGAAAGTAAGCATCTTGTATAAATCCAGAAAGAATGATATTGTTTTGATTGTTGATAATAATTTTGATTGATTTGAGCAGCATAATTTTTGATTTGATTGGCACGCTCTTCTTTAAAGTGACGGGTGTGCTGCTGACTGCATTAAAGTTGGATTTTGGTGATTCTCATGCTTTCATGAAACTTACATTTTTTTCTTTTCTTAATAGTATACTCACAATTTGTCTAATTATTGAGCATATAAGATGGATGGAACAATCTATCCCCATGGACTCAATAAAGGGTTTGGTTTGAAGAAGGTTGTAGTGTACAATGGCCAATATGTTGTGAATATGGCAATAAAGAGGAGGACAACGTCCAGATGATGTAAATAATGTAGATAGTTACAATGTCTCATCTCAGAAATATAGACGGATATCTCTTTAAATGTTATGAAAATATTTAACAAAAGTCATTAGTATTCAAGAAAAAAAATTTTCTTTGTTTTGTCACACAGTGGGTCTCCACTTGATTGGTTAGCTCATCTATATAGTCAAATGGACTGTAATTGATTTTTATCTGGGCCTGGAGTAACTGGGGTTTTATGTCTTTTAGTCATTAACTAGCAAATTAGTTGCCAATAAAATTAAGATGTAAAAGCAACCACCTGCTGTCCATGAAGAGGCAAAAGAAATCATCTATATATAAAATTCTGTTATTTCTGTTAGTCTGTCCATCCATCCATCCATCCATCACTCTCTAAAATAGCCATACATTGACCAATCAAAACCAGATTTTGGGGAGAAGTGCAAACTGGTAAGGGGGTACAAAGTACAGTTGGTTTTACTAGGGTGCTTATTGCTTAGTACAATAAATTTTCATTCATTTTTTCAAAAAATTAAATGTTTGAGTAAACATACAAAATATTATCACTATTTTAAAAACAATTTAATGATTAAAATAACAAATACTTATTTAATAAAAATGCAATGTTGATTTTGCATATCTTTTCTTTAAGTTTTTATATACAAGAATCCAGTTTCCAGTTTGCCCTCGTGTTTGTGAGAACTATAAACAAATCACAAGGCCAAACGCTTCAAAAAATTGGAATTTGACACCAGAAAGAAATATTTACACATGGCTAGTTGTATGTTGCATGCACAAGAGTAAGAAATCCTAAGAATTTATTCTTCACTGTTAAAAAGGAAAAAAAAAATAGTTTTTCTTAAAAAATATTGTTTACTATGAAGTCCTATAAGATTAAATTAAGGAAATTATTAAACCACAAAGTAGGGTTTTTGTTATAGTATTTTCCAAACAAATCAGCTTATTCAAATTTTATTGTTTGGTTTGCTAAATTAAACAAAACATAGAGTTTGTAAATCTCAACAAAAAATGTTAGTGATAACTTCAACAATACTAAACATTGTGAGGATTTCAACATGCATCAGTGTGTTGCAAAAAATTCTAGTAAATGAAAAACCTTTCAGAATCAAGTGACATTCAGCCAGAAGATAGAGAATTCTGGTTATGCTCTTATGTAGTCAGGCTACACTCTAGATAAGTCATAAAGTCAAAATCATATTTAGAGTAGGAAGAAATGTAGAGTCATAGACAGAATTCTCATTTGGCAAATGAAAGATCTGGTTCATTACGGGAAGACATTAGCAGCAAAGATAACCCCAGTATCTCTTACTTACCCTCAGACAGTTGCCAAGTGAACTGATCCATGAATAAAGAACCCTGTTTATGAGAACCAACAGACTTCTTGTTTTTTTGTTTTTTTTTACCAAGGCAATATCTTGAGATGGCCAAATTCAAATTCTCTTTATGTGATTCAGTTTCTTGAATGGACACCAGGCCTTTCCCAGTTTGTTCACACTGATACAAATGGCAATCAAATCATAGCATGGAGCAGAAACTGACCAACCTGAAAAAATGCTTGAGGGAACTGGTTGTATGGTCAGAGTTTAAGTGGTTTTGATTAAATATAATTTGTTGTGAGAATATAAAAAGACAATTAACAAGGTTTGTGAGAGACAATAAGACTTCTTATTTTCAGTCAACTTGTTAATGTCATATTCCATACATTAAAATTCAGATGGGTGAAAAAATCCTTTGCCTATCATTGAATCATTTTTATAAATTTATATTGAATCATGGGCAAAAAACAGTGTCTCAAAGGGATGGTTTTTCCCTTGACACCATTAGAATTTTAACTATCTTCAATCCTCAACAATGTTTATTGTTTTAAAAAGTGACTATTAGAATTTTAATAAAACCTAAACATATGAAAGTGAATTTATACATTTTTTTTGTTCTTGAGAATCTAAAAAAAAAAAATTAAACACTATTATATTTTTTATTAAAATGATTGGCAAAATATTAGCTAATTGCTATCAATTCAAACTTTATAAATTGGTAAATAATAAGGATTTCATTATAGTTGGTTCACATTTTTATAATTAGTAAATTTCTATAAATTTATGAATAAAAAATTTTCATTTTTATTTTTTGATAAATATTTCATTGTATTAGTTTTTAGAATGTTGTAAATATAAAATTATTCTTGTAAATAAACAATGTAATTGTGTTTAATACTTTTGTTATAAATTCTTGAGAACAAAGTAAATGTATAAATTCACTTTCATATGTTTAGTTTTAATTAAAATTCTAATCCTCACTTTTTAAAAACAAACATCAGTGAGGAGTGAAGGGAATTAAAATAATAGTGGTGTCAAGGGAAAAACTGTCCTTCTGACTATCCTTATTTTGCAGACACAAAGGTTAAACATTGCTTAATCATTTATAAATTTATATTTAATCACATTCATAAATTTATCGTAAAAATTTTGCTTATTTTAGAATTCTCATTGATTCTTTTTATGTTTTCTTTTTGAAACAGAAACAGCTCTGAATGCTTTGGAAAACGAAGATGATCTTGATTCTGCTCGTCAGCTTTACAAACAGAAGAATAAAGAAACCAAAATAAAGCATAAACAGATCAACGAAGGATTCCAGTCTCTGGAAAAACGTATTTACCAAGATGAGAGTCATCCTCACTTCACCGACTTTCGTGTTTATCAACTCTATGCCATGGCTAAGAAAACAAATATGTCTCCAAATGAGCTAGAATCATTTGAGGTACAGTAGAAACTTTCAATATTATTTTCTAGCTTATCAAGGAAGCCATTACAAAAAGGATTCCTGATAACCAATGAAACAATTGAAATATTTTATATAACAGTTAAAAAAAAACACTAAAAGATGGCAGAATTATTTTGTTCCAGCTGTCCCTGGTGCTTTGCATAAATATTTATAGGAAAAACCTTGAATCCTAAATCCTTTTATTTCTACTTAAGTTATATGCTGTATCATTACAAAAGTCCCAATTCTTTTAATTAGTGCTAATGTTTTAAGTTATTTGTAACCCTGAACTGTAGGTTTGCTTACTTAAAATAATGTAACCTTTGCCTAGAGGAGAAAATAGAAATAATCACCTTTATAATCAGGGCACATTTCCAAATGTAGACACAAAAACAAATTCCTACTTCACTACCTACAACCACATCACAATTGAAAAAGCCAAATAACATACCATAAGGAAAATATTTAAAATCCCAAATTGAGAACTGAAGGAGATATACTAAAATAAATAAAGAATGAGTAAAATGAATTAAATGAATAATTACATAAAATAAAAAAAAAATAAATAAAAGTTAAAATATAGTAAATTAAAATAGTAAAAAGTAAGCAAACTATGAATAAAGTAAACTATAAATAACCCAAAACACTAACCCTAAACAAAAGAATTGGGAAAGGCCAGTTTTCCACTCTCCAAAATTCCCCCACAGTTTGTGAAATGTGTAGTGACACATGGTTTGAAAATTGCTTAAAGCAGGAAACTGACAGTTACCATGTCCACAGCTACATACTATTTTCATTATTGATTACTCTTTTTCTATAGATATCATAAATTTTAAACCATATATATATATATATATAATTAATACAAATATAAAGTTTGTTAGCTGATTGGAGTTGTTTCATAGACAGACCCTCCAGCAATCACTCCATCCATTCCTCAGGTGGTACCAGCAATTAACTGATATTTCTTGCTTTTTTCTTTTATATGTGCACTTTTCATTTGTGTATGGTTGATTTTTTTTTTTCCTTTCATAGTGCACGTGTGTGCATATGTATAGAATGTTGTGGTTATTTCTCCTTTTCATTGTTCTTCTTGTCGCTTTATCCTCTCTCCTTATTGGTTTTCATACTTTTTCTTTTTCTTTCAGTTGTAGCAATTTTGACATCCTGTTTTTCAGACATTCACAGTTAATTCTTGAGCATTATAGTGTTTTCTTAAGTTTGGAAAATTGTATTTCAATTTTTACATAAATACTTAACAATAATAATTGTTAAGTTCTTGGCTTGACCCACTTTTCAAAATGTTCAATCTGATAAATATCACACTTTTGTTTCTGTGGGTGAAGGCATCTTGGTCTGATTAAGAATTTATCAGAACCCACCTCATGCATATACATGTGTGTGTGTTTATTCAATGTTATGTATCACTTTTTAAATTCTATACTTTGTTTTTATTGGTTGTGTGAATGTCACATATATAACTCATGCATCTGTCTGTATGCTTAATTCTTGAAATGTTAATGTAAAATGAGTTTGTATTAAAACTTGTGTATATTAGTGTATTTTAATTGTATGATAAATATGATGAATATTGGAAGTGAATGTGTAATGCTAGGTTACATCATCTGCAAATGTTTAGAGAGAGAGAAATTAAGTGGAAAGAAAAACTAATTAAAAAATGTTACATCTAAGAAATTCTAACAAATCTAATACTACTAAGAGCAAAAGAAAATGCAGTGGAATAAAAATTGGATAATGAAGATATAATTATATGACTAAATACTTTTACTGGTTAACTTTCGTAGTCTACCAAGGAAATTTGTCCTAATCAAATTTCTAAAGATAGAAAATGTCAATTCAGATCTCATTTCCAATCCAATCTGTTTGCTCTAGAAGATCAAAACAATGTAATCATTATAAAATAGAAAAAAAAGGAAACAAACGTACAATGAAAAATCTATCAGCAATAAAGAGATTGTAAATTTTTTACAGTTTTTGTAATATATTATTTTATGTTAACACCACTCACATTTACTGCTGCTAAACTGTCCATTAATTAAATGGTTGTCAGTTGCTATTTTAAGAAGTCCAAATGCGAAACCTGGACTTTGTATTATCGGACATCAAACGTCTGGAGCGGTTCCAGCAAAGGAAACTCCAAAGAATCCTTTGCATCATTTGGGAGACTGCTTCATCAAGAATGAGGTCCTTTTTAGGATAATGGGTGGGTAATGAGTCCCATGTATCATACTGTTTAGAGAACTTGCAACGGGCTATGCGGAGGCCCAAAATAATGCTTCAAGGATCAGTTGAAGACATCCCTAAGTCCTGGAAAACCATTGCTGCAGATCAACTTTCATTTGGCATTGGACCAGCTGAGAGGGAACTGACTTTCCAATCCAGCCATCAACATGTAGAGGATTTGTTGTGTGCTGTTAGGAGACCCTGAAATTCTATGGTATACCATAAGCATCACAAAAAATGAGTTTGTCTTGGAATATCTTACAATTGTTACCATTCTTTGTAGAACAATATTTTTAATATTATTTTTTTTTAATCGTATCAGCCCTTAAGAGATTTCAATTGTTCAATCTATGAAGTCCTAACTGAATTGTTGAAAAATCTGAATATGTGATGTTGTTGCAATTAAATTGATATATCGCAAAAACTGTTTAAAATCAAGGATTACAAGTTGGTTTTATGTGAAAAAAAATTTATTTCTCTCAAATGATACCAATTTTAGCCTTTTTGGTATCACTGGTTATGAGATATGGTTTTGGAAATCTATTAGGTTGATGCAAAAATAATGACGTAATAATGTTGTTTTTTGACGTTACGTCAAAAAACGACATTATTACGTCATTATTTTTGCACCAACCTAATATAATTTTATGGAATTCTGGTGCCTCTAGTTGATCATGTGATAGGTATTAATGCTGTACTGTGTTAATCAATTGTAGTTATATTATAACATGGTCAGCCCAGCTCAATCCGGGGTTCTTCCCACACCCGTTAACACTCACTGGTTAACTGATAGTTATCTGCCGACTGCTTCGGTTTTTCATCTACCTTGACCCACATTATGTTATTTGATCACAGGGCAGTGAAGATCAAATTTCTGTTCATACTTAAGTGCTGAATTGAGTTGTGGTGGAAACATGCTCTGAAAAAGGACAAAAATGCTCCCACTAGTGAAAATACAAATATCATAATAATGATGAATGTTGCTGGGTTAATTTTCAATTGACTTATATAGTCACTGATACAACAAAATTAACCCTTCTTGTTAAACTCTCTACCATGACACTGTGTTTCTTGTTTCTAAAACTTGAAGCAGGTTAAAACATACACAAGGAATTAGGCCGGGACTTCTGATGGCAGCAGGTCACATGGTGTTCAGCAGCTCCTCTTCTGCTACTGTTACATCTCATCTGTGTCGCTTGCTCCAAATATTGGCCTCAACTAAGTGTTCAGTTTATATATATATATATGTATATATATATATTTTGCCTGACTCCTACTGCACCTCAAAACTCATTAATTATTCATCAATTATTTACTCCAACCCTGGAGACATTGCACTGACCCTCAAATTGGTCAGCTATTTCAAAACAATAATCCCTTTAAAACTTTGTTTTAACATTCCTTTCAACAATCAGCCATTTACCCAAGCAATAATTTTTCCATTAACAAACTTCTGTATTTATAAATTATCTCTATGTCCTTTGACATAAAAGAATTTAATTTTGTTTTTGACTTTCAAAATGTGCAATTTAAAATCCCATTGTTTATATTTTGGCTTTACTCAAATTCGCTTCCTGGATGACAGTGACCTTCAAATAAAAAGTTGTCAACTATTCAAAACAATGATTTTTCCTGATAACAACTTTTTGCATTTTTGAAATTTATTTAAAATAGCAAAGACTTTTCTTTGTTTGACAACTTTTCAAGATACATTCCAATTAATTCTCTGCACATTCCAGAGTGTTCACATTCCTGGCCTGGTTATCAAAAAGAAAAAAACGTTTCCTTTTTTTTTTTTTTCATATTTCAATTCGTGTTTTCACCTTAATGATTTTAACCCTTCTAATTCTCCAATTCTATATGAACCCTTTTAAAACCAAACTTTATACTATCAATTTCACAGTATTCAGGCATTCCCAAACTGTAAAACTTACAGGTGCATTTGGACACTTCCAGCCTTAAAGGGTTAATTGTTTGAAGATTGATATTAGTGTAAATTTGTTTATTCTTTGCTTACATTTTAAAAAAATTTTTTTATTATCTGAGACAGATTAATACCGGTTTTGTATTGTTAAATTCTTAGAAAAATTATTTAGTCAACAAATATTCCTGGAAATGTTTTCTATTTATTCACACTATTCATCATGCTTCTATAGTATTTTTTTCAATATTCAGTGCATTGGTCAAATATTTTTGTAAAACTTAACAACTCTAAATTTGATGATAAACCAACTGTTCATATTTCAATCTTTTTTGTTGCTTAGGAGGAATTGAAGCAATTTCAACGTCGTATTGACAAACATGAAACACTTAAGGACATGGTTAGGCAGTCTAAGAGCCATTTTGATAAAACAGTTAAAGATGGGAAATATCCACCAAAACATACAGAACTTGAAGATAAAGCAGGTGTTTATGACTACAAGGTTTGTTTTGATCTTTCTCTTATAATTTACAAAATCTACAATAGAGTTGATTTACCATTAAAGGCTTCCAACAATTAAAACATGAAATATTACATGTAGCCTATTCTAAACTTGTATAAAGACAGATACTTTGTATTTAGTAACATTATATCTGCTTGCTATCTTATGAGAGGTACAATATTTGAATAGAAATTAAAATCTTCTTTCAATGGCTTCTTCAATCAAATGGCTTCATTTCAACTCAATTGAATTGAAAAATATGGAAAGCAACATTATCTATTGTAATATTATTGAAGGAAGTTGCTGTAATTAAATTAAAAAGTTCATTAATAATCTATCTTACTATACCATTTATACTTTTCTCTTGTGGATTAGGATGTTGCACACATTATCAGCAGTGTACAGACAGTCTAATTTACTTCTGACACTGAATATTAAAAGGTTTTAAAATTACAATTAAAAGTTATTCTGTAACAAAAAAAAAAAAGAAAAAAGAAACTACTACTGCATATTGAAAATATTTGTGTTGATTTTTTTTCAGGTGAAAAAATATCACGACGAGCTTCACCAACGAGTGGACAAGTTGTTGTTCCAACACACAGAACTTTGATGAAAAACTTTGACCCAGCTGTTATCATTTGTAACACTTGATTATCTCCCCTGATTCCTATGACAACAGCGGCTAACGCATAGCAAACAAAATTCTAAACATTACCACACTGCAATATAGTCTCTTCATGTTGTAAAAAAACTAGTGATATTCACAGACACTAGTTAATTTTCTATTTAACAGATAATATGAAAATTTACTCTGTCAAAGATCAGTTTTATTTTGATTTCAAGAATTTTATTTACTTTTGATTATTATGGTAGGAAATAACGAAAGTTCACTTCAAATGTTTTCCATTGTCAGGACATCATTTTTTTTTTTTAAACCTGTATTTTTATTGTTTCAGATATATAATTAAAGAAGGTTCATATTTCTTTACTATTATTTAATAAATTAATGAAGACGTTTTGCAGTACAGTAATAATTAAGCAATTTTTTTTATTAGTCAAAGTTTTTTTGTTTTTACTTTATGAATCTGTAATGGTATCTGGTTATTGTTACACTCCAAAAGGCCATGTTTATGAGGACGAAGGGTAAAGATAATTTTTTTAACAATACAATTATTTATTATTTTCTTTAAACCAAATTATCAACCTTCTAAATTTGAAGAATAACAGATAAAATTATTAAACTTTTTAAAATATACTGGTCTCTAATTTGATGTATCTGGATAAACTGATATTAAATACATAAATTAACTACAAGTGATTTTTACTTCTCTACATCATGATGTTAGCATAGTGGAATCTATATGAGTTGGAGAATATCAAAAATCAACCTTTTAGACTTGACATCTACATTCTTAGTTCTATCCTATGTGCATCTAATGCATAAAATATTCCTTTTTTTTTCATTCAACAAGTAACTTTGCTTATGGCTTTTAAGAGAATTGATACAGCTACATAAAAGCCATTCTACTATGATAGAGATATTATCTTATGAATAATATTGAAATGAAACACTTAATATAGAGACAAGACAATTCATATTTTATGAGATTATTATGTTTGCATTTCAGTGAAGTTTGTTGAACTAATGTCAACAGACTAGCATTTAAGTTGAAGGCTTGTATTACTTTGTTAATGCTTCAAACCTTTTGTAAAAAAAAACCGAAAAGATCCTATCTCACTAAAATTTACTCTTAGGATAAAAAAAAAATTCATATTGTATTAAAACCATGTTCTGCTTTTTAAGTTATATTTAAATAAAACATACTATGGAATATTATAACAATTATTTTGCTGTATTATTTATGATCAGATTTACACACACACACAAACACTCATAAAACATGGACTTACTGAAGTATTTTCAGTTTTTAGATGCCTTTCTCCAAGAAATCAGTAATTATTGAATTTTAATGACTTGTTTTTGGTCTAAATTGGTAAAGTAGCAAAATATAATTTTTGGTAGTAAACACATCAACATTTTTTGCATAAATTACTGTTTATTTGATAATATAATTTAAAAGTTTACCGTAATTAAAGCTACAAGTTATTTCCAAACTTTTTTTTTATGTACACCTAGAGTTAAAGATTACTTTTTTATAGCTAACATCATTAGTTCTGATTACAAAGCTTTACTATAAACAGGAAAATAAAATATATTAAATAAACTTGAAATATTTTAAGATTTTCAAAAATAAGCAATGTGTACTTAAACAGACTTAAAAATGTTTGAAGTATATATTTTTTGTAGTTTGTCAACAGAATTCCTTTTTGTTGTATAGTAGTTTATAAGGATCAATTTATATCTACAATGAGAGGTAACTGCTGATTGATTTTTATTTCTGCCAGTTTCCAAAAGTTATAGAAGAATTTTTCGTAGTAAGTATAAATTCTTGAAAATTTAATTCAAGTACATGTTGAAAAATTTATAGACAGTTTTTACTCTCTGCAGATTCATACTGATTTTTCTCTTGTTTCAAAATAAAATTAACAATCGTAATATTAGTTTACTTAAATTTGTTTTCTTACTTCCCCATAGTGTAATGATTTTTTAATTTTACCAAACTTAATTACAGAAAAGGTTATTTTCCACATATACAAAAAAGAAGAAATATAAAAAGGAATTACTTTGTATCCTTTTCGTATCCATATATTCTATGGGCATCACACACCATGATTATAAGAATGTTTTTTAAATCATAAGTGAAAAAGATTTCAAATTTGAATCTTACAATTTTTATAATTTGGAAACAAAAAAATATTCCCCTATTGCAAATTTCCATTTATATTTTCTTTACAGTTTTTCTATTGTCCTACAAAAGTTGTTTTGCCTTCAATCAAAGGGAATTAAAAATAGGAAACGCAATCTTGTAAATTTTAGGCTTTTTAAAATTCCAATCTTTTTTGGAACATATACAGATTCCAGTATATATCCACCTGATCATTCACAAAAGATGTAGGATTTAGAATTATAATTGTTTTAGATTATATTCTTGGCCTAATGTTTTGGTCAGTAATATGCACATCAGGTCACCACTTTATCTTGGAGATTGAATATCATTAGCTTGTTTCTTAATGTACACAATGAAATGATTATTTCTTCTTCAAATTATTCTTTCATGACACAAGAATTATACTTCTTCCTACTAATATCATTTTCTTTTGAAATATTAAAGAAAAACCTATTGTTACATTTATTATATGTTGTATATGACATGGATACAATTTTAAGCCTCTCTGTTAAGATGATGGGATATATGAGTTAATATTGGGTATAAAAGGAATAATCCTTAGTTAGGACTTTATTATTTTAACATAAAACATAAATAGTCTACATTTAGATAATTAGACTTTTAATCTGATATTGACATCAATGATCACTCATGAAGAAAAGATGAAAGGAATAATGAACAAAAAAGACATAATAAATATGTATTTCATTTGAAACTGACCAAAACCTTAAATATTTTTGCTTCCCTACTGTTGATTGGTGAAATAAAATATTTATATTTACATATTTGATTTGTTTTTCATTTTTTACACTTTTCTGTGTTTCTTTGACTTTACAAATTTTAGCTTAATTTCATGAATGATAGATTCAATGAGAAAGCATAATCAGCAGTTAATGATATTAAGATCTCAATATGCTCCAAAAATAATACCTCCTTTTTATTCCCATGAAATCTACAAGATAGAATAAATTTTCAACTACAAAGCACAATCTCCTCATATAGGCACGACTATTGGCTATATATTTTTTATCAACAATGAACATTTCATAAGCTGACAGTCATATACGACTATTAGAAATATTGCTTGTCACTGCTTGATCTCCATAAATGTTCAGCAAGTATTGATGAATTTCAGTATGTGTAATTTTTTTCCATATGAAGCAATTCAATGATACACCTCTGCTTCATATCAGATGCCATTTTGCCAGACTGTCACTTAACTAGGCAAAAAAAAAAAAGATGGGTTATTGATAGAAAGGTTCAATTACTGACATTCTGCTCAACATTGCAAGTGGACATAACAGGAAGCATTGTTTTTTGAAGCATCTCTTATATATTGACTTTTATGTCTTGTTAAAATTGTACATTTTATAGACATTTAAAACCAGTTTAGTTGCTGATTATGATTTTCTTGATGTCAGCTAACATTCGTTTTGTAGCTCTAAAAATGATTCCATTATAGACAAGATGTTATATTTCTATATTTTACAATCAAAACAATACAATTATTGTTCAATTATATACCTAAAATATTTATAAAATATTCAGAGAATTGTGAATTAAGTGCAAAAATGTTTGAAAGTATATAAAATCATTGTAGTTATTAGTATTTTCTTAGCATCAAAAGTTAATTATTGAAGTTTCTTTTGTTTATCACATTTCTTCATACAAAAGGAATTCTCTCTAGAATTGGTAATAGAAAAGAAACAGGTGATTCATTAGTTAATAACTTTTATATTGTCCTGAAAACTTAACATATTCGTACATAATAGCATCTATATACAAACAAGTGAAAGGTTTACACAAATGAAATACAGGTCAGTTAGGATCTTTGGAACTATATCACTTTTGCTATTCATAGTTTTTCAGACATCTCCAAGCTTCTCTTCTAGTTTTCTGAATTCACGATTGGAAATTTCATCCACTTCATCTTCTACCTGAAAACACACAGAATAGAACAGTACAATGTGCATGTGTGTTTTTTTAAAAAAAAAAAAATAAATAAAATAAAAGATATATATATTAATTGTAAGTCTATGTATGTACACCAACATTCATACTGTAAAGAATTCACATAATTGTAAATCAATAATTAAGATGCCTAAGAACTGCCAATGTATTTTTCCTCATATTGATCATTCATCACTAAATACTCTCATAATCATTACATAAGGTTTCACCAGTATAAATTCAACCATGTTATTAATTTCTGGAAACTAAAACCTACCAAGTCATTCTTCAGGGAATTAATAACTTAGAACTTACCTGTTCTACTTCTCTGACCTCAGGAATATAGAATTGTAGCATGTTTTGGACTCCATTTTTCAAGGTTACTACAGAGCTGGGGCAGCTTGTACAAGAACCCTGCATTTTCAGTTTCACTATACCATCTTCAAAAGACTTCAAATGGAAAAAAAAAATTAGTTAATAATGTTATCAACTATTTTGACATTTTGTATATGTGATAGTAGGTTAGTGTTAAGGGTTCTCTTACATTCTGAAGATGCAAATATATATATATATATATATATATATATATATATATGTGCGTGTGTGCAAAAGAATGATATATAAATTTCTATATATCAGAACAATGGTTAACTAAAGAGAAAAATGGGGAGAAAAAAAGAATTCATCAGGTTAAAGTAGAGTAATATTCTTATTGATGGAATTATAGATATGTAGATGAGGCGGGAATGTAAATGTCAATTATAATTATGCACTGAGAGGAAACACTCAAGAAGCAGGGACACTAAATTTAAAATTCTAAAATTTCTAACTGTCCAAACACAGTTTAGTTTTTTGCTTTGAAATATCCCACACTGCAAAAGACTCAAATCAGTAATTTACTAAGGTGAAAATTAAAGCAACGTTTTTTTCAATTGAAATTATGGTCAGATTCATTATATGTAAATGACTAATGGACTGAGAATTTTGCAAAGAATCTCTTTTGTGTTTATATAATTTTTGTTTTAAATTCCACAAGGTCTCTCCACTGTATTCCTGTGGCAGTCATTACAGACTAGAGTAAATTCCTGCTCCATGTTTTAAGTAGTTGTTATTTTTTTTTATTAAGTCTCTTGTTGCTTTAGAAGTAGTAGTAACAAATTTTATGTTTAGATAAATTCTTTTCAATTGTAATTGCAATAGAGTTGGTAGGCAAGCAGGACAATGTGTCTAGTTTTATTAAAAGTATATTGCTCATTCTTTGATTTCTCAGGGTTTAACTAAGATAAATGATTGGTTTGGTTTGGTTTATTTTGTTTAACAGCATATCAACCTCAATGGGTTATTTAATGCTGACAACATTTTTAGGATAGATACGTATGAATAGAATATGTATTCTTTGGTTTAGATTGGTTTGGTTTGGTTTGGTTTATTTTGTTTTGTTTTATGGCATATCAACCTCAATGGGTTATTTAATGCTGACAAAAATTTTTATTGCTTGTAATATTTTGTTTTGTCAAAATCTGTTTCTGGTAATATATTTCCTTCAAAATTGTATTGCTGGTAATAATTTTTTTTTTTTTTTTTAAAGTATTGCTGGTAATAGTTAACTATTTGCCCATAGCTGGGACCCTAACAGGTGCTACCACCCCGGATCAGGGTGGACTTGGGAACACCAGCAATTAAGAGGTGGTTCCATGCTCCTCAAAACCTCCTGAGCAGACGCCTTGCTGCTGGACATAGTTTAATGTCTTACCCAGGATGAGATAAATGATTGGCAGGTGGAAACTGACTTTCATCTACTTAATGTTGCATTACAAAATTGATTTAAAAAAGATATCATTAGTTGACAGGATAAATAAGTATTTTCAAACTTTGACATAAATCATTTCTCAGTCAAGTGGTGATGGATTTCAGTTGCTTTGACTGCAAACAATAAGGTTAAGCAAGGGTAAAGAGTGACAAAGCAGTGACTTCATATCAATATATCCATAGTAGAATAAAATGGGATGTATTTCTAGAATCTAAGGGAGCTTTTTCCAAGTCATATTTATTGTTCAGACAATTAAGTTCTTTCATAAGAAAGACCATAAACCATAACTGTATACATTTACAGGATGGGCAAAAAAGAATTTAAAAAATAAATCTCTTTAACTCTGTAGATTTACAGTATGAACATAGGAAGTGTTAGCTAAACAGGCAATGTTAACTGAACAAGAAGTTGATAAAATTCTCTGAAGTTAAAAATTTTAAGCTTTGTTACCATATTGAAATTGAAAAATTAATTATTATTAGAAATATTGTCAACATTATAGACAAAGAAAAAAATTCAAACTGACCACAAAAACAATGTCTCCTCCATCTTCTTGTACTGTAGGACGGATCCTTGTATCTAGAAGTTCCTTGATCATAATCACTGTCTCGTCGTCATCTTCATTAATGACTGTAGAAGAGACAAAAGCATATTTAAATGATTCTCCATTGAAAACTTGAAAATTAATATTTGTAGTAAAAGTAGAGTTGCCTGTCAAATGATGGTATTTTAATGTTGACTCTTAACATTGTGGGTATTATCAGGTCTCCCATACTTCAGTTGTTCCAGATGATTGTAATTTTAAATTCCATTTTATATGCATTGTATTATCAGCTAACAGGTAATAGACACCCACAGTATGTTTTGTAATTCAGAAATTCACCTCTAACTTTCTGTCTGTTGTAAAAAAGCTTTTATGAGTTTAATATCCAGATGGCATTTGCAATAAAGGATTCATGGCTTTTGAAATTAAGATATTGTAAAATCTCAGGACCAATAGAAAATAGACTTTTTTGTTTCAATCTTTAAAACATCAGAAAAATGTTTTGATGCTTCTCAGAAAATTTATTGGCTAAAATTTCAGAAAAAATAGATTTTTGTAATGTCAAACCGACTGGCAAGAGGAAAACAGAAGAATGCTGCTTCTTAAAGGACAGACAAAAGCCATATGCTGAAGGAAAGTAAAAAGTAGAGATTTACTTGACCCAACCCCACTGAATCAGGTTATGACACAAGGTCAGTTTTTAACGTGGAGACCTGAGTGTTTTCCAAGCTGGTCTTGGCTTGTCATAGCTGATCCAAGGAAAGTGGTTTCTACATTCCAACTTATTTTAATTGTAGTTCCTTTTCCAAAATAATAGAAATTCAAATATACCTGATGAATTTTTTTTTTCTTCCAGAGATTAACTAATTAGAAGATAAACATTGTATCTGATTTTTTTTTTATCTAGTCTTATTGAGATATTTCTAAAGATTAATATTTTCTAGACAGTCAAAAATTAACAATACTATATAGTATTGTTTTATCTGATTTTCATGTCTTAATTGTACATTTTACAAACTTAACAATTTTTGTAGCATCCAAAGATTAAAGAAAGTCATACAGTATCATTTTTTTAATGTTATCTCATTTAACACATTTTTAGGCATTGAAAAATTAAAGTACAATGAAGTTTTGAAAGAACCAAGAAACAAATATGACATTCAGTCAGAATTTTTATTCTTTGAATTATTACTAATATTTTTTCATTAAATAAAATACTGTCATCAACAACTGAAATGTTTGTCAGGTTCCAATTTAACCAAAGGTGGTCTTATGTAGTTTAATATGTGTATGCATCTTTTCCTATGCACATTATATATGTATCTCCACCTTAGGTAACATGATAATTCTTTCATAATAGTCAATCATCAAATTAATTAATTTCCATTGAAACTCTTCCTTGAATCCTACTTTAGAATCTGACTACTGTCTTTAGGTTTTATCATAGTTAGCACAGGTAAATGATTTGAGCATCTAAGATGTTGTGGCTGCCAAATTTAGTGCTTTTGACAATACAGATAAAGTAAATGAATTAAAATATTTAGCAGTCATATACATAATCCACAGTCAAACTGAAATCCTACAAGTTTCCTTTGTTCAAAGACAAACCAAATTGTTGAAGTTGCTTCATAACATTTTTCCTTTTGTTTTCTTTTTATGGTTAAAATACCAAATATATAAATAACAAGTATTTTCATTACATTTTGATTTTCAACACATTATAGATTCATGAGCTGACTGTAAAATAGCTAATCCCAGTGAGATATCCTGGAATTATTTGTCTGAATCAAAACTATCAGTTGCTCTGATAGTTTAACAAATTATTGTGTTCATCAGGGCACCATGCATTCATTTTCAACAATCTAATATTAATGCCTTTTATATGATGATTTTCTACAATCTATCTTCTTACTAATAACAACTGACATGGCATTTTTATTAATAGATGTTATTTTGTTGACAGATATCTGTGAAGATTGATACTGTTAATAACTCAAAAACTATGAATAATAACAATTTTTTTTAATTGTGTTTTGATTTTAAATACAAATATATGAAGAATTTAAGTTTTCAGTACATATCATAGTTCCCTTTGTATGTGTTCACACTCCCTAACATGTTTACATCTGTTGTAATTAGTATTTATTTGTTTATTCTTTTAACTGATTATATCAAAAAAGAAAGTATGACACAGAAAAGTAAGACATGTATGAGATATAGCTTTGATGGTGGAGTCAAGCAAATTAATGAAAGATTTTTTTGTTGCGAGTGATGATACTAGTAAGACAGCTTCTATTATTTTAGATAGTAACAAAGTGTAAGTTTAGGAAGACATTATTTCATATGAAAAAAAAATGAACTGTTCTTTGCCCTGTAAATAACAATAAAGGGGATTTCACTTTGTTAGAAAGAAATGCACACAAATATGTTGCAAAGCTAAAAGAGTCAGGTAATAAAATATTTTAACACATTGTGATATTGGTTTTATGAAGTATGACAGGGTCAACAGTTATAATGCATACACATGGCATAGAAATGGTTAAAATTGGTGTATATGAATTTCAAAATAAAGTACATTCATTTCATGCCAAAGACATTCCATGACTGTACTTTGAACCAATATGCAATCACAGACTTCTGAATGGACAAGAGGTCAATTGTTGTAGGTTGGTGTATTTTCATCTTCATAATGCAGTATACTGTCTACCATTCATCTATGCTTTGAATGTTGCTACCACATATGGCCTGGTGCTCCTGCCATATATTTAGAGATTTTTGATAAAATTTAGAGAAAGATCTGCAATGCTATTGGTCCTGACCTAACATCCTAGCTTCAAACACTTTCCCCATGCACTATAATGTAGCTTCCCTGTACCTTTTCTATAATTACTATCAGGGTAATTGCTCTGATGAGCTTTCCTCTATGGTACCTAAACTTTATGAATTTAAGCACAGTAATAGATTGGTAACAAGGTCTCATCATTTTAGTGTTGAAAAGTTCTTAAGGAATTCCAATAAGATTTGGTAGAACAGTTAGAAATGAGTCATGGAAGAAGTGATTCAATTTTTAGAGGATATCCAGGCATTATGGATGTCGTTACATGTCCATAAAACAATAAATTGCAAAGTTCTTAATGTTATAATAGATTTCTATGAAATTTGGTGAAATTATGGGCTATAGAATAAGTAATAAAAATTTGAGGCAGATCAATTAATTTCTATAGTTACTTCCTCTGCAAGTAAATTCATTGCAATGATGTTGGCAAATGTATGCACTCTCTGAGTGCTTTCTAATACTTTAAGTAATTTATATTATGAAGGTTATTGGGTGATGAGTCACAAAACAATCAAAACATTTCCGAGATGATTGCACCAAAAGAAAGTCTTTGCCTTCAAGTACTGAGAACTCTCATTACATCACTGAACATGTCTTCATTAATTTTTATGGAAATTTAAAAAAAAAACTCCAATGCATTTTGAATAAAAAAAAACATCTTAAAAGATATATATTAACCAACTTAACTATAACTCTATATTTCACAAAGTCTTCCTTGCCTAACCTATTGATATAAGTATATATCTTTTCTAAATACTGACAAATACTAAAACTACCAAATACTGCATTTCCAGTAATCATGAGCCATTGACACTTGAAAACCAATATTTTATATTCTTGCAGATTGCTTATGGATAATTCCTGATTAAAAAAAACTCTTAAAATGAAAGTTATTGTAAAAAAAAAACAGGAAATTTCAACTGATTTTAAGATGCACATAGTTTTTAAAAGTAAATGTACTGACATTTTATGGTCTAACAACCAGTATTTAAATCTAACTTAATCTGGATGCTGACAAATGTTGCAATTGTTTAAAATTGGGGCGAACATTGTTGAAAGGTATCCAATAGTAAGTAATATTTTATCTAGATATATAACTACAAATATTTTTAGAATTTCTAATAATAAAAAGTAAACCTAGCTTACTAGTTTCTGATGGTGGTTGTTCCTCTGTTAGTACAGGGAGACCACTTGCAAAAAAATCCATAACAACAGCAAATACATGCGGTTTGATAACACTCCAACTGATGTCTTCATCAATCTGAAAGAAGATTCAAAGAAACCAACAAATTAAAATCTTCATAAATCCCAAAAGTTTCTAAATCTTATGTTGACAAGTATAAAATTGTAAAAACTAGTAAGATACCATTTATAATTTTGAGAAGAATTATCGCTACCTGATTTATTTGGACTATAGATCTCATCTATTTTGGTTAATTAAATCTACATTCTTCAGTTATACAATCTGTAAGAAATGAGGAGAGAGTCTTTTTTCTTTAGAAATTGGTGGAAACAGAAAAAGAGAAATGGTAGGTATTGATGGAGTTGCTCACATTGCTGAGAATGAACCAAACCAAACAGTATTATAAGTCACCACTTCTTTTGTTTCACATCAATTTCTGAAGAAAAGAGACCATTTTTTATCTTCCATACAATCATACAATCATGCCTGAAAAAAAAAAAAGCTGCAAAATGAATTGGCTGAAACACTATGTCAATAAAAGTAACTCAAAAAATAAGTTCAATAGTTTATACAAATTTTGCAAAACTAGATCAATAATTTTAAATTTAGAAAAAAAAATAGAATTTATATAAAATATTTGAAGCAAAATTTAATCCACCATAAAAAAAAACAAAAAATCTAACACAGAAAATATTTCTTTTCTATTTTTAATAAATACTTCTATAATGCTCCTCTCATTCTTCCATTGCTATTAACTTTTATGAAGTTTATCTATAAAAGAAATCTTCATATGCATTTTTGCATGATAGAAACTTAAATATTGTCAGATTAGAAGATAGTGAAACTGCTTCAAAGTATCTGAGGGAAACATGTAATATCACTAGTAGATATAAGTATTATACATAAATTAAATATTAAAAATATACTGATTTTTGCTGGGAGAGCAACAGAGACAAAAGACAAATTTAATCTAAGAAAGGTATTAAATAAAAACATAATTATTGTTACTATTAGGTTGGTGCAAAAATAATGACGTTTTTGACGTTAAAAAATGTCAAAAAACGTCATTATTTTTGCACCAACCTAATATTTAAATAATTTAAACATTTTAAAATGTATGAATTTCTTTACTTTAAAATAAGTTTATACCTTCATAATTTTGAATCTTATTTTTAAACCTTTATAATTCTTTGCTATTCATTTATTTTTTACAACAATCTGACTTGCTTTTAGATATATTCCAGTAAAGAGATCAACATTATGTATAGTATAACAAGAAGAATGAATAAAAAGTCAATATTCTGAAATGTTAATTTATAGTTTTATTGTAAGCCAGCAGCAGACTGAATATACAAATTTGAGTCAGTTTTGTTTTGTTATTTTTTGTTGTATCCTTAAAGAGGTTACAAACAGACAAAGGTTGAACTCGAGTGAAGGAACAGCAACATGCACATAGATAAAAGAAGAGAGGTTTATTGTAAAAGAGAATACACTACTGAAAGACAGGGAATCAGGTCGCAGGCTAGTAATTCCCAAAGCAAGAACCCAGGTATATCCTGTGCTCACTATATATAGCTACTGATATAGTCAGTCCACAAAGGCAATAAGAAGTGTGAAACATTCCATTACAAAATTTTTTAACCTTTAACACTCAGCAGGTGACTATTTTTGCCAAGCAAATGTTAGTTCTGAAGTTGAAATTGAATTTCTTGGTTGTGTAGACATATCCTTCTATGGTAACATCTAAGACAATCTTCACTGAAATTGAGAGCCAGGCTACTGTAATTTCACATATACAGAACTAATATATAAATACGAAAAAATATATTATTTCAAAGAGGATAGATTATGCAATATTAATTTCTAATAGTTTTTCTTAATCGAAAGTTAATAATGAAAATATTTCATTTAAGAATTATGAAAATTTAAGATTATACAATAATAAAAACATTAAAACCAATTACATTTTAAAATTCTTTTTTTGTAAAAGAAAATTAGTTTTTAGTATGTTTGTTTTGTCAAAACATTTTACAACACAAATACCTGAATTAAATTACCAAAATTTATTTTGAAAATCATTAAAATTAAATTTTTTTGAAAAGTAAAAATATTTTCCTTGAATGCTGTATAGGTAAAACAGATTTATATTTTCTCTCAATTTCATGAGAAATATAAAAAAGAAAAGAAAAATGTATATAATTATTACTCTTTTTTTTATTGTGCAAAACAATGTAATATACTGGTTTAGTTTTTTCAGTCTGCTGTTCAAGACATTGTTTCCTACGCCCATCAATTTATTCATTTATAATTTTAATTTAATTTTAATTTTCTATTCTAACAAAGTTCCTCTGGTGAGTGTCAGAAGAAAAAAGTTTCTCAGGAATAAATAATACAGCATAATTCTGCTTTTCTCAGATATCATGAAATTTTCTACCACAAAACAACTATGGAGATAATTTGCTTTGTTCACAGGAATAAGCTGATAAAATTCTTACCTTGTTGATGGTGATAAAATCTGTACCCATAAAAACAGATTTGACACCTTCAATTCGAAATAACTGCCTGAAATATATTAAAGTCAAAATTAAAACTATATAAAATTATTTTGATTTAACTGGGAAGATGAATTTGAGAGCACTGAAGTTAAGATCATAGAATTAAGGCAGGACATGAAAATCAATCAAAAACGAAACCTCATCTAACAAAACATCATAATAAATTTCATAAGATACTGGCCTCAATAAGATTTAACTTTTCTTAAAGAATTGGAATTTAGAAATAAAAAAATCAATAATACAAAGAGTACTTTATAAATTTGTGTGTAAGCCCTGGAATTTTTTTCATGACTTTTAACCCCCTCAAGAAAAAATTTACCTGTGCAAACCCCTATTTTTTGCATAAAAAATGATCATAAAAACTTGCACTATACTTGAGTATATACAAATAATATAAAATTGAGATTGTTAAAATTTTTGTTTTAATTATGTTTTTTGTATATCAATATGAATTTTTTTTAAAAAAAAAACAACAGTTTTTAGAATTCAGCAATATATTATAATTTGTATATTTAACATATTACTTAATGTGTCTTAAATTTTAACAGGGAAACCATCACTTTTATTACATAAAGAAATCATCACTTAAGACAAAATCAGGTGGTTTTGGCAAGTTTTCTTACCTACTATTGTTAATAATTGACTTGTATATGCTGATTAATTGATTAATTTAGTTTTTATGACTTTTTTTTTATTAAATCTAGTAAGCTTTGTAAAACTTGGTTCCTAAAAACTTGATTCGTAATTACTGTAAACTGTAGAGAGACAGCAGGTAAGAGGAATGTATTAAAACATAACCTACTTTACGCTTTGATGACTGTTGAACAAGTAATTTAGGAAAGGCAAACATAGTAACAAATAAAAATACAGTTAGCAAATCTAATTGTCAGAAATAAGAAAATTTCCATTTCAAAATTGTTATTTCTCTTTCAAGTAAGCCATCCCATTTTTCCATTTTCATGGAAAATAAACCCCCTCTATACATATAAGTACTCAAAAGTACCCAGATTGACTCAATTCCCAAAATCTGACCAAATGACCACACATGAGAATTTTAGGGAATCCTTTCTTGATTGGGCTACCTTTTCATACTGTCTCAAAATAGATTTATTAGTGTTACTTATTACATTATCTTATTCTAATAAAAACTGGAAATTGCTATTTGCTGAATACTAGGTACTATGGGCCTAAAAAGTCAGTTGCAAGAAAAAGAAATAAAAAAAGTAATGGTTATTATAGTTCTGAAGGAGTAAATATCCTATTATTTAAGCTTAGCTTTAGGTAGCATTCAGAGTGGCTCAAATTGCCTACATTTACAAATGATTGACAAGATTAACTTCTTCACCATCACTTCTTGACAACAAGATTCTTATTATTATTATTAACTATACAGAACTGAGCATTTAGTATTCTATAAAAGATAATCTAATAAAATTGAATTGTAATTTTATAAATTTATTCCCTGTAAACAGTTGGAAGGTGAAGGACAACAATAACAGAAATGTGATAAATATGAGGTAATTTTACTTGGCAAGTGGGGAACAGTGTGCAGAAGCCAATGTAGGAAAATCCATGGTTCCTGATTCTAAAACTTGGGTTCCTGGCAAGAATTTAAGGCTGTTTGGGTTCGGAGTATCCTGAGTCTGGATAAACATTGTACGTCCTGTGAGAAGAAAAAAAAAATTAGTTTACTTGCTGAAATACCGAGCAGGATTTTTTAAAAGCACAAAATAATTAGATTAATTGCCAGACAAGGGTCAACTTGGAGGTGATCCAATAGGTTTATTTCCCTTGAAACCTTTTTTACCCATATCCTCCTGTCATCAGTTTAAACTGATATTTCTATTTTTTTATATATTGTGACCATTTTTGCTTAAAGTTTGGATTTTCTTGATTTCAGATGAAAACTTGAACATTTTTCAACATATTTCAGTGTAGTTAGAAATATATAAAATACTGAAGTGATTTTGACAGTTATTTTTCTTGGATGCAATGATTGAAAAACTAAAACATATAGTTATAAATTTTGCTAAGTAGACATTGAAAATGCCTATTCAACTTCAAAGTCAAATTGAGATTGAAAATCTTTTATAAAAACATCAATCAGAAGGCAAAAGACATTTTATGCTAGAGTGGTGTCATACAATAAGCTACTAGTAAATGCCTTGAGCATAAGAAGGTAAACTTTGTTTGTTTTGAAATTGTCAAGAAGAGTAAAACTTTACTCTTCTTGACAATTTCAAAACAAAGTCATTGCCAGTAGCTAGTGGATAATTGTGAGAAGTACAGGCCATAGTGGTGATGTTGCTGACATTACCAAGCCTGCAGGCAAACCCATTAAACTGAAGACAACTATCCAGAGAAAGACGTCATGCTACAATCTATACTACATTAGTTGACATGCCCAATTCATGTAGCAACTTTTGCTGTTTTCAAGAATTTTAAAATACGTTGTGTTGTACCATCAGCTATCAGCAAACACATCGATGCTGCTGGCATTGACAGATGATGGTCAAGTGACTCACTGGTCAAGTGTAGCACAACGACACACATTCAGCAGCACAAGTCCTTACATTGGCATGTCAAATACACATACAAAGTTATGAAGAAAATGGTAAAAATAGCCAACAATAGTTGGCAGAAGCAGGCCAAAGCACCACCATGTAGCTGTGAGTAGTGGTGATGACAATAATTGCCCTACATGAAAGAGAAAGAGAGACAGGCACTGCCAGCATCAGCATTGCAGAGACAGACAGTAAGGCCAGTATGTACCAAGCCTCAACTAACCAAGCCAGCTGCAGTGCAGATAAGACAAGAACAGATGATACATAATCAAATTTTGTAGTTTGTAGTTGACTCTCCCCAATTTAAAGCTGAAAAGATAGAAGTCAAGGCCTCTGAAGCTAACACTAACAAAGTAAAATTCAACATAACCAGGAGAAACTTCAATAAATCCATAACCTAATGATGAAAAAAGCTTTTGTTTTACACAACAAATATCTATTTTTTAATATGATTTCTTTCTTTTTCAGTACATTTAATTCAGCAGTGAATAATAATCACATGGATGAAACATTATATAGTGAAAATTTATAACTATATTTCAGGCTACAAACTTATTGATCTACTATTGTAAAAAAACAAATAATGCAAAACAAACTTACTTGGCTGGCAGAAGTTAGGTCCAAATTCATGTCGGTTAGTATTCCTTTGAGAGGTATCAAGTGCTCTTGTAGTTCTTGATGTCAAGGTGGATAAAGGGGAAGCAGGTATTCTGGTTAAGATAAAGATATAATTAAATCAACATTACAGTTATTTTTAGAACAAGTAACTTATACACTTTAATTATTTCAGACTATTGTTCTCATCTTTGTTGTTATAGATGTTTTTTCCAGGATGGAGAAAATTTAAAGATGGAACAATCATTATGGAAAAAGAAAATGGACTGCAACAGTAGAGTATGCAGGAGAATGCTGAGATTGTCATAGAGGCATTGACAGCCTTAGATAACTTTGGGATTGATAAGGTTACTGAAGTGAAAAAGTGTGCAATAGTGGCAAAATACCAGAAGATTAAGTAGTTCAATTTTCATAATGCAGCCAAAGAATCTAGGTATTAATGAATACAAACTTTATCCAACAATCAGCAATAATTCGAATTCTAATGAGTAAAGCTCATTGCAGAATTAGATGAGAAATAGAAGAAAATCATTTTGCTTTATTCAAAATGCTAACCCCAGAACTGCCATTTTCATCATCTGTCTATATTTCTGAGATGAGCTATTGTAACTATTTATACTAGTTACATTGTTTGGACTATTTTCCTCATCTTTGTACACTCCTGCTTTCTTCAGGTGATATATGCCTCCCAAAACATATGGACTGGTGGATAAAAGTGTTGGTAGAAGTAATCTAGTGACTTGACTGAAAGAGTTGTGAGTTCAATACCTGGCCACAGCAGAGGTGAACAAAAACTTGAAGAGTTGAGTTACTAAAAGGAAATAACTGAAACTGAGATATCCAGAAAAGGCATGGCACATGGAAATAGAACAATCGACCCCAGTGAACTAAATAAAGGGTTCGATTCGAAAATCTAATGAATTCATCTGAAGAAGGCCAGAGCATACAATGGCTGAAATGTGAATATGACAATAAAGATGAGGACAACAATCTGAACAATGTAAATAGTTTAAATATGAAATTTTCGTGTTCAAAATACTGTCAGAATTACCAATAGTAATAAAGGCAGATGTGTACCTGTGTTTCATTGATCTCATTGATCATACAAAGGCATTTGGTAAATTAGAATACAAAGAACATCTTAAAATGTAAGAAAAGCTTGATTTAAATGGAAAGGAGATATGAACAATCTGCATTTTATATGGGAAGCAAATGGTTTGCATGTGAATAGAGAATGAATTTAGTAGGATAAAGTACACCAAAATCTCTTTTTTTTTTGAGGGAGCATACAAGATTTTAATATAACTATAAAACAGACACATTAAAAGCATTATAACTGGGGAATGAAGAGCAAAGAAAAAGAAGAAATAAAATACACCAAAATAGAAAGAGTAGTATGACAAGATGTTTTTTCTATCTAGATTTATTTAAGAGAATTAAAGTACCAACCTGGACTTATTATTTACAAAAATAGCCTTAATGACATTGGCTACACAGATGACACTGTGTTGATGAGAGATTTAAAAGGAAAACTGAGAGGACTATTAAACATGGTAGTTGATGAAAGCAAGAAGAAAGAACTAGGCATGAATTGTAAGAAGTCTGAATTCATCATGGTCATTGATAAAAGGGACAGCCCAAGATGTGAGTTACACATTGCGGATATGCAAATTGAGTTGATGTGGAAATTCAAATATCCAGTCAGTGAGACTGCATAGGAAACTGAGTAAGATATTTGAGGAATCAAAAAAGAACATTAGAAATGAGTGCTGGAATGCTTACTCTCTGTGAATGTTGGACAATTCTGTCACAAATGAAGAAGACTTGAAATGACATAAATGTGGTTTTACCAATGAATATTGAGAGTACTATGTGACATATTAAATTTTAAGAACAGGAACTACAAAAAACTGTTGCTAACAATGTAAAAGAAACGGCTGTAGTTTTGGCGATACATTTGAGGAAAGAAAGTTTAGAGAATACATTATTGAATTAAAGAGAAGCAGAGGAAAGCAGTGAGTAACCTACTTGAAAAATTTGAGCAAATGGATGACAGAACAAGTACTACAAAGAAAAAAGAGGTGTGATGATAAAGAAATATTTAGTTGAGAGAAATAAATGATAGGAAGTTGTGGTCAGGTAAATTATGATCGCCCACATCTTGGAGGAACATGGCAAAGCAAAGAGAGAAAGAGACATTTAGGTCCAAATCAAAGATTTTTCAATTATTATATTCACTATATTTGTCCAAATGTTAATGTTGGAGTCTGTGGAGAGCCATGATCATCCACGTCCTAAAGGTGGCACACACAGAAAAAAAACAAAAACAAAAAAAACAACAAGTTTGAGCAAAGAGATGGAGAAAGACAAAGCAGGGTCATAAAGGAATATTTTTTGCTGAGAACAACAAAAGAAAGAAAGATGGGAAAATCCATGACTGTCCGCATCCTGAAAAGACATAGAATATAGAAAAAAACGAGTAGGGTTAAAATTAAAAAAAAACTTAAAAGATTCTTATTTTGTGTGTGTGAGTTTTTGAAGATCGTCATATCGTAAACTGAATTCCCTTTCATGCTAAAGAAAATTAATTTCATAAAAACGGAGTGTACAATTTCAAACTCGATTAGTCAAAAAGCGTAAGAATTAAGGAAAAATATTTTTTCAAAAACACAAAACTAAAGGTTAAAAAAAACTAAAAGGAAAATACGTCCTTGCGTTTTTTTCCTTTATTCAAATCAGAACATAATTTTGTTTCTTCAAACTAAGCTATACAGTAATATTTGAAAAAGTGAACACAGGTATAAAATGTATAGTCATGAATAAATTTCTATTGTAACTTACTTTCCAAGGCAAACGAATGCCCCTGCATTAGGTGAAAAACAATTTTGCAGACGACGAAATAACATTCGGCCAGCCATGTTTGTTTCTCTTTGTGATGATAATCCCGCACAAAATTACGTAGTTATGCCTTTAAAAATACACTTTATTATTTTAACTTAAATTTCCAACCTATTAAAAAAATTAAATTTATTGGAAGCTTATCCCTTACTTTTTAAAATTATTTCATTGTTTGTGAAGTTGCAACATACAGAACGTAACCAACCACATGTTCGATTGTAGCTGCTAAGCTTCTTTAAACTGATAAAGAGACTGAGCTTTTTTTTTTCTTTTTTAATATCATGATATAGGTAATTCGGTAATAGTAATATTAGCCGTTGCACATAAAAATAAATTGCTGTTCATATATCAGTCTTATTCATGGTATTCTTCTAAAATCTGCAGTAAGAGACTCACAAATTACTCATCATCATAGAAAATAAATATTTTCTAATAATTTTTTTTTGTTGCATACAAAATAAAAATGTATTATGAATTTTAAAAAAAGGATCATAAACATATTTTGGAAACAATGTTCAATTAAAAATAAACAATAAAAAGTAAACAAAGTAGCAAATGTTGCTGATAATGGTACATAAAGTGAGAGAATATATATAAACAAAAAGTATTAAAAAATGAAGTGTGAGCAGAGATAATGAATGGACCTCTGCTGAAGAATTTAACGTGAATGCATAATGACAATGTGCATATTTTGTTATTCTTAATTTTGTATGCAGAAGCGACGTTGTGCGAGTGTGGATAGAAGCTAAACTTTCTTTGTAAGATTGACAGTTTGACACGGTATCATACATACAATAAAAATTTCTAAAAATCGTGTTTTTTTTTTACTTAAAGGCTTCCGTATCCACAAGCAATTATTTGTCGGCTTATCGTACGTAATTTGTAAGCTTCAAAAATCAAAAGTAAACACTAAAACAGTTTTCAGGTTTTATTATAGGTTTAGTTTTCTTGTATAATAAAGTAAATTATTTTCATGGCATACCTTAAACTTCAGGGAAAATATATACATTAAATGTATAAATAAAAAACGAATGATAGCTTATTATTATTATTACAGGTTTTTTTATTAGCTCGAAGCGCCGAGAAAAAGTTCAGATAATTTTAGTCCAACTCCAAACTGAAGCATGAAACAACTTTTTAACACAACTGAAACTTTTAATTCTGGTCAATATTTTAAGCATGAAATATCGTTTAAACTTGAGAATTTGCTAAAGATGACAAGACTCGGCTAAAAACTAAAATTAACTGATGCTTAAAGTGTATCCCAGGATAGAAACCAGGATGCTGTAGTTCTCATTGACCAGAAAGAAAACTAGTTCATTACAATTGCTAATTTTTTAATTAACCCATTAAAAGACATTTTGCGAAAATTCAACTTAAAAAAGGTTTAAAAAATAATAAATAAAAAAAAATGAAGTTTTAAATTTTGATTAATAGAATTTACTTAGATTGTCTTTCTGAATTGTGAGATTATATAGTTTTTTTTTGTGACATATCGTACAAAAATTTAAAAAATATCAAGTTTTGTGTCTCATGTTCAGTTCAGTGTTTCTCAACTAAGCAACGACGACACACCAAATGAAAATATCACAGCAAACTTTGCAAAATTTTTCAAGAGTATATTTAATAAATAAGAAATAATATCGTAGATTAAAAAATACATACACAAAAATTATAAATATGAACTTACATTATTTAATGTTTTTTTTTCCAACTATTTGTGCAGTTTATTTAAAATACTAATTACTAAGTAACTAAGCTTTACCATTACTACACACACACACACACATATGTATGCCAAGACAATATTTTGCGGCACAGTAGCGTACTGCTGCACGGCGGTTGAAAATCACTGAGTTATACAGGCTACCGCTAATCATAATGAATCTCTAAAGATGTAACATAAGTCATATGTTATCAAATAATGCTTGAAAAAAAGTCAAATGTTAAACTGAAGAAGAAATGTATTGTTTTAGGCATTGCTTTAAAAATATTTTTATTATTTCAAATATTATTTTTAGTAGATGCTCGTGTTTGAGTAAACGCCCTGTTTTTAAAACAATGTACATTACGTCTACCTGTCTACTCAATCGAGAAAACTTAATAAAAAAAAAGAAAAGTACTCTAAAGCACGCTGGATCAGCCGATGGTTTCTCCTACAAAGGGGGACACAGCTTCAATCCCTACCGGTGAGTACATTTTCTTTGTTAGGCTTTCTTGAATGCGCATGCCTGTATGTAATAATACACATTGTTTAAAAATAGGACGTCTACTCAAACACGGATATCCACTAAAAATAACGTTTGAAGTAATAAAAATATGTCAGATTAAAAAGAAAACAGTGGTTTTTAGATACTGCTTTCCACATAACTCTTGATTTTCATTTTCAATCTTGACCTTCATAACATATCTTTTCTTTCTCTTCTAGTAATTATAATTATAAAAAATCTTATTTATCATTAAAAATTATCGCTAATTACTAAATTTTTTCATGCGCCAACATTACTGCAGATTTTAAGTAACACCGAGTTTCCATGCAACATGACACATTTTTTTCTATAGTCTTGCTTACATTCAGGAAAATGCTGCATTAGTTCCAGTCAAATGAGTATTTTTTTTTTTTTACATTTATTCATAGCTATTTTCAATGCTATTTCAATCATTTTGTTTTGAATAACAAAAATTAAAACAAAGAATAATATTAATAGGAATCAAAATTACAATAAAAATGAAATAAACAGGAATATATGTAGCGGAAGTAGATTTCTTCCCTTAGACATTTAGTCACATGACTATTGTCGCGTGGTATCTGCATATATATCAGGGCGTTTTCAAAAATTTTTCTTTTCCCATTTTTCTGTTCCTTGAACAGCTGCTGCCCAGCATGTAAGTAATTTTTCCACAACAGTTAAGTACTTACAAGCTCTCTCTCTCTCTCTCTCACACACACACACACGCGCGCGCGCACACAGACATACACACACGCAAACACTTACTCACTGTTTCCAAAAATTGTTATTTTTTGGGAAATACAGTGTTATTTTAAAAATGTTTTATTTGTTCGCCATTTGCATTTTAAGTTTTGGCTGCCACTGCTTTTATTTGAGCTAGAAGTAATGACCATATATATATATATATATATATATATATATATATATGATAAAATATACTTTTAAGGTATGCTATATTCATGGGTCAAAGTGATTAATATCAAGTATAAAGCGTCTGTAAATATAAAAGTCGACATTGAAATCAACACCCAGAGGCGTCATTCTGTTTCATACTTAAACTCAATTGTCATTTCATAACAACAATGTCGACAACTAAGTGAATGAGGAATGGCGTTCTTCGAAGTGTCAAAGATAATTTGTGGAGTCTTCTGAAATAAAGTTTGGGAAAATAAATGTACGTGTATGTATGGATGTGTGAGCGTGTTTGCAATATGCGTAGATATGAATATATGTGTGCGTGTACGCCTGTGTGTGGGTGTATATACTTATAGATAGAAGTAACTCACTAAGGATGTTTCTTTTGCTGTATTCGACGTACTTGGGTGTTTGGGTAAGTATTTTATCTCATATAATAAAGTGATCTCTCTGTATGGTGCAAATGCTCGAATGAAAAGGCTTTCTTCGGCGTGGTATTAGTAAATGAATGCACCGTCTGTGTCCCTGTGTGTGTTTGCTTTGGGTACTGCCCATGTGGCTAATAGCGCTGTTTTCTCGTTGAGAAATATAGGAACTATCTCTGCCTCGTTGTCTTCCCACTGGGAAATACACATGAGTCATCGTTTCCCCGTTGGGAAATATGTCCTCTCCAGAGACATAGAAATTCAGCCTGCTGGAACTCCTGTTGAGAAATATAAATATGGCCACATCACATGGCCTCGCCACTTTCCTGTTGTGAGAAATATGGTTTCTACAGAAACATAAAAGTCAACTTGAATTCCCGTTCGGAATTATTACAAGTAAGACCCTGTGTCTCTGCAACCTTTTCATACTGTTTGTTGTTGTATATATGTGTTATATTTTCTGTGTGGGGAAGTGTAAATATTTGTATATAATTTTGTGCATGATTTAGCAGTATAAAGATCTCTTTGTGAACAAAGCGTGTTTGTATTTCCTTTTCTTTCAGTTATTTTGTTCCATCCGTGTATTAAGGTTTTCCTATATCTTACTTATTATAAAACGCAGATTGTGTGTGTGTGTGTGTGTGTGTCTGTACGTTTATATATTGGATCAGATTTCCTACATTTTTCAACCGATATCAACAAAACTTCACAGGACTACGTAAAATTACCTTGCGGTGGTTCTAACAGCGCCAAAAATTGGAAAAACACAATTGTTTTTGCACGAAATCAATTTGAAAACACGATTAAGAGGCATCGCGAGAATGAAAGGGGGACAACTCATATCGAGTTATACTTATTATAAAACCCAGGTTGTGTGTGTGTGTGTGTGTTCGTTTATATATGGGATCGGATTTCCTACATTTTTCAACCGATTTCAACAAAACTTCACTTTTTTGGGGGCAGGTAGTGTTTCTTATTGTCTTGCACACTTTTTTCTTTATTTTTACATTCAGAATGCTTTAAAAATCCATTTACAAGACAATTGTTTATAATAAAATTCTATTCAATCGGTAGACTCATAACGATTGAAAACAATGTTTTTGTTTCAGTTTGGGTTTGACCAATTCGTAAAAAAAAAAAAAAAAAAAAAAAAACTAATTAAGACATGCGTGTCCGTCAACCTTAAACAATAATCTTTGTCAATTTTATTTTTCAGTCTTTATGATGGTCGATACTTGATCTGTCTCTTACAGCGAAACACAGACATTTTTGTAAAAATGACATTTTTGCTTAAACGAACTAACTAAAGCATTAATCTTTTTTACCCTATTCACAAGAAAATAAATATACAATGTTCTATTTTCTACAAACGTTCCTTATCGTGTTGTTTCTTCTTGAAATTTGTGTTGTATTTTGTGGGCGGGGTATCCCGTATTAAATTCTCCTTTAATCCGGGTTCGCTGAACCCCACAAGTTATTAATTAAATTTTCACACGCACCACAATTTCCCCAAAGACTCACATAACTTTCTTTGGATACATTTAACAGCAAAAGAAAACTAAATTAAACACGCACATAAAAAATAAAAATTATTTGAATTGAAATTTTTCGTACTAATGCCAAGGGGGATGCTCACTTACCGAGAGACAAAGTCAGACTGAATCACGCACACGCAATGCTTTGTGTGGGAGCTTGATTTGGGGAAGTCACGTGGCAGCAAGCAAACAGTAATAATACAGATTCGTAACGGAAGTGTTCATTTCCTTGCTCGATAAACGAGGGGTTGAACGATTTCAGAAACATAAACATATTTTCGCTGAAAAAAGTGAACGTTAATCGAATCATACAATGATGGAGGTGCTCGATAGCCGAGTTTCCATTGTACTTAAACTTTAACAGAAAAATGTAGCACATCAAATTTATTTCATTAAGAGTTCGACTTTTATTTTTAAATATACTTCTCCCAAAAGTAAGTGTAAAATAAATGTCTAAGACAAACCTAGACTATTAATATTTATTTATTTATCTACACTTTAAAAAATTTTTTTATATTAATTACTTACTATTCATTTATTTTTGATATTGCATACTAGTAAATGGATTTTTCTTCATATAACTGTTCAGGCCGTTTTCAGACCGGTAAATAATTAGTAGTACTGTTTAATTAATTTAAAAAGAAAGCATTTACTTAATCTGTATTTAAAATAACGTATAAACAGAAAATTTATATAACCGTAGAAAAAAATTAAAAAAAGTAGAAAATTTACTAGAATTTTTTGAAAAAAAAAGAAAAACCCAAGAACTTGTGAAGAAGATTGTTGCAGTTGCTTCAATATGACCTTGCTATCCAAAAATTGATCTGATGGATATTTGAAGATGTCATAAAAACTAGCTGTAAGGGAAAAAATATCTTTCAGAAAAAAAGGCTAATTTATTCACACTCAAACAATAGGAAATTGCTGGCTTCATCTAAAGCGTTTTCTCAGAGAAAAAATACCAACAATCATCTGCACGAATGGAAATGTATATATGAATACATTTCCCCCAAAAATCAAAAAATGTATTTGAAAATATAAAAAAAAGAATAAACGATATAAAATTAAATTTTAACTCGCTATTTTGCGCATGCGTATTATGACTCGGTTCTAGACTTAACCAAAATTTTAGATTACTACGCCAAATTAAAAATTACACACATAATCGAAATAGATGGGGGTTGAAACTGATCCCCCGCCCTCCCCAAAAATACTTCCACAAGGTTTTCTAATAAAATTAATAATATATTCAATGTTCATTGATTAATGAATAGAAACGCAGAAAATTACATCTAAATCGGATTTTTCCCTTAATTGTGGCAAATTAAAAAAAAAAAAAAAAAAAAAAACGAGTTTTACCTTAACTTTTGTTTTGTTTTACTTTTGTGGATTTATTTTTTCGTTTATTTTTTATTTTTGTTGGCTTCCATTTAGGAATAAATGCATCCATTTTAGTGGTGTCTAGTAAGTTAAATACGAGAGTAAAAATTAAAAATATAGTAACAGTTTTAAAATTTTTTTTACTTTTATTTAAATTAAAATAAAAAAGGCATTTTATTTTTTTACAAATATAGTCTGAAGAAGAGACAATTATTTACTTACATCCTGTCATTTTCAAAAAATAAACAAAGTATGCTAAATAAATTATAATGAACAGTGTCAACGTAATTTTTAAAGGATCCAGTGCCGATTACGATTGTCCAAAAAATGTTATGACTTCCTGTTCCTGAATTTGTCAGCCATTTTGTTACCATAACAACATAACAAATAAGGCATACAGTACGTTTCCAATTTTTACAGATTTTGGGACCCGAAAAATAAATAAATATATATATATATATATATATAAATTATATATACATATATATATATATATATATATATATATATATTATTCTGGCAGTACTGTCACAGGTCAGTTGTTTAAAAAATATTGGAGCAATTACTAAGATGAGCTTATCTATAATTTACCTGCATGTGTACAGTACAGTACACCCATGAGTTTACTTTTTTTAGTGTTTTTAATTTTTTCCCAAATAAATGAATTTTTAAAAAATCCCCCAGAAGAGATATTGAGAAAGTTTAAACTTTCTATATTCATGAAAAATTATATTAGTAACATTTGACCAATATCATAATATAATTAAAAAAAATTAAATTAACAATGACTTGTAATTATTATATTTCATTTTTTAGTCACACACACATACTCAAAAATATCATAATTTTGGAAATGTTTCATTTGTTGATAAGAGACATTAAAATTATTTTCTTGAAAATTATGGAAGTATTGGGAAAATTACTGACATTGAAAATCAAATCTCATTTTAAATTATTTTATCTGTATACCTAATTTTGATGTCTATTATGATTTTCTATGCAATCAATTTTCAATTTAACTAGTTGAAAAAAATAAGCAGTATAGTATTTATTAATAGTATTTATTTTTAGTATTTACATTTAAACATTGTATTTATTAATTTGATCTAATGGGAACAAATTCGATACTTTAGGCCAGTGTTTCCTAAACTCCACTGCAGTGCACTAGTTGATCACAAAAGAGCAAAATTATATTTTGAAATGTGAAAAATATAAACTGAAATTCATAATGAAGTTCATATATAACTATCAGTTAGAAATGAAGAAGATGATTGATTCCACTTACAGTGTTGTTAAATTGAAGGCTGTGTAACAAGTACATGAAAACAATGTGAGCTGAATTTCTGCAGTGTAACAAGCTCACAGCTGTGTAGTTGGCTATGTAAGGTTTATGTACAATCTGCACCAAAATATTCTTATATGTCCTAAAGTGCACTGTGAATCAGAAAAAATTGGATTTAGCTTAATTGGGACCTCAAAAACAATTACTACTATTCAATTTTTATTGGATACTCTTTATTTGTAGCCTTGTGTCAGACTGATTAGTCAATACTTATTGCTTGATGGACAATATATATTTTATTCTTTTATTACATAAAACATTGCCAACCATTGTTATTATTAATTTTTGACTAGTATTTAATTTCATCTTAATTTTTTAATAGCTTTTTATTTCAGATTTACTCATGTCAATGAGTAGACATTTATAATATTTATTTTTGTTTATTTACATCATTCAGACTGTTGTCCTCATCTTTATTGCCATATTCAAAACGTTTCGACCATTGTACGCGCCAGCCATCTTCAGGTGATATAGGTTGGAATTTTTTAATAAAAAAATTTCTTTTCAAATTTATTTCTTTATAAAATGTTAAATAATAAATTTTTATAAAATGGTAAATAACAAATATCACATTGTATTTGATTCAGATATATTTACAATCTTGTAAATAAACATTGCTGAGGGAGTCAAAAGTGTATAGCAGAGTCAACAGAAAAAAAATCCTTTTGAAATACCATTTTTTGTGGGCATGAAGGCTAAATGTTGCTTTTTCCATCTTGTAGATCTCACTGGGGGAATTAATTTGCGATACAGCTTATGATGATGTTTGATGTGTACCCTGTAATGTTGTTGGTTGGGTGTCATCTGTTATTTGCTGACTAGGTTTTGAGGTTTTATTGGTCATAGCTATTTTACTTGTTGCTGTTTGGGTGGTTGTGTATGTAGGTTTGGTTCTTTGTCTTGTCTCTTTTGGTATTGGACAGATGTAAACTCTGTTTTACCTCATTATTTACTGGATTCTATCATGGGGTATCTGGATGTTTTATCTTTGCTGATAATTTCTGCTGGACTTCAGATTTTCATTTCTGAGTACTTGAGTTGGTTTCTGGTTTCCACCTGATCTGGCATTGGGGTGATTTTGGTTGAGAAGTTTATTTTATATTTTTTTGCATTTTTGATGAATGTTAATCTTAAAAGTAAAGTAAACTGTAATATGAGTCCTTTGTTTCTTGCCATTTGTTGAGAGTTTTCATTATTGTTTGTATATGTCTCTCAACGAGTACATAGCCTTTGTGGAAGGATGTTGTGATTGTGAATACATAAGTTTGGGCTAATTCCCTAAATTCACATGATGTGAATTGGGTACTGTTTTCATATATAAGTGCTTCAGGTATATTGCTTGAGCCGATGGCTCAGCACTCATATTTTTCAATTTCATGATAAACAGGAACTTAGAATAATAACAGACCTTAGTAGGTACCATTCTTGGTTTATAAAAAATAGGTTTGATCTCACTGCATACCATGGTCTGTTTCATATTTCAGGGAAACACACATCTTCTTTTAGCTGTGGATTCTTATCTTTCTGGTATATGTGATATTTTGAAATCATCTTCTTGATGTCTTTGTATATGCCTGTCCAGTACACTTATAGGATATAAACTCTTATATCTTATGGCCAATAAGTGAAGCACAAACAAATAAAAGACACCAACAAATAAATTCTCCAAAAATCAGTAGATATGAAAAAACTTTACAATTCTGTACAAAACATAGCTCCAAAATTAAATGCTTTCTGAAACCTGATTGGATATGACTAGTCATGTGATGTGCTCTCTATGATTGAACTCCAAATAACCTTGAAATAGGTTAAGCCTTGGGTTACTTTGTACATTCCTGTGCGGAACTCAGATAGAATTTGTGAGCTGGTCACTGACTCACCATAAGCCATAAAAATGGCTTGTCAGTGACAGTCAAGGGCCATACCTGAAACAGAACAGACAGTGACAGATCTGAAATGGAACAGTCAGTGAACAGGCTTGGCCACGATACATGTTACGATGATAACATGCCAATCAGAGATGATCTTTCTACATACAATGCCACAATGAAAGTAAGTTTATCTCAGTTTTTCTTTATTTCCTGTGTTTTATTAGTGTGTACTTCACACACTCATATTGGGATACATGTCATTTCAAACTTTACAGACTCACTTGCAACAAAATAATTTTGAACTTTGCAGACTCACTTGCAACCAAGCACTTCAAACTATGCAGACTCACATGTGACAAAAATCATTTTGAACACTCAAACTATTGGCTTCTTCATGGCCACAACAAAGAACATTTATTTTTAACATGTAAATATATGTACCATTGTATAAATGTTACTGTCATATTTCGCTTGATCTTCTTTTTCTGTGAAGATCATTTTATCATGTTGTTTATGATTTTGTATTGTAATTTGTGGACATGACACTTGGATTTTATTTTTCCGCCTAAACTTCAGATAGACTGACCCCACACACTACAGATTATACCCTCATTTTGTTTTTTTTCTATTTCTATGTAGCTTTGGTGGATTTTCTGAAGGATTTCTGGTTATAATGTTCCGGTTATTAATCAAACTTACCCTCGGTAGTAGAACATCATTTTCTAATGAGATGTTGTCTTTGATAGACGAATTATGCTGTATCCCAGATTGTATCTGGTATCATTGTTCTGGCTACCCTTGTATAACCTGTTGTGAGAGCATCCACATTGTTTGGTCTTTATTGGGCTGGTATTTAATCTGTTCTAATTTCTTGCTAGTCAGGCTGTCGAGATGGCGTATTTTGATACCCATGTCTTTCATCCGAAATTTGTCACTTGCAGAAATGTGTGACAGGGCATCAGCTTGCACCATATCTTTTCCTGGTTTGTATGAGAGTGAAGTCATACACTGCTAACCAGAGTAAACATTATACTCTGGCTGCTACCTTGTGCAGGTTCTTTTTATGGATTTGTCCTAATAGGCAATGATCACTTTTTACTGAAAATTGAGCTGCCATATTGATAGTTATGGAAATTTACACGTCCATATACTACTAACAACAACTCCCTTTTACTGTTCAAATAGTTAAATGCAACTGCCAATTCTACTCTACCAGTTTCTTTTCTCATACTACCCAACAATGAAACTCCCTTCCTCTTACTTGCTTCTCTGATAAGTACAATCTTCAAAAATTTAAATGCAGTGTCAATCATCATCTTCTGTTGCCTTGATCCTTGTTCTTCTTTTATCCTTTCCTCAATCCCTTCTATACAGTCTTTTCTCTCACTTTCACTCTCTGTAACCCCCTGCATGCTAGTGGTACTCCGGCCATACCTGGGGTGAAATGCTTAAAAAAAAAAAAAAAACAAACTCTCTCTTGATGTTAGAATATACCTAAATTCTGATAGTATATTTGCTTTTGATGCAAATTCTATTGATTTTCCTACCTGTAGAAATACTGCACCTGAACCTGTGATAGATGGATCTACCTGCAACTCTAATGGATTGTTTCAGTTGCAATAGCAGAACTCAGTTACACTGCATATTATTCCTTTGAGTTTATCAAATCTTTTTGATGGCCTGCAGTCCATTAAAACTTCACATGTTCCTTCATCAGTTCTTTGAGGCTTGCCATATAGTCTGACATATTTGGAATAAATGAGCTTATGTATTGAATCATCTCAAGAAAACTATGCACTTCTTTCTTGTCTTTTGGTTGGTTATGGCTTTGACATTTTCTGGGTTTGGCTTTATTCCAGTGGCAAAAATTATGGAATTAGCACACTTAGAGGATGTTCATTTTGGTTTTTATTTAGCATTAAATTAACTAATCACAGATAAATAACTAAATATGTTTTATTTAATAGCTGAACATTGTAGCTTCATAAAGTATACCTAAAAGAAACTAGATTAAATTATTTAAATTAATGTTGTAATTTTTTTCCAAGCCATTTTCCAATATTATGAAATAACTCAATATTGAGAGAAAAATTATAGAATTCATCAGTAAAAAAAATTAGAATTAATCTGCTCCACCTCAAGTTTTTATGACAGCCATAAATTCTTTAAGGTAGAGATTTCACCAATTTAAAGCAAAGTGAGCCTAAAATTCCTGAATAGTGGTTAATAGATTTTCTTTGGTGGATGGAGCCTTCTTATGGACCATTTAAAAAAAATTTCTACCATAAATTCTTAATTGGATTTAGATCTGGATTGTTTGCTGGCCATGTCATTGATTTTATATACCTTTCTTGAAGAAAAATTTTACTCTGTGACAAGATGTATTATTATCTTGAAAATGCCTTCATTATCACCAAACCAATTTTCTATTGATGGAATGATAAAATTATCAAGGATTTCAAAGTATACCTGGTCCTTTAAATGCCACCTCATATCATTAATTACTTGGGAAATTTACTTGTTTTCTTCAGGCAGTCATCTTTATATTTCATTTGAATGGCATCAAACAAAAATTCCAGCATCATCACTTTGGCCAAGGCAAATTCCTGATTCAATGCTCACATGCCATTATTGTTTCTCTTTAACCTATTTTAATTTAATGTTCTTCTCTGTGTTTTCGTGTTGGTTTTTGCTTGGTTTTTCTGTATGTAAATCCCATTTCATTAATCCAATTTCTTACAATTCTGTCATATAAACATCGACTCCTGTTCCAACCCATTTGTTTTGTTTTACATTTTCCATTTTCAAGGCAAAATCCAAATGAACATCCTCTGAGTGTGATAATTCCATAGGTTTCACTTCAGTTTATATTCTATTTAATATCTTGAAGCAATTGGTAGCGTATGTCACCACTGCTGCAAGTTAGGAGGATTACTACTATTATGAGTGTGGAGCTTTTGTTGTAGTAGTAAACAAAAAAAAAAAAACATAAGTTATTGCAATTTTAATTATCTGACTTCAAATTGTCAATCTTCCATGTTAATGCTGAAAATAAATTGTGAGGAAAAACATGGAACAGAAAACACAACAGGATATTGAGCTGAGACATTATTTCTTTGTATGTAATTATATGTTGGCAATAAATTTACAGACATGTTTTGTTTGATTTGTGTTAAATTGTGATATGTGACACAGTACAAAAATGTTTTTATTATTGTAATTATTTGTTTGTGTTTTTTTTGTTTAGCTAACTTGAATGTATCAATCCCAAATTTTTTTTTTATTAAACTGAGTAACTTGTAATGAGATTCAAAGACTGTTTTTTCTGGGTAGTCAAATTTTCACATCTGTTGTATTGGGGATCAAAAGTCCTACTATCTGTCTAGTAGCTAAGGAAACCTTAATTCTAGTATCACACAGAATTTGGTGGTAAAAGAAGGGAAAGGTTTTCTATATTTAGTTGTGATGATATATTATCACTTAGAGAGAGATTATTACAATTTCAACTATTATTTTCATCTTTGTTGTTTTTCTGAAGACCACAGTCTTAAACAATTGAATAATGAAGACACTTAGAATATAAACTGTATTAACTTAGAACCTTCTATATATAAAAGTTAGTTTTTCATTTTATTCTTTCTTCAGTGTCAAAATATTTTTAAGGGATAAAAAATATCAGAACTTATTTAAGTATTTTTTTAAAAATAATTTCCTTTTTTTGCAACTGTAATAAAATAGGTCAAAAAATCCGTAGCCTGACACAGTTATTAGTTAAAATATTGAACATTGGGTATGAATTTCTGGGTATTATAAACGTAAATGTCTTCAGCAAGGTTAGATCCAGTGACAGGACCCAAAGAGCGTGAGTTTAATACCCGGTTAAAGCAGTGGTGAACTTTCAGAGGGAAATTAGCAGGAGATAACTAATAACTGACATCCATCACATGGAACTAGAACAGTCTACCCCACTGAGCGAAATAAAGGGTTCAGTTTGAAATTCCAACTACCTGAAGAAGGCTGGAGCGTACAATGGCCGAAACGTTGTGATAAATATGGCGACAAAGATAGTCCGAATAATGTAAATAAATATTTGTTCTGCAAAATAAATGTTTTTGTAGTGAGTTTATTCCACAATAGCTACAGGAACCATCGAGTATTGGCTGTAACAGATATACATAGTAGTAGCAGCAGCTGACTGTTACCTTAAAAAAAAAGAAATTTCTTTTTCTTTAACTTTGCATAAGGTTACAGGCCCTAACAAGAAAGTGCTTTTTCTTGTCAGTCAGTAAATAAGTGTTTTCTTTGTTAAAAAATGTAGACATTTGAACTCTGTTGTTAACAAGAAGCATACCATTTCCACAGCCAAATTTTTATTATTTGTATCCTATTTTATGGAATAAATATTTCATAAAATTTCAACCTGTCACATACACACCTGGTCAAAATTTTAAGACCAGATACAAAAGGGCTAAAAAAAATATAAAATACTGTTACTTTAATTGAAATATATTTGTGAAACATTTACATTTAATTAGAAAATATAGTTTATCAACAAACGAGTGAAAATTTTAAGCTTTTAATTGATTAATTTAAACAAACATTGAAAAAAGGCTTTTTCAAGTTTAGGATCCTTTCCAAGTTGTTGAAGATGACAATGAACAGTTGTATCATTTGAATGAAGCTTCATTGCCAATTCTTCAACTGATACTGCAAGATTTTCTTCAACTGATGCCATAAGGAGCTTATCATCAAACCCATCTGGACATCCTGTTCGGTTTTCATTTTCAAGGCTGAAATTTCCACTTCTGAATTTAGCAAACCGTCTTCTGCAAGTTCTTTCATTCAGGCATTCTTCTCCATAAGATGAATGAATATTTTGAGTTGCTTTGGCTGCAGAGTTCCCTTTTTTAAACTCATAAAGCATTATGTGCCTTAAATGCTCCTTTGACGCCTCCATCTTTGAGGCCTAATCTAAGTAATTAATTCACTCAAATTATTCTGTAAAAACAAATCATATTAAATTAAATGTTTCTAAATTTATATGATTATCAATCTGTCATTTGACATTTTAGAATACTGTAAAATTTGATTGAAATTACAAATATAATTTTTCAGACAGAACTTATGGGATGACCTGATATATGCAAATTTTCATTCTCTATGTGTATTTTGGCTAACAGTTAAATAAAAACAATTGTAAAGAAAGAGAAATAATGCAAATGGGAAGAAACACTGGATTTTTATTTTCAAAGATATCATTGACTAAAAATATGTTGAAAAAAATACAAATCAACTGCTTTATTGTTAATAAATATAATATTATTAATAAATTAATAAATGTATATTATTAATAAATATGCAGAGGTCATATGTCTTTTTTAATTTGTCAACATTTAAAATAGCAAGATAACAATAGAGCTTTTTTTTTCCAGGAAATTCCATTATGCCAAAGAATGCTGATGTGTTTCTTTATTACGGCCCTTATGAAAGTTGTTGGATTACTGACTACAGAACTAAACGACTTGAAGGTTTAATCAGTAAGATACAAATTAACTATTTTCATTGTTTCTCCTATGATTTAAAACATTTTTTAAGAGTACAGAATTTGGATTAGGATAAAAATTATAAGGAGAATTTGTTTGTTTTTTTGCATATATGTATTGGGTTGGAACAAAAGTTTTTAGCATTTTTTAATAGGTGGCATTTGAACAAATGACTGAAATTGATTCTTGCCACAAGGCAACAAACAGAATCAGAGAACATTGATGAATTCTCCTAGGAATTACAAAAACTGCCGACTTGGGGATCCTACTGCAAATAATATCATCAAGAACTGGTTTGAGATGCATTTCTATTAAGTTGGTGCAAAAATAATGACGTAATAATGTTGTTTTTTGACGTTAAAAAATACGTCAAAAAACAACATTATTACGTCATTATTTTTGCACCAACCTAATAAATGGAATTTTGTCTCAAACTATACAGTATCACTTATTGGAACACACTTATTGACACTACTATGGCACTTGAATATGCACAAAATAGTTTGTCGAGGAGGAGGATCCCGTCAATACATTTCTTTACATCAACAAGTGTTGCTGGAAAGGACCAGAAGAAGCATGACAGGTGTTCCTTGAGGCTGTACAGCATTGTGAACTCACTTTAAATGAAGGTAAATCAATCCTATATCAAAGGAGATTGTCAATAATTGGTTACAAAATCAGTGAGGGTCTGGTCTGACCAGATGGATCTAGACTGCACTCACTCCTCGATATCCAAGTGTCAACCAAGATATCTACCTAAAAAGAGTATGGGGTATGTTTTCATATTATACCATGTGGATCCCTTGCTTCAAGAAACATGCCCAACCTTTAATCAAGGTAAACAGTTTTCCACTGGATGCTAGAGCATGTGAGGCATTCAATACCTTGAAGCAGTTACTTATGGATGCCACACTTCACGGTACAGATAGCTCTAAGCCATATGTGATAGAATGTGATGCTTCAGATGTTGCATTATCAGCCTTGTTAAATCAGTCCTGATGACCGGTTGCTTTCATATATGAACCTTAAATTGGCATGACTTACACTATCCTGTTGTTGAGAAAGAGGCTACCACACAAATTGAGACTGTGGGAAAATGGCCCCATTTTCTGTCTGGCTAACACTTGTGATAGATTAAAAATCAGTTACCTTCATGATGGACAATTGTAAAAGAACTAAAATAAAAATGATAAAATTAAAGGCTGGAGATTAGAACTTGATAATTTCAGTTATGATATTTATTATCACCTTGGACAATACAATGTGGTTGTTGTTGATACATCAAGTAGGGTTGTCCTGTAATGCTCCCTTTGTTTCATTCCTAAAAAAAAATCCATGATGATTTATGCCACCTGGGAATTATGTAATCAAAAAATCTACTCTTCTCCACTGGTGAGAGGTAAAAGAAATGTATTCATTTTGTTGAATGTGTGTGGAGCTGAAATCTCAGTTTGCTACTCTATCTCAAGGTAAGCTTGTTAAAGCTACTCAATCCTTAGAATATCTAAATGTGTACTTCAAAGGTTCATTACCATCAGAGATGGCTAATAAATATTTGTTTGTTGCAATAGATGAATTTTCACATTTACCATTTGTCATTCCATGCAAAGATACCTACTTTAAAAATCTTATTCAATGTTTGGAATCAAAATTTTTCTTATGTGCAACAGTTAATTACTTCAACTCAGATAGGGGGCTAGGGTTCTTAGCTTGTGATGTCAATGAATATCTTCTTCACCAGGGAGTTGCCACTCACAACCCCCTTATCACCCACAAGACAATGTCCAGGTTGAAAGGTACAATGGAATAATATGAAAAGTTATTTCCCTTGTGCTGAAATCAGAAAACTTACCCATATCCCAGTTGGAATTAGTACTACCAAGAGACTTACATAGCATCAGACTTATGCTGTCAACTGCAACAAATGCCAAACCTCATGAGAGATTCTTTCCATTTTTCCAGAGATTGTTTGTTGGTATATCCCTCCCATCATGGTTATTAAAAATAGGACCAGTCTTTTTGCACCAGTTTGTAAGGAATTCGAAGAATGATCCTTTTGTTCAAAAAGTAGAAGTATTGGATGTGAATTCAACATATGCACACATCAAATACAGTGATGGACATGAATCAATATACTCCTTAGAAGACCTGGATCCTTGTCCTTCACAGACACATGAGGGAGGTGAGAATAGAACAGAGATAGAACAGAACCCCTCACAAGAAACTGCACCTCAGAATCCTTCACAAGGGCCTGTACTGTAAGCGACTGGAAATGGTTCTGTTGGGGAACCAAACAGTATCAACATACATGGAGAACAATTTCCTAATATCACTAATGTGGAAGAACCCATGCTTCGACACTCCTAGAGAGAGTTGTGTTTCTCAAATTATGGGTGGTAATATCATTTGGCAGGAGTAAAATTTGTAATGTTTCACATAATTGTCTCCGCTTGACAGGAAATTAATAAGTTGTCTGCCCTTATGGGAAGTGACTAGTCAAATTTTGTAGGTGCTTTTTTGAGTTGAATAAAGCCTATGAAAACATCTATTTCTTGTTAATTCATAGTACTGCATCACTCCAACCAGACATACTATGCAGTTAAACCATGGAACTGAAAAAACCATGCTGAGGACCAAGATAGCAGTATACTGGGTAGGGGTCAACCAAGACAGTGAAGATATGATTATGAAATGCCCAACAAGTCAAAAACATCAACTAAGTATATCAACAGAAATGTTGCTGCAATACGAGACTCAGTCCTATCATTGACAATATATCAGCACTGATCTTTTCACTATGGAAGGCAATGGATACCTTCTGGTAACAGATCAGTTCAGAAGATGTCCATTTGTAAGATGTTTTCATTTCACCACATATACAGCTGTAATAAACAAACTGAAGTTGTTATTTGAAGAAAGAAGTTTGCTAGAAATAGTGTAAGATGACAAGGAGCCACAATACATGAGTAAAGTGTTTACCAACTTCTCCCAGAAGTACAATTTTGAGCACATAACTTCATCACCTCATTATTCCCAATCCAACGGTGAGAATTTGCAAAAGGCTGTTAATGAAGGCTTGAGAAACAGACACACAGTCACTTGACAATGATGGAATATAAAATGACACCCATTATCAGCCAACATCCTCCTTACCTGCAGAACTGCTTAATGATTGACTAATAAAAATGTCCCTTGTCTTCAAACTGAGAGACAAACATATACAGTAGACTAAGGATTGCATGAAGGAATGATATCACAAGCAGAATAAGTGACAAAATGCACCACTGACTGTGGGTCAACAAGTCTATACTCAAGATTAGAAAACAAAATTGTGGGAAGCCATTGTTATACAAGCCACAAAAGAGCCAAGATCATATATAGTAGAGGACAAAAACATAAGCATTCACTGCAAGAACCAACAATTCCTCAGACCTTCCAAGAGAGGATCAATAAGATCTACATTCCTGTGGGAGTAAACATCCTCTGACAACACAGACAGTACAGTACACTCATCAGACATTCCCTGTGGTAAAATGAAAGCAACATCACTACATACTCCACATTCAACTTAAATAAGACAGTATCCCAATATATGCATCACACTATGCCGATCTCGTAAAAAAATGAAAACACCACTGAGATTAGATTTATAATACACGCACTCACAATAATACATCAGACTAATAACAAAAACACAGGACTTCATCACATGTGCAGAACTGGCTCTCAGCATATCACTCTACCCTAGGATACTATGGACTGCAAACCATTTATTATGTTGTTATATGAATAAATATCTCCTTAGAATTGTTTAGACACCCCATCAGCTAAGTAGAGAAATCCAACTACTATCCAATCAACTTTCAGTTAAAAAGTGGACCTGTTATATTATCTTATAATCTCCCTTATTCAGAACTCTCCTGTGCATGAGTATTACTTCTAGAAATCCTTAGTCATTTCCTCTCTTCTGTAATAGCTCTCAGAGAACAAACCAGATGAAAACACTTGCTTGTCTCACATATTTGTCATTGATAATATACAAATCCACCAGATAACAGAACAATAATCTACTTAACTAATAGAAAAAAACAATGTTAAATAAAAGGAACAAATTCTAAAAAAGTGAGGAAAAGATATTAAAAGTACAGTGCAAATATTAGGTCAATCAGAAGTATTTTTTTATTTAATCTGTTTTTCTTGTATGTTTTTTAAACTTATATAATGCTCTACATATAGCATCTTTCAATGATTCTAGTACTTCTGAAAATTTTCAATTCTTGGTGGATGGGTCCTCCTCTACTTTATATTTTAAAGTATCATAATCAACAACTAAATGTTGTCAACATCTGGATTTTATTTCAAGGGACAAATCACCACCATTAAAAGCTTAAATCAGTTTTGGAAACTAAGGTCATATATTGATTTATTTATTTTTGTTTTGTAATTCTTTGTGCAGCTTCAAGGATTTGGGGTCCAATTTAAATTAATGGGCCATAATCACAAGAATTTCAATATTTAAAGCAGTCAAAGGTATAGCTAATGATATGAAATAAGTAGTAGAAACTAGTAACCACATGTTACAGCCTTTGATACAGGATATTCTTTAATGAGATTCTGATATTGTGTGAAATAAAAAACGAGAGTTCACTGTGAGATGCGGACACTGTACACATTTTTTTGAATAAACAGCTGTCAGGTGGATCTCTTTTTTTCAATACCAAAATACTCCACATGGAAATATTAAATGGCATCAGAAGTGAACACCCACACATACAATAATGGATATTATTCAATCTCCTACACAGGCGTCCTGGAAATGAAACATTGAAGAAAATTGCGGGAACTAGTTACAGAACTTGGAATTGTATCTCATGGCATCAGAAAAATTACTAAACCAGACAAAATAAAATGTGTGCTGTTCTTGTATATAGCCGGAGAAAAGGCAATAGAGGTATACAATGCCCTAACATTCACTGACAAAAAAAAAAAAAGAACTTATAAGGTACTAGAAGAAAAGTATTGCTTTAAAACAATGACAATGCAGGAAAGAGAAACCTTCCTTTTGTTTTTCACAGACATACAGACACAAGCAGTGAGATGTGAGTACGAGCATCTAAAAGACAGTATGATATGTGACTGGGTCATTATGGGAATTCCAAGTGACAAGACAAGAAGAAGACTAATGAACTTGAAAAACTTGAATCTGGAAAAAGTAGTTTTAGTGTATTGGCCACTTCTATAATTATTAAAGTTTCTATGAAAATATTTGATATGAATTTGTTGTGATGATATAACCCAACTTCCCCATTCACGATAATGGACGGACTGGTTGCCGATTAAGTACGACCACAGCGGACAGTCAGGGGTGCTTCGTTTGTTAACACCTATTGAGGTTAGGATACTCTCGACTCTGTCTCTGTACTTGTCACACATACATCCGATTATAAATCTATTATTGAAAACCTACACTCGGGTTACTTTGTTTATTATATCTTGCACGAGATATAACAGAATTAATGGTGAAAAAGTACATGCACAAAATAACATAGTGATTGATTTCCAATGCAAGATAACATTTATTAAACAAAACAACAAAAGGAAAGTTTAAGAATTTCTTTTACTAGAAGTAAATTGCATACACAGCAAAAGGATGTATTTGAGTGTGACTTGCCTGTATAGATGCATTTGTGTGTGAAGCATCAACAGCTGTTTTTTCTTCGGTGTGAGAAGTTGATGGCACACACTTTGAAAGGAGGACAAACAGGAAGAGAGAGTGACTTAACGGTTTACGTGTTTTTATACCTTCAGGGTTGCTGCTGACACTATGTTTATTAAGAGCTGCTGCTGAGATTATGTTTATTAAGGCATTACACAGTAAATGTCTGCAAAAATGATGAAATAGCTACAAGTCATGCCCTAGAAGTTTCCAACACACTTTCAGCAAGCGTGATACAGTCTGCCCATAAAAACGAAAATATGCTTGGACACAGAGAAATATATGCAAAAGAAAAGAAAAAACAGTCCAATGAATGTGGCAGATGTGACTGACTAAACTTAATCAAAAAAGTTAATATTATTATAATGAAAGGTTGTTATGGAAGAAAGATTTATTCTCCCATTTGAATTTCCCCTGTTATGGGCATTATTATATCCATGATATAATAACACTGTGCTTCATGGTCAGAATGGAATAGCTGAATGGAAAAAGAATAACAAACATGCTTTTTCAGAGAGAGTTTTATAATGTTACGTCATACACAAAGTGATATATATATATGTGTGTGTGTCCCAGATAGAGAATAACATATCTACACAGCAAAACAGAGTGTAAGGAGAAACAAAAGGAAGGGTCTAATATGGAGATACTCCTGTATCTAGAGAAGCCATGTTCAGGACTCCAGATTCAAATGGACCAGATTCATCTGAGCTGTGATTAAAGCTATGCAATACAGCTTTAGCAGATTCAGAGTTTCACAAGAAGTATTCACAGATAATGGCCGATGCATCACATCAGCAGAATACAAACAATTTGCAAAAAAGTGGCACTTCAGAATGACATCATCTCCACATTACACACAAATGAATGGTCTATAGCTTGGTCTCTTCTTAATCTGCTGCAGCATGCCAGGTAATTGCGTATCGTCATCTGCAGAAATGTTGATGGGGAGAAAGCTAAGAAGCAACCTACCCACAACCCCCCCCCCAAAAAAAAGAGCACTGAGTGGAAGGCAAATGTTCAATTAAGGGTAAGACAAAATATTACTTGAAACAGTGGAAAGTTCAGGAGCTAAAAAAAAAAACCCAAGGGTCTGCAAGTCAGTATCTGAGACCCTGTAAACAAGTTGAATGAATCAGGTGTAGTATAAGCAGAAGTAATGCTCAGATCATTCACCGTTCAGGCTCAAACAAAAGCAATCTCTTCGACGGAACAGAAAAGACTTACTAAAAATAAACAACTGCCATTCAATTGAGGACCCCTCATGGTTTCCACCGTCACAAGTTATGGAAGACGTTGACGAAGATCAAAATAAGCAAGTAATGCCCAAACTGTTATCAGTATACCTAGATGAACAGACCCTAAAATATCATCTGAGCAACAGAGCTCAGTAACAACAAAAACGGAAACAGCCCATCAGAGTTATGACATTTAAGTCATAAGTTAAAACCACTGAACAGGTTAGATTTATAAATCACTCAGTAAACTGTTAATTCTCTCTGCAAGAAACTCTTTTTGTTTCATGTATGTTATTACACATAGATGTATATATTTTGTTTTCTCTTTTTCTTTTGTTTCTCTTGTGTGTCTGTTGCTAATCATATATCTATGCTTCATTACTACAAATATCTGTACTGTCATCTTGAGGATGAAGATGTAGTAGAAACTAATAACCATGAGTTATGCCCCTTGATACAGGACATTCCTGAACAAGATTATGATGTGTGAAATAAAAAAAAAACAAGCTAATTGCGAGATGTAGACATTGTATACATTTTGAATATGTGAACTTGGACTAAACAACTGTCAAGCAGATCTCCTTGTCTTTCATATTGAAACACAATGTAGAAATATTACATACATATCTATATATATAAAGTTGTAGCCTCTGTTTGTCTGTTTGTTTGCTATCGAACTCCTCCTAGGATTTTGGAGATAGACCCCCATAACCATATATATTCTGAAACTACATTACGCAGGGCACATGGAAAAATAAATTTCATTTTAATTAAAGGGAGGCACCCCACCCCACTGAAAGTTTTTTCCCCTTTAATTTAAATCAAATTTAAATTTGAACAAGGGAATGACTTGGATAAGTATATTTCATTTTGATCAAACGGGTTCTTCGGGTCACAAAACCTCCACTAAAAATTTTTTCCCTTTGATTTAAATTAAATTTAAATTTGAGCAAGGAATGACTCCTATCCAAAATATAGAAGGAGAAAGCCAGAAGATAGAGGTCAAATCAGCAAGATCAAAATGAGACAATATGGACATCAAGTTGAGCAAGAAATCACCAAGCAGTGAGTAGTGCTTTACAATATATATTTGTTGTGACAATTTCACTGTCATATCAATATTGAAATCTGCTCATCAATTCATTCAATCAAATATTGCATCAAATACATATTAAAAGAGTCCAATCAAGCTGTTTTTGCACAAACTTTCCCACTGAAAATTTATTCCCTTTCATTTAAATTAAATTTAAATTTGAACAAGGGAACGACTCCTATCTAAAATAAAGGAAGAGAAAGCCAGAAGATGGAGGTCACATCAGCAAGATCATTGAGTAATCATTTTTCTCCACAAATTATGACAATGATTTAAGATCAATCATCATTTTCTTACAAAAAAAATGTGTGCCACGCAGCAAGGCATGGGTAATTCAGCTAGTAATAATAATGTTAATATATATTGGAGTTATTAGTTAATCTTTAGATGTATACACGAAATAATCTTTGGAATAAAAGCTTGTAAAAACAAAAATGTTTTAGATACATATACTCAATTTAATTGACTCAAACAAATCCCTCTTCTGTTTCACTTTGAAAAGCTTGCCTGTTCTTTTTGTTGTACTCCACTGCAAATTAGGTCCTTTTCTGATTCACTCAGCTGGATATGAGCACAAAGAAAGCAAAACCTCAAATAAAAATGTGCAGGGGCTCCATGCATCACACCCGGCCCACAAAACACAACACTACAAAAATCTAAAATATATCATAAAAGAAGCCACTTAAAAATAGTAATTAATTTTTCTTTCTTACTTGTATCCAAAGGAATCTGAATTAATGTCAGATATAAAATTTCCCTTGATGAATGTCAAAGAAATTAAGATGAATGAACACATCAGGCTAATAATCTTTGTACAGACACTTACTTTTCTTCTGGGTATCTGATTCAAGTCAGATGTTTTTTCCTGACCTTTTTGTCCAGAATGATATTTAAATGTTATTTCAGTGACCACTCAAGTTTCCTTATTGACAATATATGTGTTTCTATTTGATATATTTGAGGTTACATTAATGGTCTCTTCTCATAGACAGAAAATGGGAAATAACAGGTAGGCTTGGTTTTGCTGAATCTTAATGAATTCTATCAAGTTAAATTTGGGTTTGATTCTCCTTGGAATTGCACGGGAGGATTTGGAACATGATTTTTCAATGCATTTCATTTTTAATTTTCTTCTCAACTTTTCAATCCAGATTTCTACAAATTTCAGCAATTATCATCCAGTTCTTTCCTCTTTATTCTTTCTTTCCCTTTTTATTTGATCAACCCCAGGTGATCACTTAGGGTGGTTCCACATACTATTTACAAAGAGTAGACTACTGTTAGGTTTCATATAAGGGGAGAAACTTTTATTTATAAGATTTAATTCTATGTTGAGATATTGAACAACTTTTAAGTTCATCTCTACCTGCATATCGAAACCAAGCAACTTAAAAAGCTTGAATAATTATTCCTTATTCTATCGTTTTCTTTTAATTTATCTCACATCTATATTAACCGTCAACCTGATATAAGTCATAGTTGTTAACGTGTGCAATTTTGTTAACTTTTATTAGTATAAATATGGACCCAGGAGGGCCATTTAATATTTTTTGCATTCTTATGCCATATATGGCTATTGTGAAAAAGTCCTGATTTATGGCAGTGTTTAATTATAGACACATGCTCACTTTTCACATCCATAAGCTCTTTGGCAAATGCTAATGCTTTATTAAAACCCTGATCCTATATAGACAGATAAAAGTCCTTTATGATGTATTTTAGGAATGCATGCTTTTCTTTATATATATATATATATATATATATATATATATATATATATATATATATATATATGAATCATTCTATCAACATCTAAAGGGGTCTTTGGACCTGCATCAAATGGCTCAACTCCTGTCTTTTCAATATTGTAACAGACAAAAAGGAGATCACTGGGCAAAACATTTCCCAAACATTCTAAACATGGAGTTGAATGTTGATGAGAATCTTATCAATAACTTACCACAGAGGCCTATTCTTGAAGAGTTATCAGCTACTCCAATGCTGAGATAAAAAAAGTCACAATGTTATACCAGCAGAGATATACAAATGTGGCAGCAATTTCATGTACTCTATTCTTCACTCTGGGATTGTCCCTCAATTCACTCAGGATCAGTCCCTCAATCATTTAAAGACGCTTCTAATTCATCTCTATAAGCACAAAGACAATAAATGTGAATGTGACAACATTCTGTGTCGGGAAAATTCTTGGCAGGATCATCTTAAACAGACTCAAGTCTTCCCTGGTTAATTCCATCTTGTGTGGATCTCAGTGGGACTTCCATTCTGGTAGAAGCACTGTGGACATGACTTTCAGTTGGAGGCAACTATAGGAGAAAGCATGACAAGGATTTATTTGTTACTTTCATTGACCTCACTAAAGACTTTGATGCCATTTTGAGGGATACTCTTTAGATCATCCTTATGAAGCTGAGTGTTCCTGAAAGGATGCTCAGTGTCATCATATCTTTTTATCAAGGAATGATGGCCTAAATTAGATCCAGTGAAGAAGTGTCAGACCCATTCATTGTCTCTAATGGGACAAAACAAGGTTGTGTTCTTGCATTTCTCTTATTTGCTTTGTATTTTTTTGTCATGCTGGAAACAGCATTTGTGAATGTTAAAGAAGGCGTGAGATTTAAGTTTAGAACAAGTGGTTGGTTGTTCAACCAACAATGCTTCAAAGCAAGAACTATGATGATTATACAAAATGTTTGTGACCTGCACTTTGCAGCTGATTATTCATTTATGGCCTACACCCTTGAAGATATGCAATAGATCATTAACAAATTTTCTCATGCATCTAAAGCATTCAGTCTGACCATCAGCATAAAAAAACAGAACTTGTCCATCAACCTATCTGTAAGTATCTACCAGTTGTTGTCCTCACTGTTTATGTTGATGGAAAAGTTTTGAAAACCATTTCCTCTTTTATCCATTTTGGCTCCATTGTATCAAAAGATGCTAAGATGGACAAAGAAATTCAATGCAGGATTGAAAAAGGCTACTTTGCCCTTGGTAATCTTTGCTACAGGCTTTGGAATACTCATGATGCTGCATTTAAGGTGAAAATTGATGTGTACAAGTCAGTAGTACTGACTTCCCTACTCTATGGTGCAGAAACTTACACTCTGTAGCAACAGCACATCAATCAACTTGATGCTTTCCACATTTGTTGCCTATGAACCATCTGTAACATAAAACACTGATCGCATTAGAAAAAGTGAAGTTCTGACTAAATGTAACATGAGAGGTATTGAAGCCATCCCCATGAAAATCCAACACATTTCACATATAATAACAGACTTTCTCTTTGGCCAGCTTCTAATAAACAGATCACCTGGAAAGTTATTCTTGAATTTAAATGATTAACTCAAAGACAATCTTATGTGATGCAGCATCTTTTTTTTTCTTCCTGAGAAAACAAAGAATTAGAGCAAAGGAGCTGGCATCTGTTCGGCTTCTCATTTATACAAAGGTTTGAGCAAAGCTGGCAAACATTGGGGATCAACTGAGTGCAAATATTAAAGTACGTTGGCAGCTTACTACACCTCTCAATGGTAGCCTCACCTGCCACTGTGGTTTTGTTGCACTCAGTAAAGCAGGTTTTGCTGTCCACTTGCAGAAACATGTTGCAATTGACCCTCAACCACTTGAGTGAAATAGGTCTACCACATGTTCCATCTGTCTGCAAGACACCTGCAGGCATCAAGAGACACATGTATATCCATAGAAGTTGAGCAACACTTTATTTTACTGTGCGCTCATTTGTCATTCATGGTGAGAGTCCAACATATATAAAATACTTCTTTTTTTTTTCTTAATCCACCTTACACATTTGCAAAATTTATATTTATTAGTGCATTGAATACTGTTACCATTACCTTCAAAGGGTAGCATAGAAGACATCTACTTAAGATGGTAGTGGTATGTCCATTATAGGTTATTGGTTTTTGATAAGTAACACAGTCTTTTATGGGGCATTGTATGCTAAAAAGCATACAACACTCACTGCACATACTCCACACAGCAAAACTACTATGTAGAAATCTTACACAAAAATTCACCATCCAACAACAACATCCTTGATAATGGCTATAGAGCTAGCCAAAACCACCCGGAACAATTATAACTCTGGACAATTCTTATATTCTTTAAACCCTGAAAAGTGAAAAACTGATGGAAAAACTAAATAAAAGATTAATTAAATCTTCCTAGTTGGCCATTTTTCAATGACACATGTTTTAAAGAAAGGTTGCTTCCCAAATACACATTAATATATATATATATATATATATATATATATATATATATATATATATATATATATATATATGCATTCATCCTGGCCTGATGATTGTGTTTAAGCATGAAATAAACTGTCAACATTGGGTGTTGACCTTAATGTCCACTTTTATATTTACATGTGCTCTATCCCTGATATTGAGCAGTTTAACTCATAAATATAGCTTACCTTAAAACTATATTTTTATCATATATATATATATATATATATATATATATATATATACACACACACATATTAAGTAGTACTGAATATTTTTCAGCCCAAGCAAATTAAAAGTTTAAAAAATTTTAATGTTTAGTCATTTGGTGAAACTTAGGGAAGTGGGTTGGGCAGAGAGATTTTCAGTACATTATATATATATATATATATATATATATATATATATATATATATATATATATATTTATATACTCTATATACATTTGTTATACATATATATATATATATATATATATATATATATATATTTCTTAATACTCCAAACATTATTTTCTGGATATCCATGTTTGAGTAGAGGCTCTTGTTTTTTAAATTGTGTGAATTATGTCACTAGACTGTGCATTCAGATACTTAATAAAGAAAATTTGTTCTCTGTCATGATTTGAACGTTCATCCCCCTTTGTAGGTGAAACTAGCATGTCTGATTCAGTATGCTCAGCTAAAAGAGAGCATCAAAGCCCAGCATGGTTCAATTACTCTATTGCAGAATGCACATCCTCGAGTTCAGATCTTCTCAAAAACTCATATCTGCTCATTTTTTTCCAATCCAAAATGTAAACAAAGTAATTTCTAAGGAATTGATGAATTTTCTAGCCAACGTTATTTCCTATCATGCTAAACATTATTTTGTGGATATGCATGTTTGAGTAGGTGCCCTGTTTTTTTTTTAAGCAGTGGGAATTTGTAGATGGAAGTAATGTCAGATAAAAAATCCATTGATTTCTTTGCATACTTTGAAACTTTCTTTAACTAGATTTTTCATTTTAATTTTATTTTTCTTGAATAGAACAGAATTCAAATCCCCATCTGAATAATAAATACTCCCTTGTCTACCAGTTTAAAAGTATCTCATCTCCATCTAGAATTTGTTCCTCATACAGTTATTTTATACAAGATGCTCCACAATTCTAATGAAAACCACTGCATTTTATTAGTTTATTAATAAGCTGACTCTCTTAAAACTTTATTCAGTTTTTATCAAATACATAATTTATTAGCAAATATTAATACTAAGATAATTCTTTTTTCCTGGGGGGGATGGGAGACAAGAATTCATGTCATATTCTGTTAGTACTCCCACTTTAAAAACTACTGGAAGAAAAAGCTTAAAACCAGCATTATTGTAAGACTGATTCCATATATAGAAAGGCCTTAAAGCAACAAAAAATTTATTCTGTGGCCTACAGAACTAAGGTCAATGTGTAGTATTTGTCCCAGCAGCTGACATCTCCAGCTCACCGTTGGCCATAGCTCCAGCAATCTCCAGTAGGCATCCTGCTGCAGCCATCCTTGTTGGCAGTAATGATATGCAATAAACTGTCCTATTCAGGACAACACTTTTCAAAACTGTTCTTTTCAGGCCAATGCTCTCCAGTGACTACAAAACTGTCCTTTTCAGGACACCATTCTTCAGCAACTACTAAAACTGTCCTCCTCAGGACAATGCTATTCTCACCTTTTGCATGAACATGCAAAGATATGTTTGCTTAGTGCACTGTATCCTTATTTTTGTTGGTGTATTTTCTTTAATGAAAATAAACTTGGCAATATATTTTTTACTCAAGTCTTCATTTTGTTTGTTGTTGTCTTCTATCATTCAATATCTGTTTGCAGGCCAATGTACTACCTGCCACAAACATATACTCTCTTATCCCAATTATTTAAAAAGTACATACAGTAACAAACAAGACTTAGAACTACACAGGAAATTTGAAAAGTACAAACATTTATTATACAGATATAATACAATATAACAAAATTTTACAAAAAGGCTTGCGCAAAAATTTCCTTTTATGTGCCTTATTATGGACAAGGCAACATAACATAATAAATTATAGAAATAATTGACCCTGAAAAAGATTTATAAGAATTTTTTTCAAATCATGAAAGAAAAAAACCTTTGAGAAGGTGATATGAAAACTGTCGAAATTATGAAGAAAATTACTCTTCGTAAAAAAGAGGTGCACCCACCAAAAAGATAAACAAAAAACTATTTTTTTCTACAAGAGGCTCAGCAATGTTTAACAATATTTTTGCAATGTCATTCTGTTTTCTTTTTGCTAGGCTTCCATGTGCTCCACTAGGGTCTTTATTGATCATTTTGCAATGTTGTTCATTTTTTTTTGTTTGGCTTCTGTGTGTTTCTTTGGTTTTTGCTTTTGCTGTGAGAATTTCGGGGAAGTTTACCTTATGAAATGTTTTTCATTGGCCTAGTTTTTAGGAATACCAAAACCTTTCTGCCATTTACTCTACTGGTGATTTTCATATGAGGAAAAACCTTTCTGCGGCCAGCTTCATATTTGATACCAAAGTTCTGTTCTTGCTTTCCTTCTGCCAGCTAACCTTGGCTGTATGTGCCATTTAATCCATTCTGACATCTAAATAACTTCTGCCATTCACCCCATCTTAAATTTCCCCAGGGTGGATAAATTGAGCTTCAACTTTAAATTTACAAGAGCATAAGCCACCTTTCTTATTGGACAAAAAAGGCAAATATTTTTTTTTAGAATTTGCAAAATAAATCCCCATCAGTCCACCATGACAATTATTTCTGATGGTCCTTTTTAGAGTCAATTCTGAATAAAAATAAGTTTTACAAACAAATGAAATAATTTTTAATAAACTGTCTGGCTTTCTTTTAATACACTTCTCCAAAAAGTAAATGTATAAGACAAACTCAGACTATTTAAGATTTATTTACTTTCACTGTTTAATTAATTATTATTTTTAATTATTTTATATTATTAATTAATAAAATGTTTTTATAATATATTGTCTTTTTGTATAAAGTAATAGTATCTACTTTAAATGTTATATTCTTACTACTGTCTAATATAAATAAAGCAAGTAATGTCTACCAAAGTGGCTCAAAGTAACTTAAAGTAACTACTACTAATGAAGTGTAGTAAACTTTATTCATATTTTTTCTAAATTAATTAACTTGTATTTATTATATTAATAATGAAGATTATTATATGCTTTTTCATTTAGACAAGTATTCTCATCTTGGTTGTCATAACACAGAACATTTGAACTGTTGTAACCTTTGGCCTTCTTCAGGTATCTGTCATTCTTGGTAGCTTTTTTGAAATTTTGAACCAAACTCTATATTCATTCCTCTTTCCATGATTAGCAGATATATCAGTTAGTTCTCTCTAATTCATTTGCTACTTGTTCATTTCTTTCAGTGAACCAGAATCTCTGACTTTTCCACACTACCTGACTCAGAGATTGAATTCATGGTTGTTTAGAAACCAGAAAGCTTCAATCAATGCTTTAATCCATAAGAATATATTTATTGGACAATTTGCATAATTATGGAAACTTAAACCTAATGTCTGCATTTAGATGTTGGGATTTTTCGTCTTTTTTTTTCTTTCTTAATCAGAGGCTTGCAGATGATTTCATTTCTATGCTAAGTCTACTGATGAGATTCTCAGAGCATAACTTATGTGCTGATTCTTTCAGTTGTCTTATCCTCCAGTGTTTGTTTCTGTTTTTGACTTCATTCCACAGGGACTGATGACCACCCTTTATCCTCCATACCTAATTTCCAAGTTTCGAAAAGCCTGCTAAGTATGATAGATACTTGAATATGGTTGGAGAATACAATGGCAATTGAAATGTAAGTATAACAACCAAGATGAGTATACTAGTTCAAATAGAAAAGCATATAATAATGCTAATTCCTAATCTAAAAAAATTTGATATTAATTAATAATAGATAATGTTAATTTGACAAAATAAATTTGTCTTATAGTACAGTCTTCTCTTTACTGACAAAACCATTTTTTTTTAATAGAAATGCTTACAAAAGATGGTCACAGTGTGAAACTAAAAAAGGTTCCAGACTTAAATGCTGTGAAACTCTGGGTTAATGGTGAGCTTGTGTTTAGCTGTGATATAACAGATCTTAATTTTGGTAAGTTTTTGGAGCTTCCATTATGTTGGCACAATTATTGAATTGGTTTGAATGAATTTTATGCAGAACCACACAAGGCTTTTTATTGTACAAATTTATTGGACTCTTATTCCTTTTTATTTGGAATAAAGCAGTTTTCCACTGACTTATTAGGAGATAAGGATGTACAAACTTTAAAAATACTTTTCTGGAAACTAACTACTGTTTAGGGAGATGAATCAATTTGTTTTGGATCAAAGACTATTTAAATGCAGCAAAATATTTTCTGGTGTTTTATTTGAAATCAAAGTATTGTACTTACTTTTTTGGTTAACATAAACTTATGAAATGTTATAAATTCTAAGTATAGCTGTAGGAATGCATACAGTATGTCATTTAAAAACATTTTTGATACTCAAATTTATGTCTAAGAAAGTTACAAAAGCTTTTAAAGGAAAGGTGTTATGACTTTTTGTCACTATTAATAACATTTCCAAAATTCTGGTTATGAAAACAAGTATAAATAAATGCAAATAAAATGTCCTTAAAAATTGCCTTTAATTTAATAAAGTAGCTAGAGCTGTTAGTAGGAGTGCATTTTGTACTTTATCTTAATAATACAAAATTTTCCAAAAAGGTTTCTACTGTATACTCAGGAAAAGTTTTCTTCTGTCCAAAAAAGAAAGGTTTCTATTTTGTACTCAAAAAAGTTTTTTACTTTGTACTGAAGAGAAGTTTTTTCTGTTAAAAAAAGAAAGGCTTTATTGCAACTCAAAAAATTTTTTTTTTTTACTCTGTACTCAAGAAAAGTTTTCTTCTGTCCAAAAAAGAAAGGTTTCTATTTTGTACTCAAAACTTTTTTACTTTGTACTCAAGAGAAGTTTTTTCTGTTAAAAAAAGAAAGGCTTTATTGCAACTCAAAAAAAGTTTTTTTTACTCTGTACTCAAGAAAAGTTTTCTTCTGTTTAAAAAAAGAAAGTTTTCTATTGTGTACTCAAAAGAAGGTTTCTACTGGGTATTCAATTTCTAGAATGTTGCAAACCTTCACACACACACATTCTTATCCTCTCCAAAATCAATGTTTTTTCTCCCCTAAAGAACATGAATATTAACTTGAATAGATAACTTTGAACTTTTAATCTTTTCTGTTATTTGCACTGATGGGATTCAGGGAGTTTGCAATAGTTTTCAAAAATTAAACAAGTTTTCAGAATGCTTTAGTTTGCATTAATGCTTTCCATGACATATATATAGGTTACTCCAATTTCATTAAAAAAATGACATTCTTATAGCTAAACTGAATATAAATATAGTGCAATATGCTTCCCCATGTACATATTTTGACAGAGGGTAATTGGAACTCTTCATTTTCAGATTCTTGAAAATTTGTAGTATCAGTGTATAATGCTATAGTATTAAATAATTTACATTTTATGTCTATTCCTAAATTGATTGATTGATTTTTTTATGGCTTATCAACCCTCTGTGACTGGTTTACAGCCAAAACATTTTTTGGATTATAAAAATTGTTATGACTTGCATATCTTTCTGCATAGTAGTAGTCATTGTACAGTTCTCCATGTCCTGAATAGCAACCAGGTTTGCTAGGTATAGCTGTTTCCTATGTTTGCCAATTGTTCTCTATTTATAATTGTCTATCTAATTTGCATACATTACTACAAAAATAATAATCTTTTTTGTGAGGGAATGTCACATTAACAATTTTTTCGAGAATAACAATGATTTTTCCAGATCCATGTCCTACTATTTAATCCCTAGCAGCATAAGGATTCATGCTTTTCCCGGGGTATTTGCATGTAAGTAAATGCAACAAACCTGACTAGAATTCAAACTCAGCCCTCCAATTTCTCACTCTGAGCTGCTATCCATTCCACCACCCACATGTCACATCTATTCCTAAAAACTAAAATATTATCCTACCATTTTTTTATGAAATTTCTAAAAATTCTATATTATAAGTGCAGGACTTCATATGTATCTCACAAAAAATGGAGTTGCGAACATAACTGATTGGTATTGAAGTATTTTAATTACTAAAATGTATTTTTTTTTCCTTCTTGTAGGAGGTGATGGTGAGTTGGATAAGTTGTGTCACCAAGCAGTGAACAATGTTAGAAATGCTTTCTGATCTTTCGAAAATAAAAAGTTCCACAAATACATATTCATCCAAGAACCCATCATGAATAGATTTTGGCAGTAAACAGAACTGGTCAGAATTAGGCTTCAAGAAAAGTATTGATAAGTTCTATTTATCTTTGCCAAAAATAAACAGGATTTAAAACAAAAGTGTTCATGTTTATTGATTTAACTTTCAGATAAGTTGATGGTGCAGGTCAGTATTAAGGTGTTTTAGGTTTGTGATGAATAGCCTCAGATGAAGAACAGAATGATGAAATAACTTTGTTATTTGTTCAGAATTCAAATGGCATTTCCTGACAGAACCCTAAAATTACTACCAAAGAACAATTATTCAATTTTGAACACTCACTTAAACCAGTTGCTCTCAACTAGGGTCCATATAGACCCTGGGGGTCCGTCTAACATTAGTGGGGTTCACACAAAATAAATATTTTACTAGTGTACATAAATGTTCCATAGAATGTAATTGTTAAACACAAGTTTATTTTCATTAAATTAGTTTTACTTTAAAATAAAGCATATAGTTTGAAAAATGTAAATAGTGTAAATAATTACAATACCTCATCTCAGAAATATAAACAAACATTAAAGCATATTTTGCTATTTATATAATACAGTTCTTAAACTTATCTATAAATAAAAACTAAAATAAGATTTTTTTTTGGTTATGGGGGGGCGGGTCTACCAAAAAAATTAAGAATAAAAATAGCCATGGGTAAAAAACGGTTGGAAACCTCTGATTTAAACTGTTTTGCAAACCTAATTTTTTAAGCTTAACTTTACATATCTGACTTGTTTAATCAGTATGGTCCCTGGGTCAGATATTTACAAAATTCATGAACATTTGAACTCAGCAATTTGCTTCATAAGTTCAAGCAATGAACATTCATTAATAAACTTCATATGCATCAAAGTATAGAACTTTTAACCAAATCTTTGAATCTTCAGTTATTAAAAGTGTAGATATCTTCTATTTCCTGTTTCATTTGTCAGTCTTACTTGATATCATTTCATAGTATTTTCATTTCCATCAAAAGACTCACCTGTAAACAGAAACTCTACATTCATCATACCAATTACAATGGCTGAAAGAAGAAACAGCTTATACTGTTGCAATGTAGATTTCTTTGACTCTTCTATAAATATTTTCATAGTAATTATTCAGAATCCATCTTGCACATCTGTAAGTTTACCATTCATCCCTGCATTTAATATTGCTGCCATATTGGTTAAGTTCTCTTGTTGTATATCTTGAGATTCTTGATAAAAATAAAAAGAAGAATCTGCAATGTTATTGGTCCTGACCTAGCATCTCACCTTCAGCCACTTTCCCACTATCATAACATAGCTTCCTTTGCATCTTCTATAACTATTTTCACAGTAATTGTTCAGATCAGATGAGCTTTCCTTGTGGCAACCTCAATTTTGTGAATTTAAGTGCAGTACTAGATTGGCAGTTAGGTCACATAATTTCATTGTTGAAATTACTAGTTGTAGCCATAAGTTCTATGCTAATAGTTTGTAATCTCATATTTCTCACTTGTGGAACTCTTATCCAGCTTCCTACTTTCCTGTCAACTATGACCTTCAAAAATGTAAATGAAATGTCAAACATCATCTTCTGTCTCCTGTCAGATATGAGAATGTAATTTAATCTATTGTCCCTCTTAAAATCTTAATCTTAAAATTCTCTTGCACAACACACAATATCATCTTTCATAGAGCTGTGATTTAGATGGATGTTTTTTCCAGGAAATGTTAAGTATAGCTCTTATTATCTGAATGTAGGTTCAGGTCCATCAAGCTTAGACTCTAGTGCTTTAGTTAATGTCTGGGCAATGGCACCATACATTAGCACTGCCTCTGCGGTAGCTTGAAAGAATCTCTGCTTAAGGTTGTCTGGTAGATCAAATTTCCAGATTACATCAATTTTATTCGAGGTTGCCCAGGCTTTAACTATGTGAATTTTCATATCCTTTTCAGTAGAATTTATCTTGCTTCCCAGGTCTGCTATCACTGCAGATGCCATTACCAATGCCACAGTACATCTAGATCATCCAATGCCTCTAAAACTGAATTCATAGGCTTCAACCATCAAGGCTCAATATACAAACTGTCTCAGTTGAATCAATAAAAATGTTGAATTCTAATCTGAAGAAGCCAAACCTAACACATCTTTGTAAGATTCATTGTTAAAAAGTTTTTCCACTTTGTCCCATTATCTCCTCTACAATATTTATAAGTTTATATCCATTTTATATCAATGGAGAAAGATATAATTTTTATATTTTTTTTATTTTGCTCTTTATTGGCACATAGCCAAATGATTAGAATGTTTGCTATCTGACGATGAAACCTGGGTTTGAATCTCACCAAGGTTGATTTGTCAGGAAGGTGATTTCTTGATGTTATCTGTCAGGAGGAGACAATCCCAGTGTGTGGAACCTTTGAAATGTGCCTGAAAACTATATCATGGATTGACCCAAACCTTGTGAGTGAAACTGTGTAGATAGAACCCTTGGGAGCCATTAGTGCTTGTGCTAACACAAAGTCACAAGTCATTGTGACTGAGGGTTTGAGCATGCTGGCCTTGTTCAGACTGTTGATCATACTAGATAATGTGGACTCTCCTAGAAACTGTAACTAAGGCTTGCTCTGCAATAGGGATCAACTACCCACCCTAGTAGACTGGCATTCTTTGATACATGTGGCTGCGCCATTTAGAACTGACTTGTATAGAATTTCTCTTCCATATGTGTAATCTATTCTATATTAGATTTTACACAACACAAGTTAATATTTTCATAATAAGTTGGTTATTGACCAAACAATATTGCTAAAATTTCCAAGATATTTTTATTTGATATCCTATGTGATTTTCTGCTTATCTAGAAAACAACGCAAGTGTCCTCCAAGGTTTACTTCTCAGTCTAACCCTCTTTCTATGTTACATAAATGATCTACCTAAGAATACACTCTGATCATTTGTGAATATCTATGCTGATGATACAACAGTATATGGGTGCACTTCCAAAACTCTAGGTCATAGGAGAGATCAGCTGCCAAGCTCTGGTCTTCACCAGCTGACCTCTCCTATGACCTAGCTTTAACAGCTTAGTGGGGGAAAAACTGGCTGGTCATATTCAATATGTTGAAAACCAAACCAGTGATATTCCATCATTGCTGATCAGACTCAAAATGCTTACCAATTGCAATGAATGTATTTTCCTTTAGGGAGGCCCCATGCCTTGTATATCTGTTGGGACTTAAACACAACCCAGACCTTAAGTGGAACGCATACATATGATCCATTACTAAAGATGTTGGAAAAATGGTTGTACCACCCCAGTGAGTGATATGTCCCAGAAAGGGATATATTTGTTTGAAGTAGCAAAGTGGTTTTGGACTACTGTAACTGAGTAGGATAATCTAGCATGTAGCCTTAATGCACTGGTCCTCGTCGTAGTGGTAGGCAATAGGCATAGACAATAGGCAAAGACAATAGGCGTTGTCAATAGGCATAGTCCATGTACCTCCACATCAGTCTGTTATTTATGACTGACACCAGCCAATCATATTACTGTTAGGGGGAACCCAGCTGTATGCATATTCATTACATCAGTAAGTATCTGACTCCTTTTGTTATCCTCTACCTTTACAAGTACCACATCAAGCCAAAAATGGAGTACTGTTGCTATATATGAGCAGGAGCTGCCCAGGCTTCACATTCCAGTCTTGATAAAGTCCAAAAGCATCTCTGTGTCCTTGTGGGTGATGAATTATTTTCCACTCTACAACCCTTTTTCCACAGATGAAACATTGCAAGCCTCTCACTGCTCTATTGCTATTTCCATGGAAAGTGTTCAGAAGAACTACATTCCTTAGTCCCACTAATTCTAACCTTCATGACTAAACCTACCATGCCATGGACATTGTAGCGAACCCCATCATTCTCTTTGTATTCCATTGGTGAAGCACTCTTCCCACAAACCACTGCTCTGTGGAACCAATTCCCAAGAGGATGTTTCCTCAATCCCTACAATCTTAACCTATTCAAGTCTAGGGTTAACCGTTATTGTCTTCACATATCCATATAAACAGTGCCTTTTAGGTATTATATATGGTGAACATCAGTGTAAAAACAAATTGACAATAATTTATTTAGTGGTTGTGAGATTTTATTATGCAACTCAAGTGTTGTTCATCATATTGTAAAGAAATATGTACAATACTACAATTATGATACTTATTTTTTAATTTCAAATAATATAAAATTGTCATGGCTCATAAAAAAGAAATAATCTCAAATGTGAAAAAAAGATATTGTAAAGAAGTTATTACCCACAGCATTGGAAATTGAAAAAAAGTGTAACAGAAATCAGACACAAATAAAAAGCAAGTGAAAACATTGGCAACCTAACAGTAAGAAAAAGTAGTTTTAAGAATGTTATAAAAAGCTATTTGAAAAAAATTAAAAGAATAATAAGAAAACAAAATGAATTGATCAGCAAGAAATTTAAAAATTTTCAAATATTAAAAATTTTAAATTTAAAAAATTTTTTAAATTTAAAATTTTATTAATGACAGATTAAAATTTGTAAATTTGAAGAAGCTAGTTTTATGAATTTAAACAAAAAGAAAAGATGCAGAATATTGGCTAAACACCTGAAAACCACCAAACTGCCACCTGTAAGCATTCCAAAAAGAAGTGTATATGTTGGGTAAAGAATTTCATGAAAACTGAGTTATCTACAGTAATCTTTAATTATGAATGTAGAGCTACATTGGAGGGATCTGATGGATGGATTAGAAATTATGTCCTTCATGCAAATGGTCAATCAACATGACTTAGAAGACATCAATTGGAAGCTAAAGTAATGTTTTGGATTAGTATATTGTAGGCAATAAAATTATATGTGTCTTCAAAATTGATGAAGATATCAAAATAAATATAAGGACTTATTGTAAATTCTTTGACAGGAAACTTTTGAATGGTACCAATGACAAGTCTGAGGCTTCAAAGTAGAGTATATACATGTAAAACAATGTTCATTACATTCTGCAAAGCTAAATATCGCTCATTTTGTTAAAAAAAAGTTTAAAAGAGACCAAATTTATAGAACAGACTCCAGTCTTTCCATATATCAATAGAAATTCTGTGATTCATAAAATGGATGAGAAATGGAAAATAATATTCAAGCATAGAAGATCTGCATGAAGCAATAAAATCTGCTGTAAGTGATGCTAAATTTGAAAGAGTAGAAACGTTAGCAAAATCAATGGTTGAAAAACTGATGAAGTTTATAGAATGTCAAGGATCCCATATTAACATGTAAAATGATCAAATACTAATTTATCCAGTTATATGGTGAGCTGTCCACCAGTCTCCTCCATCTGTCATGGTTGTGTGTCAGTGTCTGGATCTCTGTGAATGGTTTCTTCATCCATTCCTTGATATTATAATTCCACATTTTCTTCTGTCTTCTCCTCCTCCTATGGCCTACCACAATTCCTTGAAGAACTGTCTTTGCAAGGTCATCTGATTGTGTCACATGACCATACAATTTCAGCTTCCTTTTCTTCACTGTAGAGAGGTCTTAATGAGCATCAATTTGTTGCTGGATTTTACTGTTTACCTGGTCGTTGGTGATGTGGTCAAGGTATGAGATGCCCAGGATGTGGCCTATATATTTTAAATTTCTATATTTAATAAAATTTTTGTTTGCACTCTGCATAATGAAACCTGACACTTAAAACAACATATCAGTATTTTTACAAGGATAGAAAACTCACACAATATATTACTTATATAAATATAAGTACATCCTGAATTGTTGGTTCATACATATTTTATTGTGTAAAACATTGACTTGCATAATAAAATCTGACAAAGTGTAAAAAGAAAAACTCTCAAAAACGAAGAGTTTGAAATATGCTCTGTTCCTAGCACACATAGACAGACATTGTCTGCATTAAAAGATAGAAATGAGGAATCAACTAAAAAGTAGATATATATATTAAGGATAACTGAAGTTTGCTATGTAAACCTGTATGCTTTGAAAATAAAAATGCCACCAGAAGTCACTTTAGTAGATACTAGAGATGTTCCTGAGGTAACAACAGATAAAATAAGATAAATCTTTCAAAATGTGAAGCATAGAAAGCACCAGGTGAAGATGGCATAGTAGCTGACCTTTTAAAAATGCTGAAGATTTCTCTAAAGGATTAGCACACTAATCAGCATGCAGATAATAAATGTACTTAAGTCAATAATAGTAATACTCCTTTTACAAGAAAGGAGATATAAAGACCTTGTTAAATATCATTCTATTATATTACTATTAAATATGTAAAAACAATTCACAAAAGTACTGATACCCTAAATAAAAATCAATCTCAAGAACTATACTCAACTGATTGAAAAACAACAGAATACAGCAAGCCACTTGGTTGAGCTTTTGCTAATTGTGAAAAGTCATTTGACTCGATAAAACACATAACAATCTTCAACAACTAAAGAGCAGGGAATGTGCAAAAAGTAAATTAGATATATTAGATAAAAATATAGTTACTGCAATAATTTGACTACACAAAGATTCAGATAAAATAAAGATTGGGAAATGATTAAAGCAAAAGAATGTGGTTTCCCCTAAACTACTCAGAGCGCGCTTTGAAACGTAACTTCCAGAAAACGCACTCAAAAGAAATAGCGATAAACATAAATGGGGTTTATTTAGACTATCAAGAATTTGCTGTTGATATTTTATTAATATCAGAATGAATGAATTAAAGGCTAAATGACCTAAATAAGGAAAATCTCAATCTATGTTTAAAAATGAACAGAAACAATACAAATTGTAACATGAAATGAGAAAATGAGAGGAAATAACTGGAAGAACTCAAGAAATATTATATTGAACAGAAGAGATGACATCAAAGAAATAGAGAATATGAAATAAAAATATATAGCAATAGAGTGGAAAGGATTTAGCAAAACAAAGATATAATGTAAAACACCTTGTCAATATGTTTAAAACAAAATATATTATGAATATTAATGTGGGTGTACAACATGGAAATTAATAAAATCACTTGAAAACAAACTAAAAATACATAAAGATCAATGGAATGAGCAATCCTAGGGAAAAATGTAAGAGAGAACAAAAACAACATGGATCAGAGAATAGACCAATATAAGAGACATCATAGAATTGATTAAATGACAAAAATATAGATGGATTGAACACATAGCAAGAAGAAAGGATAGCAGATGGAGCAAATGGTTGCATGACTGATGCTTAATAAGTAGCAAATGTGGTAGGAAAAGGGATAAAGTAGTAGGGTTTATTAAGATAATAGCACATTCACTGTTGTCATGGGAAAGGCTTTTGGTTTGTAATGGACTGGTGATGATGATGATGTAAGTACATTGGTGTCTGTGCATATATAGAGAAGATAGAAAGATACAGAAGGATGCACAAAGAAAAAAGGTAAGAAAAGAGAAAAGGTGAGAGAAGAAGAGAAAATGCAAGAAATGATGATTTATAATAAAAATCAAATTCAGGAACAAGGGAAGTAGTTGAACTGCATTTTTCTAGTCATGAGATTTTAAACCAGTTTATGAAAGTGAAATAAGCAGAACCCTTTGCTGTTGTAGTTAGTCTTTACTAATTTGCTTGCTTTGTGGTCTTATAATTTCCTTCAACAATTTATCATAAGTAATTTTGCCACTCAGTTTCTCATCAAATTTATTCATTAGTTGATATTTCTCTTCACTGTCTAAAATTATGTTGGCTTTTTTGAGGACAGAATTAAATTCAGACAAAGGTAAAACTCCTGTATTTTCTTTGTCCAGCTTATGGAAGGCTTGTCGAAGGTTTTTCCATTCATTTGCCAACTGCAAAAAAAATAAAAATAAAGAGTGACCACAAATGATAATTTTAACTGTTTACTCACAAATACTGAAAAAAAAAATGGATATTTCAAGTTTCAAGTAGAACATTAGATGCTTTGTACGGAAACACACAAATTTGCTATTAATGAAGCAGTGAATAAATAAAAGGATACACTTTGATGTTGTAATGACATAATTGGTGATAATTTTGAACTGACCAATAAAAAATTTTGTGGGCGTGGTCTGTCATTTTGAATGTTTCAGTTTCAAAATTTTTATAGTTTGATGAATAATGACTGTTTTATTTCTTAAGATTTTTTACAATGTCAATGGATAGTGACTTTGTACCCATGCAGAGTGATTTGGAAAAAGTAGTACCAGTGTCCAGCCATGCCTTTAGGGATAAAGAATGGAAATCTTTAATCAGGCAAATGAAAAAGACTCATTTTCCCTCTTTTTAAAAGAGTGTCAGGTATTTTTAGTGACACAAGGATAGGCCGAATGTCAAGTGGAAGGGGCTTTTTTTATTCTTTATTTCTTTCTAATTTCAGGTATATAATACAGACATAGTTATATCTATATATGTCTTTTGCTAACATAATAATTTAAATACTTTCAACACATTCCAGTTATATTCATAATTATTTAGTTAACTTTAAATTTATATTTTTAATAATCCAGCATTTGATCCTGGCATCTAATACTAAGAAAAGAAAAATAACAGAAGAAAAGAGAAAACTCAATATTCTATGAACAGAAAAATATTTTGTAATTGAAACATGTAGTAATATTATCTCCCTCATTTGTCATGATAAAATTGCTGTATGCAAGGAATATAATATTAAGTGTCACTATGCTGTCAAGCATGAGTTGGAATATAATAAATCAAATGAAGAAAGAAGAAAAATGAAAATAGATGAATTAAAGAAGCAGTTTAGTTCTCAACAAAACATTTTCAAAAATTCTGTTGTTAAAACTGATACAAAAGTTAGCTATTTAATAGCTGAAATATTGGCTCAGAAGGGCAAACTACTAATAGATGGTGAATTAATAAAAAGAATGTATTGTAATTGTCCTGATAAAGTGAAGTTATTCAATGAAATAAGTCTCTCATATCAGACAATTGGTAGAAGAATTGATGACATAGCTGATGGTATTGTGAGTACATTGCAGACTTAATTATCTAAATGTGTTTATTACAGTTTAGCATTGGACGAAAGTACCAATCAAAGTGACACTACACAATTAATTATTTTCATCAGAGGAATTAATGTCAATTTTAATATAATTGAAGAAATGTTGAACTTATGCCATGTGAAGGGTACAACAACTGGCAGGGATATACTTTTAAATCATCAACTGAAAAGTTCAATATTGATAGAAATAAAATTTATTCAGATACAAGTAATGATGCTTTTGCATTAACTGGTAAAAATAATGGATTGATTACTTTATTCAAAGAATCAGTTGATCATATACTCAACTACCATTGTTTAATTTATCAACAACAATTATGTGCTCAAAAGTTAAATATGAATTGATGACATATTTTGTGAAATTTGTGATATCAGGTTTTGAGGTTTGAACCATCATGAGTTCAAAAAATACTTAGAATAAGTTAGCAGTGAGTATAAAGATGTTCTTTATTTTTCAAAAGTCAGATAACTCAGTAAAGCATCATCTTTGAAAAGATTTCAATTATTGTTACCTTGTTAAGTGTTCATACAAAGCAAGAAGCAAAATGTAGATTTTAAAAAAAATCAAGAATGGTTGAATGATCTTTCCTTCTTACTAGATATCACTGAAATGTTGTCTAAACTTAATTTACGTTTACAAGGAAAAAAACAGTTATGTTGCTCAATGCTTAAGTGAATTTACTAAGAAGTTACAACTTTTGATAACACAATTGATAGCCAGTGAAATTGTGCATTTTCAGAGTTTATTAAAAAGAAAAGAAGAATTTTCAATTAACTTTGAAAAATATAGTCAATATATACCAAGTTTTTTACAATCAGTTATTCTGACCTCAGGAAAATAGAAAGTGAATTAAAATTGTTTAGTGATCCATTTTCATTTAATTATGTGGAAGCACCAACTGAATACCAGCTAGAAGTCATTGAGTTTCAAAGCAGAAAATCTTTGAAAACTTATCATAGAGAACATTCTCTTCTTGAATTTTATAAAGAAGTTCATTCTTTCAATGAATTTGATGAAATTGTTAATTTATCTAGAAAACTGTTATGCATGTCGGATAGTACATTCTGCTGTGACCAATTCTTTTTGTGAATGAAAAACATCAAAACTACTGAAAGCAATAGTTTGAGTGATTCCCATTTAATTAAGAGTCTTAGAATTTTAAAGACTAGTTCCATAAAAGCAGATATTGACAATATTATAAAATGAAAGCAATGTAAAAATCACATTGAATTTATTCTATTTTGTGTTTGTATAATTTATTTTTTAGTGTCAATAATACAGTATTATTTGTAATTATATATATTTGTTATTAAAATTTGATATTCACAATGTTTTGAACTTTTTAAAAGCATATTTACAAAATGTGATGAGTAAATTGTTGCCATTTTATATTTTTAATTTCATGCAAATGTGTTGTTTCTTTTGATTTTGTCAACTGCACAATATATTAGGGCCAGTTAGGCAGTGTCTGTGAGAAAATGAGCACCATGATGCAATTCACTCTGCCAGAAATTTAGAAACAGCTTGCTGTACTGCTTGACATTTATGCTGGAAGCTACAATATGAACATTTTATAGTGTTTGGGTGTCAATCTGAGGACAGTGCATAGGATTTGAAAAGAGTTTAATGGTGATTATGAAGGTGTTTGGAGTGATCACTAGTGATAGTGACGTTATGCCTCTATTCATCTTCCCACAGGCCCTCAGACTCAACACAAAGACCTACATCAAGTGCCTCAAGGAGGTAGTGTCCCTCTGGGTAAAGATGGTGGCTGCTGGAAGTCTATGTCTAGCAACAGGACTCTGCACCATGCCACACAAGCAGGAGAACCCAGTTATGGCTGTCAGACAATTTCTGTAACCACATCACCTCTTACATCTGGCCACCTAACTCTCCAGACTGCAACCTCTTTATTTTTATGTGTGGGATGCAGTTGAGCAAGTGTCCCCAGGCCTCTATCCTTGGACTAACGTTTTTCCTAATTTTGATCAACAACATTCCTGGTGTCATCATTTCACAACTTGGTATCTATGCTGATGGTATAACAATTTACTCATGTCTTAATAGTAAGTCTGGCTGCAGCTGATTGGCAGCTGATCTCAAAAATGATCTACAATCGGTTCTTAACTGGGGTAAGGAATGGCTTGTTAATTTTAACAACAACAAAATGATATTGCTCTCATTCAATTGTCTGAGAGAACCTGATGATAACCTCCAAGATGTAACTGTAAGTTTTATACTAACAGTTTCTTCTATTGCATTTCTTACTTGTAGAACTTTATTCTGGCTTCTCAGTCAACTTTGATTTTTAAAAAAATTTAAATATAATGTCAATCGTTATCTTCTGTCTTCTTAATTCCTGTTCTCTTATTATTATCTCTCTTTAATAGTGTCTTTCCCATATTCTCTAACATTCAGTAACCTCTTGCATCTTAGTAGCTTTATTGCCTTGCTTGTAGTGAAATCATAAAAAAATTTACATGCAGGTTCTTCCAACATTTCCCCTTTCTTGTCAGATCTTCTATTATGACAATGTGGGATATTTAATAATAAAAATGATTAAAATATAAAAAAGAAAAAGAAACTAAATGAAATTGGTTAGACTATATATGCAAAACACATATTTAAAAAAATTAAAATTAAATTTTAAATTTCAGTATCCCCTCTCTTTCAGGCATATGTGTAGCTGCATTAATGTAAACATTTCTTTAGTCTGATGAAGCTGTAAAAGATGAAACACTTTGTATGAAAACTTTTTCGACTTTGTCATAGATTTTCATAAAAGGGTATTAATGCAAAAGTGGACATTGTGGCCTCAGATGGAATTTGAACTTGGTTTGCTAATGTCACTTTCCATGCTGTTAACCACTATGCTAAATGTACACTCAAGAACTTCAACAGGACTTTCAAAATGAGATTTCAAATGTTATTTCACAATATTGCTTTTTAAATTTTTTTCTAAAGTGTGCATTCTAGTAACAGTGATTCTTTACAGTAACTTTAGAGAAATTATTTAAAATCTAATTAACATTTCTATTCTTAACTGAAGAAGCCTTTTCTTTTTTTTTTCTTTTGAGGGCGCTAGTATGTAGAATTTTGGCAAAGTTTGATCTTCATTTAATCATGTATCAAAAGGATGGTTTTTTCCCTTAAGACTGCTATTATTTTAACTACCTTCTTTCCCTTGGTAATGTTTGATGTTTTAAAAAGTGCTGATTAAAATTTTAATAAAATCCAAACATATGAAAGTAAATTTATACATTTCATTTTGCTCTTGAAAATTTACAACAAAAATTTTAAACACTATTTATTAGATTGTTTATTTACAAGAATAATTTTATATTTACAACATTCTAAAAATGTGAACCAACTAATGCAAAGCAATGTTTATCATTTATCAATTTATAAAGAACTAAATATGAAAACAAATTTACTAAATTATAAAAATAATCACTCTCTTGGCAATGTTCACTGTTTTAAAAAACAATGATTAGAATTTTAATAAAACCCATACATATTACATTGTAGATGGTTAACATATTTTGATAATTTTGTAAATTTTTGAATAAAAAAATTTCTTTTAAAATTTAATTCTTTATAAAATTTTAAATAATCAGTCTTTATAAAAGTTAAATAATAAACATCACATCATACTTGGTTCGTATATTTTATAATCTTGTAAATAAACATTGCCAAGGGAATGAAAGCCGTAAAAAATAATAGTGGTATCATGGGAAAGCATTTATTTTGACACACCATTGTTTTGTAGGCATAAAGCCAGAATTTTGTTATTAGACTTACCTTATTTCTGAGACGAGAAGTCAGCTCAGAATGTTCTTTCTGTTGAGCAGATCTTTTCTCTGTGGAATTGGCTTGGTGCAGTAGAGAAAACATATTCTTTCCATGGCGCCATGGTTGTCTCTTTATAGCAAAAGGCTTCAAAAACTGTACATAAGAGATCCTGTCAAGAAAGTGAAATAATTAGTAAAACAATATTTTGTGGTAACTACATTTCAATTTAATTTCTTAAATGCAACATCAATCGCCATCTTCTGTCTTCCTGAATACTGTTCCTTTATTGTCTTTTTTCTTACTTCTTCTCACTAAACTTTTCTCATTCTCTTTCACTCCTTGTAATCCCTTGCATCCTAGTGGCATTATCATCTTAACTGATTGAAAAGAAAAAACAATATATATATATATATCTATCTATAAAAGGCAGGATGTGTGTGTGTGTAACGAATGCATGGCCACGATTTTTGATGGATTTGCACCAAAATTTATATGCACATGCTCCAAGTTAGTGGGAAGATCAACTTTGCATTTCCCAACTCCTAACAATAGTGGAAATAATCGATTTTTTTCATGCTTCTATGGCAGTTTTCATGTAGTTTGTGGCCATTTTCTACTGGCCAGAGTGAGAGCCTATAGCTGGCTGCCATGAATAGGCAGGAAGATTCTATTGGTCAGCATGAGAGCCAACAGCTGACTGACATGAATGTTAACTAGCATGCTAGCATGCAAAAAAATCGATAGCTGCATTCGTCACAAGTGGGAAAAATTTAAATCTGCATGGCACTTTACACCAATTAGCTCATTTGCAAACTCAATGTTGATTCTGATTCCGCAGAACTGGATTGGATGTGAAAAAGTATTTGTTGTTAACATTCTTTTTTCATTCGTTTTTTTCCAGTTACGAGTCCTTTTTTAAAGCTGATCATTTTGTGTTAATTTTGTTTAGTTCTTTTTTCGTAACAGATTTAATGTTTAGTATAGAGCTTAGAAAAAATTCGCAGTGTGAGATAGGCAAGAAGTAAGGCATGTAGCAACATCAGCACAGCAAAGGGCACTCCTTTAAAGGTAAGGAAGGGCAAAAATATTTTAAGTCAAGTGATAGCGATTGCTGTATGAGTCGTATGATTTTTGAATCAAGCACAGGCTATGCCGGGCCATGCTGCAAGTACATATATATATATATATATATATATATATATATATATATATTGTTATGAAATTGCAACATATAGAGATATGAATAAAGAGAAGATGGGCTTCACATGACAAAGGTGTTGATGAATAACAAACAAAAGATGAATGTTTGTAAATATTTTTATATAACAAAAACAACAAAATATGGAAAGAGTATGTCTTAGTGAATTATTTAAAAAAATTAAAAGAGAAAATGATTCACTAAGACAAAAATGTCTAGAAAGTGCTTTATCACTAAGTCAGCCACAGGTTCTTACAATGTATCACCATTCTTGACAGATTTTCTGTTATCACAATTTGGAATATTTAAAAACAAAGATGATGAAAAGAAAAAGAATATAGAGAATTAGGCTAAATTGCAAAAATTATTTTTTAAATTATTTCAAAATATTTTGAAACTACCAGCATCGCTCATTCATGTAAATATGTAGTGACAACAACATCAACAAACTCAGTCCAATGAAGTCCTAATGGATGAAATGTGTTACAAATAAAATTTTTCAATTCTTCAATATATGTATAAATATATATATATATATTTTTTCTTCACTGTAAGCACAACTCAGAGTTTCATGCACAATGCAATATTCAGATGCTGAACAGTTACATAATTTAGATTTTGTTAAATATATTAGGTTATCTTAATGGTGTGGCAGTCCATATTTTATATGTAGATTGTTGCTTAAAAAAATTTGAATTTTGCATTTAAAATAAATATAAATATAGGGAAAAAATGCAATATATATATATATATATATATATATATATATATAGCACACAAAAGACACTATATATTATATTTTTTCATTTTGACTGATATCATTATATTTATTGTTTTTAATGCAACATTTTGGCACATATAAGTGTAATGCTGATTCAATGAGCTGAGATCAAATTCCAATAGAAACACTTTACATTCATTCTCTTGTGAAAGGTAGTAGTCCATCTCTTCTCCCTTAAGCTCAACTATGTGCAAAATAAAAGAGTATACTAGGGAAACAGTCTAGAAAAACGTTGGGTTGGTGAAAAATGTTGTGTCCGCTTATGTAGAAGTAGAAAACTATGTGACAGTTATCGAGTTTCAGTGACACACAACAATCAGCGTAGAGGACAGACTACTCACACAAGGACCTGGATTAGCTTCAGATGAACGGATTCACATACCTTTTCTGATGAAATGGATACCTGTTATTTTTTTATCAATGGACCTCTCTGGTAAGTCAATGCTACACATTCTATGTAAGGGAGGACAATGTCTGTATTAGCTTTTCTAATAATAAATATTATTATTGTTATAACTTGTATCTAAGCCAAGAACACATATGGCAATACACAGTCCAGATAAAAGCTGTGGAAAACCATAGTCACCCACAATTTGAAAGGACATGCCATATGCTTTTGCTGTTTAAACCCTAGTTTTCAGGTTTATGTTGTTAAAGCTGAACCTTGTTCTAAAGGGATATGCACTCCTCTCAAATTTATATCACATCTGGTGCCTATACCTGTGGGCCGTTAGAATTACTCTCTTTTGGGCTACACATCTATAAATAAATATATAGACAAAGCGAGACAGAAAAGAAGAATCTAAAAAAGATACATGGCAGCAAAAAGAAAGTTCTAAATGATGGACACAGAAAAGAGATTTAAAGATAGAATCAGTCAGTTATGTGCCATGCGTGATACACACTTAGGCGATCATGTATCTTTAGCTACATGACTGATGAGGTAGATTTTTTCTGCAGTACGTTGCTATTTCTTTTCTGTGGTAGACTAGTGGCCAATCTGTCTTGCTATTTACCCATAGCTGGGAGAGAAGAAAAGGATTCATACCTTTCCCAAGGATATTAGCATATAAGTGAATGTAATGAATCTGACTGGAATTCAAACTTGACTCTGATTTCTCAATCTGAGCTGCTATCCATTACTCCACTATAGAGAGATCTAAAGTAAAAAAAAATGTAGAAGAGTCCTCTAAGAGCAGGAAAAAATAAGATATACATGAAAGACAAAAAGGTAGAAAAGAAACTTCTAAAGGCAAGACCGAGAAACAGAAAAGAGAGATCTAAAGGAGAGCCATAGAAGTATTATAGAGAGATCAAAAGACTAATGCAGAGGGTAAAAAAGAGAGAAATTTAAAGGAGAAACACAGAGGTAGAAAAAATATCTAAAGTAGAGATACAATGGCAGAAAAGATGGGAAGAGTTGTGGCATATATGAGATTTAAATGAGAGATACAGAGGTAGATATAGAGATCAGATGAAGGTGAGATACATAGGCAGAAACAAGGGATGTAAGGGAGGGAGACAAGCAAAATTTCTAAAGGGAAGACACAGAGGTAGAAAAGAGTGCTCTAAAAGGGAGACACAGAAGTAGAAAAGAGTGTTCTAAAAGGGAGATATAGAAGTAGAAAAGAGAGTTCTAAAAGGGAGACACAGAAGTAGAAAAGACGGTTCTAAAAGGGAGACACAGATGTAGAAAAGAGAGTTCTAAAAGGGAGACATAGAAGTAGAAACGATAGTTCTAAAAGAGAGACACAGAAGTAGAAAAGAGTGTTCTAAAGGGGAGACACAGAAGTAGAAAAGAGTGTTCTAAAAGGGAGACATAGAAGTAGAAAAGAGAGTTCTAAAAGGGAGACATAGAAGTAGAAAAGAGAGTTCTAAAAGGGAGACACAGAAGTAGAAAAGAGAGTTCTAAAAGAGAGACACAGAAGTAGAAAAGAGAGTTCTAAAAGGGAGACACAGAAGTAGAAAAGAGTGTTCTAAAGGGGAGACACAGAAGTAGAAAAGAGTGTTCTAAACGGGAGACACAGAAGTAGAAAAGACAGTTCTAAAATGGAGACACAGATGTAGAAAAGAGTGTCCTAAAGGGGAGACACAGAAGTAGAAAAGAGAGTTCTAAAAGGGAGACACAGAAGTAGAAAAGAGAGTTCTAAAAGGGAGACACAGATGTAGAAAAGAGTGTTCTAAATGGGAGACATAAGCAACAAAGAAATATCTAAAGAGACAAAAAAAGAAAGCGAAATCTAAAGGAGAGACACATGTAAAAAAAAGTGATATCTGTAGGACAGCCACAGAAGTAGAAAACAGGTGTTGTAAGCTTGGATGTGCAGGTGGTGAATTAAATAATGGTTCAGTATTGTTAATCATGAGCCGAGTTCCAATTTCAGTCGGGTTCATTATACTCACTTATGTACAAATACCTTTGGGAAGGTATGAATCCACCTCTTCTCCCCCAGATATGGGTTAATTAGTTAAAATTAAATTAAATTAAATCATTATTATCTCTCCCCAAAGATTCTTAGAATCTAAAAATATTTTCTGGCTTTAAATAACCTGCAAAGTGTTGATAAACCATTGAAAACAAATCAATCAAACAGAATTAGAAAAGTGATATAAAGTCTAGGAGCAAATGTAGAAGAGTGAGTGATGTAGAAAAACTGGTCAGATCCAAAGAAGAGTGTTTATTAAAATATTAATATAATTTTGAATTAAAATATTAAGATATACTACAAAATACTGTGATCTGTTGAGTCAATAAATAAATAAACAGAATGCAGTATAATCAGCGGTGTGATTAAAATATTTTAAGAACAGTTTTGCTTTTCTTTTACATCCCAAGTTTCTTGTTTATGAAATGAGGAATTGGTTATTTCTTCTTTTTTATATCTTTAGATTTTTCATTGAGAAATATAAACCGATAATCAAGTAAATGAGGTGGTCATATTTCTGTTAAGCAGGTATCAATACAACTTTATATATTTTCAACGAAACAATACAGAACAAAAGCAAAATTCAAGATGGACTGAAATTTTACATTTATTTCATAAGAATAAAATAACAAAAGTTTGATTATGGAAAGGTATGCCTTTTGTTGACCAGAGAGTCACATTTTGAAACAAGAAATGTATTACTTATATTGTCAGCTGTAAGGAGTGCTCTAGGCTAAGGAACAGAGAAGTAATTGAGGGTTTCTACTGGCTGCATGAATTTATAAAGGCACTGGTTGGCTGCTGCTGTGGCTATTTACTACCATATTTTTTCTACAGCCAATAGGTTGTGTAAGGAAGCCTAACGCATTACATAAATAAATAAGTTCTGTGAACTTGTGTAATTTTAGCAAATGGTTTGTGCAAAAGGTTGAAAATTGCTTGAATATCATCACTGAGTAAAATTAACATTTAATAGTTATCACCTTTGAAAAGTATTTTTTTTAGCTGAGCATGATTATCCCACTTAGCTACCTAAGGATTTCTGCCAATGGCTGCTAGATGATATTGCCAAAAGCAGTATATAAGAAAAGGGCACAAAAGTCTTTTCCTCATTTTTTTTCTTTTTGCCATAGGATGACTTAGAGATAGACTGTGTTTTTTGTTTCTCCTCTGGAGAACCTTTTGGACACTGGCAAACCTAATGTTGCATTAAAAATAACACAGTATAATATACAATGTTCAAAACTTGACTACTCATAGGCTTATCTAACAATTCTACCAAATCAATAAAGAACTATTCTCAATATGTAAATCTTTCACAATCTTTTAGTATATGAACTTTGCACACATGCACAAACAAAAAAGAACATCTCTGCATTCACATTTTCATTCCCTTCTTTTTTGTACTTGTTTTATTTCCTGATGAAATATAATATGTTGTTAAATGTGTGTAATTGTTTGTATATTCATTGTTATATTCTCTATTTTGATCAATGTGTTTACTATTAATTAATATAAATGTATTACCACTCTTACTAAATAAATCCTTTGATTCTAAAAATTTTATTTTTTTATTACTGTTAATCTTTGGTGTAAAAATAAATGTTTAATCAATAAAAATGATAAAATCAATAAAAATAATAAATGTTTTTTTGTACACATTCTTTTGAGTGAAGTGTATTTTTAAAAAGACCAGATGGTTTGTATAAAAATTGTTATATATGTATATCTTTTTAGACTCAGTTGTTAAAAACCACCAAAATTATGAAGGATCCAGGATGAAGGATTTTATGAAAAATATTTTTTTTCGTATTTACTGTCCAATAAGAGATGTGATCTCAAGCCCTGAATGAGGGCTTTCTGTGACCCTATTTTTCAAAATAAATAGAAATCAGGTCAGTACATAAGGGCAGAAGGTTTTTGACATCAAGAAAACCACAGTTTGAAGGCATTTGAAAGCATCTAGACATTTCAACATGAAGACACAGTTACAAGTCAGCCGCAGAGAGTTCAAAAGAAATTTGAAGTCCAAGTGAAAATTCTCCTGTGGTTGGACAATGAAAAAAAAGAATTCATAGAAATTTTCCCAAACACAAACAGTGTGAATATAAAAAAGACATTTCCAAAATTGTTATATTTCATAGAGACATTTGGGACAAATAAAAGTAAGTTTTTTTTTGTTTTTTGTAAAACTTGATTGCACCTTTGTTTTACTGCATTCTTGAATTGCTTTCTCTTTTGTCTTTTTCAAAAATTAATCCTGTGTCTTTTTCTAAATTGTAATCTTTTTTTTCTATTTTTTAAGGTTAATCCTTTTTTTGCAATATGTCTGTAAATGTTATCCTGCTTTAATTATTTATAAGGTGCACAAAGGGAAATTTTTGTGCAAGGGTTTTATATGTAAGTTTTTGTATTTTTTCTTTTTCTCTATACTGCAATAAATGTTTGCCCTTTAAAATTTTACAGTAGTTTGAGTCTTGATTGTACCTTATACAACAGTCTATTCCTACTAAATAAGTTTTTGTGTTTGGCACAAGAATTTACATTTGGTAAGGAGTTAAAAAATTTTATATGGCAGACCATATTATCATTCATTTTCAAGTGAGCACTTTTTAAAGTGAGTTCTAATATTAAAGAGAGAGTATAATATCAACAAGCAAAAAGCAATTAAGAAGAAAGAATTTTTGTGAAAGAACTGACCTGTTATCTGCATCTTCTTGAAATCTTTTGGTGATAATTTCTAATTCATAATCACTGATATGTGGACACAATTCTGTAACAATCTCTTGAAATTCTTCTTTAGATACAAATCCTGTATGATAAGGATCCATTTCAAGAAATTCTCTCTGCAAATCCTCCCACATGTAATCAATCTGAAAGGTAAAGAGAGACACACAAGGGAAATATTCATGAGAAATTTAATCTCATAAGAATATGAAGCATTTCACAAATACAGGATTGATCACAAGAAGAAAAGCCTATTCATCTTTTTTCAGGTTTATTTTACACATTATTATAAATAAAGCCACTCCATACTTAATGTTCAGGCTTTATTCCAATGATGTTTGCTAAAAGATTTGACCAATAATTGAGAAGTTGTACCTGATTTCAGGCACACATATAATGGGTTTGTGTCAACCAACTTCAAATAGCTTTAATGTCACTTTTGCAGCATTTGTAACATTTCTAATTTATAACTAAATGTTTATACAGTACAGTAGTGTACTGAACAGTAAATGTAATAAAAAAATTTGGAAATCAGCTCTATATTCTGTACATTACTTCCATTTGCATTGAATGGTGTACGGTGGTTTTTGAGTGTCTGGGTAATTTCAAATATTGTGTCTCATCCTGAGCCACAAGCTGTTATAAATTCTAGTTTTGTATGTATTTTTTAAACTTTAATTTAAATTTTTATGCCCCTAAAAATTTAGTGCCCAGGATAATCGTCCTTTTGATCCTACCTATGCTATGTCACTGCATACTGTAAATGCAGTACAAGTAAATTCTTATTTCTTTTTCATTTTATTTATTCAATTTATTTATTTTTGATTCATTTTGAAGAAAAATAAAACAATCATGATCAAAGAATTTGCAGAATGTACATTACCAACTTGTGGGATTTGTTATTTTATAAGATTTTATAGCTCATCATAAGTCTGAGAATCATTAGATATGTAAATTGTTAAGTAACGAGTTGTTGTACATGGTATACAGAAAAAATTATATATTAAATATAACTGTAAAACTTTATTTTCATAAATATTTATTACCTCATCTTTCATATGAATCTAGCATTTTTGAAAACAAAGTTGTATAAAAGTTTTAGAAAATAGTACACTTCAGCAAATATTTACAGTCAGAGTTAGATTTTCTTGTTTAAATGCCATGTCTCTTCAGGATATAGCTGATCATGGCTCTCCAGGCTCGTTTTTTAAATTACCATGATTCCTTGGGAAAGATTCTGGGGTATTTTCTCATTAATTTCTCTATAGTTTTGAATTCAGAATAGTCCTTCTTCTATCATCCAAACCCAGTTTGCTCTGCTATTTAACCCCAAGCTGGAGGGAAGAAAAGATGGATTCATGCCTTTTTATATTAGTGCAAAAGGGAATAGTACAGACTAAGGCAGAATTTGAACTTGGTTCACCAATTTCATATTACACACTGATAGCCACCATTACACTAACCAAACATTTACAAGAGTATTTTTTATTAAGTGTTCCTCCAATATAAGGCCCAAGAGCCACTCAAGGTTGGATATCACTGGTTGAGGTTGTTATATAAGCATAAGAGCTAAGAAGTACAAGTTATGAAGATATGTAGTGCCCATAGATAATGGTTAATCCTAGACTTGAAAAGGTTAAGATTGTAGTGATTGAGGAAATATCTTCTCAAGTGTTTGTTCTACTAATAGTTCTTGGGAAGAAGCTTTTTGAATGAAACGTCCTTCTTACTAAGGATGTACGTAGGGAATAAAGATGATTTCTTCCAGTGTATGTAACATGGCAGGTCTTAAACTGGTGGAATGAAGGAATGTAGCTTTTCAGAACATTTTCCATTGAAATAGTGACAGAGTAGCAAGAGGCTTGTGATATTTTGTCTGTAGAATGGAAAATAATTCATCCCCCACAAGGCCATGAAGATGGTTCTGAATTCTACCAAAACTGGAAAGTGAGGACTAGGCAGCTCTAGCAGTACTCCCATTCTCAAGTAGTACTATTACGGCACACACATGTCACATAACAAGCTGAAATCTAACAGGCCAATGTAATGTAAACGGAAAAATGTTAATGGCTACTTAGAAAATTGCTAATCTAAAAGAGAGGTAAATTTAAAAATTGAATTCATAGAATGTAAATTAACAACATAGAATTACATAGAATTTATCAGACATTATTTCAATTTTCTAGACATGTTTTCTACACTAAAATGCATATTAACACCTTTCATTTTTTTTACTAATCCACAAATTATAAATGACTATGAGTTACCTCACTTTTATGATTTTCAATTGCATACATGGCCCATTTTGCAAATGAATGCTATTAGATAAATTTTCTACCTATTGCATTTAAAGATTAAATTATAAAGTCCGTTGTGATATTTTGTTTAACAAAAATGGTTAACAAATGTGTTGCATTTGGCAGTTCTAGTGGATATGTTACTAACAGTAAAAAAGTATTGACATTTTCATTTCCTTTTGGAAAATTTGACCTCATAGAAAAATGGATAAAATTTGTTAATCATATTGATTGCTTCCCTACAAAAAATTTGGTTCTTTGTATGAAACATTTTGAAGAGAAATTTATTTTGAAAGGAAAATGAAACAAACTGAATTGGGATTTAGATCCAATACATTCAGAAAAAATAAGAAAACTGTCACTTTTTCCAAACACAAGGGAATTCAGAAAGCCTCCAAAACAGTGACTGGTCTAAACTGATGAATTTTGATATTATTTCAGCTGATACAATAAAGGATTTTACTCAATTGGAAGAAACAAAGTGTTGTCCTAACAGTTTTGAATTTAAAAAATGGAAGATTGTATTCTAATTTATAGAATAATTTTTGACCCTGAAACACATCTATAAAAGAATGTATTCACATTGACCAAAACCTTCATGTCAAGCTCCACTGTGATGGAACCCCTATACCATTACCACAGTGGTTTATACATGGGCATAATGCTAATTTCACAAGGTTTAGAATGTTAGAAAATTTTCCAAACTACATATAATAGATGGTGGTAGAACAACCATCCCCAGTTCTAGAATTACAAAAAAGACATTACCAACCAAAAGGTAGTCCTTCATTTTCTGCAGAACTTATACATTATGCCTTACTACTGAACTATAAGTCTCAACATGCCTACTAATTGCTTCTGAAGAAATTTTCACTACCATCTTTTTCTTTATTAGAGAAAATTCAAAAAATTAAACATTTTCAATGTGAAATGTTCCCTGGTTATGGTAGACAATGATAGTGATGATGCTACAGAGAAGCAGTCCTTTGACTTACTTTCTCAAGGATGTTTTATGGTTCCATGTAGCCAAATGGCAGAGTTCATTTGTGCTTGTGTCATATTCCGTGCTAATAGGAATATATACTTGACAAACATGGTGGATAAATAAGTAAAGGTTCATTGTAATAATCAGTACAATAAGAAATAAGGTACAGTTATGTGCACGATCATCACAAGTCAATCCAGTAGCGAGTGCTGCTATTGGAAGGTCAGTAGTTCTCATGTAAGTCTGAGTTGTACTCAACACATCCCAGCAAGTCTCCCGTAGTCCGTTGCCTTATGAATACTTGTAGGTAGTTACTACCTATAGTGTAGTCACTCATGGGGGTAACAGGTTATTTCATTACATCAGCTTGTTTTGCTATATTTGACTATTCAGATAAATTTATTGTAAAACATAATGAATCCACTACAAGAGAGTCTGCTAAAAGAATTTTGGAAACTTATTCTCCAAAATATCTTTTTACTTGTGAACAAAACACTGAAAAAGGAATTCACTTTGCAGCAAAAATTATTGTGAATATATTTTACAACAACTAAGTTTTCATCAGATGAAGTTCGGAAAAAACATTGTAGAATGTTTTAAAAAGGCAAAGGTCAAAAGAAAATTGATTTATAGAGAAACTGTTGGTAAGTCTTTTTACTTGTATTTGTTTTGTATTACTGCTTAATTCTTTAATAAGTTTTTTGTTTGTTTACAATCTTTTATTATTACTTTACTGTTTAAAAAGAGAAAAAACCTGTTTATGTATTTTTGGATGCTTTTAACATGTTTAGTTTTACATTAATTAACTATAAACCAGTGAAATGTGACATGCGTGGCTTGTATATGTTAGTGGCTGTGGTATTTCATTTTTGGTCTGTGTTATGAAATGTGATTTCCTTTGTATTTTCTCATTCCAGTGGTAATTGTTAATATCATATTCTGCCCTCTCCTTACTGTTTGGGCACTTATATAGTCTCTGTGCCTTAGCTATGCTAATTAGGCAGTCATTTACATATCACTACACTCTGATTTGGCTCTTGTAAAGATAGAACATGGTAGGAGGATTCAGGTACTTACAAACTTGAAAATCACCATTTATGATATTTCATTATATTATTATAATTGACTTAGTAAAACAAAACAATAATCTCTCGTTTTTTTATCATCTTCTCATGGCCAAACAAATTATTTCTCTTTCATCCACGCAGACCTTTCTTTCTCTTTTGATCATTATTATTGTTTCAAACTTTGTATTATAATTATAATATTTATTAACCTTAGCACGGAGTCCATCTCTTAACATGTCAGAAGCACAGTTTAATTTCTTTGAGCGCATCATGAAATCTGAATCACCCTTGACAGGGGGACAGACCTTGGCATTTGGGTATGAGGCTGATTTTTGGGAAAAACTAAAATAACGCACAAATTCATAAAAGTCCAAAGTATGATCCATATTGGTGATGCATATCTCCCATAGACTGCGGATTTCACCTCGAGATATCTTAGGGTTGATATCAAATCTGAAAAAGATTTATCAAAAACAATTTTTATAAACAGTTTATGACTGATGGAAACCATAGCTTGAGATATTTAATTTATTGTAGAAAGTTTGAAAACATTTTATGTTGCCAACAAAAAAGAAAATAGAATGTTCATTCAATATAATATCACTTGTTATTAATTTCTGTCAGTGTGTTTTTTTTTAATGTCATGTCCCTTCAAGATGTAAGCAATCATGACTCTCCACAGATTTTTAGTTATTATTGTGAACTGTCATGTATTCTTGGGAAAGATATTGTAGTTGTTTCCTATTACTTTCTCTATGGTTTTCTCTTAGATTGGTTGCCACCCAAGACTAGAGAACCCAGTCTACCCTGATGTTTAACCTATAGCTGGAGACAGGAAGAAACCAATTCATACTTTTCCCAAGAACATTTGTGCAAAAGTGAATGCAACAGATGAGTCCATAATCTGAACTCGGCCTAAGTACACTGATTTCACTTCCATGTCAATATCTATTCTACTACCTACATATCCTACTCCCACAAACCTAAAAAAAAATCATGGCTTTGCACAGTTTCTTTTTCAATTGCTATAACTTCTTGGGGAATATACTAGAGAAGTTTCCCATTACCTTCTCCACAATTTTGGAATTAAGAGTTACAATTGTAACCTAAGGACAGAGAGTTGAGTCTACCTGACTATTTAACCCATTGCTGGAGGCAGAAGAGATGAATTCATGCTTTTCTCAAGGGCATTTGTACAAAAGTGAATGTAACTGACTAAGCCGTATTTTGAACTCGGCTCAACAATTCCACATTCCAGGCCTGATAACTGCTGTGCTACTCATACATCAATGAGTAGACAAGCCATAGATTCCTTCAAAATAATATCAACTTCAATATGTTTGCAGTGCCTTTTTGTGTAGCTGTAATTTCAGAAGCCCTTTGCAAGAAGTGGGAAATATTTTAGTAAGAGTAAATAAAATCTGACAAGTCAGCAGTTTTTCCATAGGTGCAATTATGTGCTCTGGAAGTAAATACATAAATGCATAAATAAAATACACTAAGTCCCTATGACAATTTCTGGTTATGATGCAACCTCCATTAATTTTGTTTCGACTTGTGCTGCTTGCCTCGTACATATGATGCTAACAGTGCAGCATAATATGTGGTGTGGTGGAAGAACACATTGCACAGCAGAAGAATATGTTGGCATGGGTCAGTTTCTGGTTATACGCTATATTGGATTGTTATGAATTTCTTCTCTTTCATTTTTATTGTGTTTGTGGAAACTTATTGCTCTTCATTACGGTTCCCAAGCATAGTATAACTTTTTCTGATGTCAGTGCTTTGAAGAAAAGGAAAGCCATCACAATGGAAGTGAAATTAGACATTGTTAAACTTTCAGAAAAAAGACAAACAGTGATGAACATTGGCCGGTTGCTTGGCTTAAGTCACTTGACTGACTCAACAATTATCAAGGATAAAGATTGCATCTTTGAACATTATATGTATTATATTTATATGTATTATATTAATGTTCTCAATGTGTCTTTTTAGTTTTAATTATGTTAACCTTTGTCACTCTGTATGTGACTTCATTTGCTGTATGAAAAGTTTATCCTGCCACTGAAGGTGACTGATTGTTGAATTTGAATTTGTTGGTTGGTTGGTTGGGTTTTATGGCATATCAACCACTGTGGGTCATTTAATGCCAAATTAAGGTATATATATATACATATACACACACACACACACACATATATATATATATATATATATATATATATATATACATATACATGCATACACATATACCTATACATATATTAAATATACAGTACTATTAAACATATAGCTGGCAACATTATTGTTTCAAAAATACATAGCTGGCAACATTATTTTTTCCAAAAAACGTATAGCTGGCAACATTGTTTCAAAAACACATAGCTGGCAACATTATTGTTTCAAAAACGCATACCTGGCAACATTATTGTTTCAAAAACGTATAGCTGGCAACATTATTTTTTCCAAAAAACGTATAGCTGGCAACATTATTTTTCCGAAAACATTATCTGAAGCCTTGTTGTTGGATGTAGTTTATCGTCATACCCAGGACGTGGATGTAGTTTATTGTCATACCCAGGATGTTTGAATTTGTTGTGTTGTCATATCCTGCTATTGCAACAGAAAACACCTTTGAGTGTTAAAGTTACAGCAATTGAGAGGTCTTGAAAAAGAATGCAGTGAAAAGTGAAGTAATAATAATGCAGAGTGCTAAAGGTTAACATATGTCATAGAAATGTGTTGGCATGTTCTAGATTACTATGTTACTATTGCATTAGCATAGGTGAGTGACATAAGTGCTTATTCATGGAAAATTGCAGGTATGTTCCAACTTACACAAAAAATTGTGTTGGAACACATCATAGGCATGGAAATCTGTTGTAAGTTAAGGACCTCCTGTATATATCATAATGGAAATTTTTTTTCTGACATTTGTAGTGTACAGACAAACTTCTCATCAACAGACTAATAGGGGGGATGGGTGGTCCATTAAAGCTGATTGCCCATAAATGAGAAGGGATTACTTTTGAGTTAATACCAGTTGTTATGATCATAATATAAATACTATAAACATGTATAAATGGCATAAATAAATATCTACTTAATATAGATATAGTAATCAAAATAACAAAAATAATAGATTTCTCACAGATACTTTCTCATGCACATGCTAAGGTATTGTACTTTATATACTGTACACCCATCTTTATTTACAATTGAAAGGCCAGCTACTGCTGCCAAGTGGTCACTTTGAGAACTAATATGACTCATTCTGCTAACCCTGCAAATTTTGAAATATATCGCTGATGATTTGGAAGTTTTTTCCTGTATAACTTTTTTTTTTATTTTGCCTGCAGATTTTGTCTTGCATCTAAAGTCCATTGATGGGGGTTCTGTAGATGAGAGTTTTGTCTGTACTGAAAAAACTAACAAAGGCCTGCCGGAGAAATAATTTCCAGCTCAAAAATCAATATTCAAAATTGTTTTAATATTAAAACAATTTTTTTTTTTTCAGCTAATGAAAAAATGTAAAAAGAAATGACAAAAATAACTCTATCTGAATCTCTTTTCTGGAGGCTGACCTTATAAAATAATGCTTAATGGCAAAGTCATACAAAGGGTGACTCAGAATTGTAGAAGTCATCTGTCATGCTGTTTCCTTCACCCCTTATCACAAAGGCAAAGAGTAAGCAAACATGATATGACATCAAAGGAAACTGATTTAAATAAAACTGTATTCAGTTAGAAAGAACTATTTTAATTCAACTTTCACTGTACCTTCTATATATTACATTCAAATCAACTTAAATTACTTTGAAACTTATTTGATTTCAGGGACTTTAAGCTTACAAGTTAAATTAAAGCAAAAATATTTTTTCATCTTTACACAATTACAAGAAAAGAACAAAGAAACTTTAATATATTTCTCTTTATTTGAACTGTTTAAAAATCTAATGAGTCTAATGTATAGAGATGAATAAATTTGCTATTTGTTATACATCACTCTAACTTGTTTTTCCCTTTTATTTTCCAACTACAAATATCCAAATGTCTCAACACAACAGGGCCTATTTCGCAAACTAAGCAGGCATGTGCCAAGCATGCAAAAGTTTAGTTTAAATTGAGCAATTGTCCTGTGAAAGAAATATTATACAAAAATCAGATTTTGCATGATAGCAAGCATTTACATAACTTGCATTAACAGAAGTGATAGTCTTATTTCCAATTAACAATGTTTCTACCAACAAGAGAGCAAAACTTTTTCCTTATGTATCTTTGGTTTGGACTCTGTTGATGACACATTTAACTTTCCAGCATCCTTTGTGTGTCCTCTTAACATAGAGGCATCAGTTTTTATCACTCATCATGATTGTTTGGTTGTCTAAATATCCATTTACTTCAGAGAAATGAAAAGTTCATACATATCCAAATAGTAAATAACTAAGTTGATACCTGTTGCTTTGTTGACAGCAAACTGACCAAATTTCAAATCTAAATTGTTTGTCCATTTAAAATAATACATTTATTTGAAAATATAATCAGTTTTATTGAGTTGTGCCCATAGCTTGTTGGGCTGCAGTGTTAAGTCAACATATAATGACAAGAAGTATATAAGAAAGAAGAATGGAATGATAGGTTTCCAATCTAACAAGTTTATTCACCAACTGACTATACAGCAGAAAAATAAAAGAAGTATTAAATTATTCCTTTTATTAGAGAATTCATTAGAAAGGGAGATAACTGTATCCACAGTTTACTATAACAAGTTTAAATTCAGATATCATAAAACGACTTCAAAAGACCTTACATTGCAGCTTATATTTTTTTCCTGTTACCCATCATTTTCCTGTTATGTTGTCAAACAGAAAGGGAAATTAGTCCTCACAAAGTAGATGATCATTTTAATTTCACTCAAGTTGGTGTGTATATATGCTTCCAAGTATACCTGTATATTTTGATTTAATAACAGATATAAAAAAAAATTATTTCTACAAAATTATAAAAAAGAAACTTTAAGAAGTCATTCTATTTATTACCAAATAATTTCTGAAAGGTTCAATAAACTATTATAATTTTTTACTTTTTTAGGGTTTAAAAAATTAAGGGTTCTTTTTTCTTTATGATTTTCTTGCTTAGCCCAAGATAGGGGTTGTACAGGATAGGGCTTGTATGTGTGTTTGCATGTGCATATATTAAATGGCACAAGCACATGTATGCCATACAGAACCCATATATACACACATGGAAAATCGCACACAGACAGTGAGTGATGGGCAGCAGCATGCAGAAGAGAGTGCAGAGGGTGTGACGACCCCTGGCATCCATATCAGCAGGGAATTCAAAGAGTGAAATAAAATCTTTTTTGTATTTAATTTGAATGATGTATTTATTTTCTGTTTCATCTGTTTTTACATATTTAAAATGTCTTCCTTTCTCACATTTTTCAGTACTAGGCCAAATAGCACCCCCACCCCCCGACAGTCTTAGTGGTATACAATCAAAGAGTTGGCCCATCACCAAATCTCTGTATATCACTGTCATTATCTATCAGTAACCCAATTTTCAAGTTTAGAAACTTTGTTGAGTGCAGCTAAATGAGTCAAGGTGTTGAAATGAATGCAGCTAAACTGCTGAACTATGATCACCTGTTTTCAATAATCTACTTTTAAACCTCTCCAATGTCATAACAATGCTGTAAATTGGTGAACCACTCGCAATCTATTGTATAACAGACAGTTCCTTTTCTGAATGTTTTCTTAGTTTGGTATATTGATTCAGTTAAACTTGGAGTTACCCAATATTGAATTGTTTATATATTTAAGTAGAATTTGGTCCAACAGCTGTTACTACTGGTTGATGAGGGACAGTATGATGATTTTGCACAGATGATAATTGAATAAGAGACAATGGAAGTTCTCTCCTTTGTGTTGTAACTTAATATTTGGTTGAATTAAGGAGATTATAAAGAACTGTATTCAGATGAATGTATATGAAAAAAGAAACTAAATTTAATGAAGTAAAGTATTTAATACACCTTCTGTTCATATGAAGTGGAAATATTATATTGAATCAATTTAGTTCTGTTTATTGTTTCATTCTAGACAATTTTTGTAGCCATAACCTATCTTACACATTTATAAGTTTACAATTCATCTATGCATTGAATATTGTTGCCACATCTTGTCTGGTGCTTTTGCTATGTACTTAGAGATTCTTGATAAAATACAGAGAAGAATTTGCAATATCACTAATCCTCACCTGGCATCTTGGCTTCAGTCACTTTCCCATAATGTAGTTTCCTTGTACCTTTCCTATAAATATTTTCATGGTAATTGTTCTGATGAGTTTTCCTGTTCAGTACCAGACTTTAAGAATTCAAGTGCAGTAATAGATTGGCAGATAGGTCTTATGATTTTACAGTTGAAATTGTGTTCTTATTTTATTGTGACAAATGACATTCTTATTCTCATGGAAGTGTGAACATGAATGAAAATGTCATTGCATTTTAATTTTTGAAGATCAAAGTTGACTGAGAAGCATAATTGTGGGAAGAGAAGTGCAATAGAAGAAACTGTTACCATAGAACCATATGGTTACATTTTAACTGTAAATTGATGAGACATTGCCACCAATCTAGTACTGCACTTAAATTTTTAAAGTCTAGGTACCATAGAGGAAAGTTCATCAGAACAATTACCATGAAAATCACATGCAACCACACACACACACACACACACAAACACACACGCACAAACACACACACACACACACTATGGAAAAGCATATAAATGTTTTCTTTCCCTTTCTGGAACCATATGTATACATGTAAATATAATTTTCTTTCTCTTCTCTTGTCAGCTATGTTGCTCTTTATATATATATATATATATATATATATATATATATATATATACACAATTCTTTCTTGTGTTGAATACATTTACTTTGAAAGTCCTCATTTACATTTGCAATGAGTCATATCTACAAACTGGTGACCAACATTAACCTCATCCAATACAAAGTGTAGTACTTATTCCCCATAGGCTTATAGTACTCCACAGATTTTAGATATTAACTGTGATGTTTTTATGACCTATTCACTACAAATTATTCTTCTGATACCACTTAAAGCAGTATTTGAACTGATCTGCTACTATTTTATATTCTTACCATGAAAGTATTTATAGAAAACGCACAGGGAAGCTATGTAACATCAATGGAAAAGTGACTGAAGAGATGCCAGGTGAGGACCAATAACACTGCAGATTCTTCTTTGGATTTTATCATGAATCTGTAAATATATAACAGGAGCACCAGACCATATGTGGCGGCAATATTCAAAGCATGGGCAAATGCTAACAGCAGATTTTAGGTTACTTTAGATCAACTGCGAATTTGACATTATCATTCCAATCAGTCTTACTGTTAAAGCAGGAGTAAATAGTTGTGTCATCAGCATAGATACTAACATCACAAATCAGACAAGAAGTAAGAAAACTTTTATTAAATAATAAAAACTCTTAACTCACTTTTTCAACAACTGATACATCATTTCTTGTGTTAAGCGTCCACTGTTTGTCTCATCAAGTTCATAAAATGCCTGTTCCACATTTCGATACTGCTTCTTTATAAGATCTTGAATAATGGCATAGAGCTGCTGGTGTGAACGACGTGGAGACACTATTGTGTTGCAATTGTTGCTGTTATTTTGGGTTCCATTGTTGTTGGGTAGCTCTGGACTTTGTGATCTTTTCAGAGGGATTGGGAGAATGTTCTGAAAGTCTTTGGATATTATAGAACCATTGAGTTGCTCTCCAAATAAACTTGGTTCTGAACATCTGTAGAATAAAGAGAAATAATTTTAACAAGAAAAGATTAATGCTATAAGAAAGACAATCTCTTTTTACACTTGTTGGATCTACTATTGTTGTTACTGTATATCATCATCATCATCATCATCATCATCATCATAACTGGGCGTGGTTGTGGGGTTGCTGCATAGCTTAACTCATTTCCAGTTCCCTCTACATGTCTGGGTTGACAGCTAGAGAGATATTCATTCATGCATAATATATCTTAGGTAAGCAGACCTAGCAGAGTTCATTCTTCTTCAGGTTAAACCACTGTCAATGCCCTCCAACTTGAAAGCTCACCATGGTCATGGACACTGTTGATTCTATTGGAACTAACACTACCTTGGCCATTGACTTCAGTCTGGAAGGCCTCTACCCAGTGAAGATGTCATCACCACCATAGCCATAGAGCCCAGTCTGCCCCATTATGCTAGATGGCCATTGACTCTACGATAAGGTTCATCCACTCTTTAACAGGTTTTATTTTTAATCTTCCTGGTTGTCTAGCCACCCTCCTCACCAAAACACCTGGTGAGGAGAACTGGTTTAGTTTCTGATGACCCAGCCATGCAGTAGGTATTATTAGGCTACATAGTACCAGTTTTTTCTATATATATTTTCTTCTGTATATCTAATGTTTTATTAATTATTTGTGGAGAATCTTGTGGATAATTATATATTAGAAAACACACACACACACATATATAATTTTATTTTGAATAGTTCTTTTTGTCATTTAAATTGAAATCTTTAGCTAGGTTCTGAATATATTTGAATATATTTTTTGAATGTTTTTAACCAATCAATAATATATATTTTAATATAAATTATAACAGGCTTTTTAAGTTGAATACATATGTGTCAGAATCTTGACCAAAGAAGGATCCAGACAGAATTTCGATTTTACACTAAAAATCTTTTTCAACCCTTTACTTGCCTTAATTTTATGTATTCTCAACTGCCATTTCATGTAACACCTTATGTCCACAATCCAGATGTTAAATTAGGTCACCATGGTTCCTAATGTCAGCTAATACAGCTGAGACAAACTCTTTTGGTGTCATTGTCAATTCATGTATACTCGCCATTTCCTCCCCCACTTCCTACACAATAATAAAATTACATCTTTCCTTCCCCCACTCTCTCAATAGGAAATCACTATTCTTAAGTTTTAAACCAGGAGTGTATTTTTCCATTTCCATTTGGTTTACAGGTCTGAAGATTTGAAGCCGTTTTTATTGACTTCAATGAAATAAATATCACCTACGGTATTTTAAGTGTTTGTTTTTTTTTAATGCATAATAATTATTGCTCTGTCTGACATAGAGCTCTCAATGGATCTATATCCTCTTGGAAATTCTATACAGAATACCAATAATTTTATTATTAATATATATATATATATATATATATATATATATATATATATATATTTTAAAGAAAAACAGACCACTTTAAGGTTCCACTGTAATAGTTTATTTCACCAGAGACCTTTTAAAGTACCCTGGATCATCAGACATCATTTCCAAAAGGTGAAACAAAAAATGAAATGAAAATTTAAACTTTTGACGGGTATTATTAAGTTTATGTAATTTAACAGAGAGGGTAGCGAGGAGTGGTGTGAGAGACATGATTGAGTTTAGAGAGGGTTTATTTTAATATTTCTTTCTATCATACTTAGTATTTAGGGAGAAGGGACCAGACATTGACCTATTTAATCAGTTAACTTAACGGAAATGATATGTTGAAAGGGAAGGAGAGAAGAGAGAAAAAGAAAAAGAAAAAAGAAAGAAGGGGGAAGTAAAGAGAAAGGAGATGTATTTAGGGTTTATGGAGGAAGAAGAGGGGTGGTATAGTTTTAGCAATTTAGGTAAAAAAATAGATTTTAATGTTTGATAGTAATTTAAATGTTTTAAAAAAATCCATGAAGAAATTAATTTAATGTTTGTTAGCAATTTAAATATTTAACTCTTTTACAAATAAAATTAGGGATTTAATATGAGTTAAATACTATATTTAAAAACAAATTAATAAAAACCATAAAAAATATTTAAAATATAAAGGTTTACTGATAGTAATCTTTTAATATTGTAAATGACTGTTAAGGTAATATCTTTATCAGTTTGAGTCTAATTCATGAATGTAATTTGTCACTATTTTTAGATGGGTAATCTTTCTTACTTAAAGTTTAGGTTTCAAATTAAGATGGAGTAATATTTGAAGGTAATATTAAAAAAAATTTGTTCTTTCATATATATACCACATATACACTTATGTAAATCTCACATATACATCTGTTCATTTACATATGCAATTACACACATAAGCAGACACGTATATATCGATATACACAGGTACCTATGCATATTCATGTATAAATACTTACACATACATTTACAAATATTTACACATATTCATATTTATATCTATTTAAATTTTTCCTTAAATTTCCCATTTAATGTTTAACATTAGGTGGTGACTTATATTTCTAATTTTAATACTTTTACTATCAAGACTGGTAGTTAAAGAGTAATATATTTAAATTTAAATTAAATTATCAATTTAAAATGGAATTACCTCCAGATGATAAAAAATTTCAATCTCACAATTCTAATTAGAGAATATTTAAAGAGAAAATAAGATTAAACATTAATAAAAGAATTTTATGTCCTTCCATTAGAATTGTATCTCACTCTATATAAGACAAATCTATACCCATATATGCATATATATTCATATTACTATATACTACATATATTCATGCATATTATATATACAAACTCACAAATACTTACATATATATATATACATATACAGACTACATGCAATCCTATATACATGACACGATATATATATACAAAAATACCTACCTAAACTTACAAATACACAAATATATATATATATTTTTTACATATATGCCTACAATACATATACACATACATATGTATATATACACACTTATACATATACACATAAAACCACATATCAATGTCCAAGTCCATCTACACATTTGTAGACATACAATTATTTATCCACATCCATGTGTGCATACAATCATTTCCAAATCCAAATTTAACACAATTTTTTTTCTTTCTATATAGTTTTTTCTAAATATATTGAGTTAGATTGAGATAGTTTCTATGTCTACATTTAAAAATTAACTCGTTATGTTGGTTCAGTAATATATTCGGATCTTTATGCTTTATCATTAGGATCTTCTCTTTTATACACGGGTCACATCGGTCTCTGAAATTTATTGGAGTTCAAGCCCTAGAGACAATTTTCCCTTTTACTTGTGGGGTTAAGCCATTCTCCAACAAATCTCAATAATGTTTTAATAGTGCTGTTTGGTGTTTTGTATATCTATTTATGAAGGACTGGTGATGGTTATAAAAACGTTGCTTCCAATTTCCTGCAAATATACCTATATATATCTTTTTCTATTTTCTATTTTCCTTGGGGAAAATTGTAGCTTCATACATCATGCTTTCTGCCATGCATATTCCTTCTACTGGACAATTGGATTCTGCCAATTATTAGGTATAACAATAAATCCATCATCCCTCTATAGCCCTACATTTTGGGTGTTAAGGAATCTGATTAGGATATCTAAAATGTATATACCTATTAAATCTGCTATTTCAGCTGAATCAAATGCTCCCATTAGGACATCGAAATTATTTCTGTTTTTTTTAATTCAAGTAGTGTCATTAAGTCTTAGTATAGACTGTCTAGAGTCCATTATGATTTTTATTTCTACGTCAGTAATTTTAGTATAATTTTTAGCAATTTTCTAATAAATCTTTAGAAATGGAGGTGTAGAAGTCGATTTCCGTTAAGTTGACCAATTAAATAGGTCAATGTCTGATCCCTTCTCCCTAAATACTAAATACTAAGTATGATAGAAAGAAATATTAAAATAAACCCTCTCTAAACGACCATGTCTCTCACACCACTCCTTGCTACTCTCTCTGTTAAATTACATAAACTTAATACTACCCGTCAAAAGTGTAAATTTTCACTTTTTGTTTCACCTTTTGGAAGTGATGTCTGAGGATCTAGGGTACTTTAAAAGGTCTCTGGTAAAATAAACTATTACAATGGAGCCTTAAAGTGGTCTGTTTTTCTTGAAATTTTCATTGAGCTCTCAGGATTTCATCCTCCTTGGGACTATCCATACGGATTACCAATTTTTTTGTAACTTAAATACATATATATATATATATATATATATATATATATATATATATATATATATATTGAGCATTTAAAAAAAATAAAAGCTAAGAACTGTGGATTCTTAATCTGTCTGAAAATGCAACAACTTATTTTCCAGTTATGAAGGTTCGCATACACTACTAATAAAATGCACACAGCTAAACAATCTTAACTTATTAAGGAAATAAAGATGTAGAATCATTTTATGTAGTTGGCTGAAAACATTTGCACACAACTGTAAACAAATCTTGTAGACAATTTGCATTTCTTTATAGATAAAACATGTTACAGACTTCCCTAAATTTCCTGCAATCACATTTAATAAACCCAACTCAGTTATGGCCAACCTTCAAATATGCCTTGATATGCCTTGTAGACTCCATGTTACATTGTGCAGTCACCATTATTTAGGTAGACAAAATCTACTCATTATTAGATTACTGTATCTAATTTGTTTGGCACTTCAGTTTGCATAAGAAAATTGAACACATTAACTTTACAAAAGATGGTTTACATGATTTCTATTTGAAAACACATTTGTATATGTCTCTCCTGCTCTTGGGGGTTTTGTTTTAACACATCTGGTGTTATACATATAACTGCATTTTGAATGCATTAAGTAATTCATGCTTTGAATTTTTTCTCATACACTGCATAGTAGTTATTAGTGGAAAAAGTGTTATAGTTGTGTAGAGTTCAAATTCCAACCAAAGCCATTGGAATCCATGAACTTATCTCTTCAGTAGACTAGTTTTGGTTAGCAAGCCTAGTAGGACAGCTCTAAAACTGGTTATGTGTGTGACTAGCAACTCCACCCTGTAAAATCTGACTTACTATGGAAATATGGTAGCAGCATTTAATGCAGTGAAACTGTGGTTCGGTATTCAGCTGAGAATGTACAGGGTTAGCATACAACATACAATGTTTGCACAAGTTAAATCAAATGAGTTCACTGATCTGGTGATCAGTGAACCCCGAAGTGCTTATCTGACCAAACACTTATGCAGTGTTAGTTTCTACTATTTAGAGATTTTGGATTCAATGTGTCTTCTTCTTCTTACTATTATTATTATTATTATTATTGTGGTAGCTGGTCAGATATCCACTTGCACAGTGAACCTACAGCTACCCCCATGGTCACAGGACTGATGGTAATGATGATTAATATTGCAATATATTCAACATAATTGAACATAATTGTAGGACATTTTTTTTTAAACATGGTAGAATGAAAGCAAAGCACATAAAAATTGCTGAAATACTTTTGAAAACATGAAAGACTGACTGATCACAGTGGGGTAGGTCATCAGAAGCAGAAGCAAAAGAAACTGGAAGGTACTAAAAGATTCCAACCTGTCCATGTTGTTGGAGATGTTTGGGCTAAATGAGTTCATTGTTTGATACATTTTAGTTCAACATTTCATTCTCTTCTCAACAAACATTTTGAATAAAAACAATCAAAACTATAGAAGTCTGAGTTTTGATAGTTCTTCAATGATAGGAAAAACATTGCCAGGTTAATTTCTGTCTGAATTTCTGGGATGAGGAGTTATCATTATTTACACTTTGATTATTGTCCTCATCTTTGTTGTTGTTATCACAATGTTTCAGCCATTGTATCCTTCAGCCTTCATTGATCCAGTTAACCTACAGGAAATTCTGAACTGAACCCTTTATTTAGTCTACTGGTGTAGACTCTACTTGTTCCACTGCACATATATCTTGTCTAGTTCTTATTTTTTTTTAGTAATGCTCAGTTATTTCTCACTCTGTTTCCACTAAGTCAAAGTACACACTTCCAAGCCCAGGGATTCAACTCACAATTACTATGTCACTAAATCTTCAAAACACTTTAATCCACTAGGCTATTGTTCTGTACGTAAGTTTGGAATTCCATGTAAGTTATCCAGAGCAATATACATCTGAAGAAGGCTAGAGGGCACAACAGTTGAAACATTGTGATAACAACCACAAAGATAAGGACAATAGTCTGAGTGTAAATAATGATAAATAATGACTAGGTTACAAAATGAAGTATTATGTTACATTGTTGTATTGCAAAAAAAAATATTATATTATATATTTTTAAAATAATCTGTTGGATTAATAAATTTTTAAAAGTTCATTACTTTATTTACAAATTGCTTTGTTTAGGTTAGGCTACGAAACTGAACAGATATTTTAATTTCAAATGTCAGAGAAAAATCTGTGTTTAAAGGCAATATTAAACTTTACTTGGTCATCGACGTACTCTGTAGATGAGAGGTCAAAGCATGTAAGATCTAATGATGGTTTCCCCTAGCGGAATGCTGGTTCAAATCTTGCTGGTGAGAGCATATTTTTCTCTAATAAGATTTCTCAAATATTCAGGCCAGTAGGTAAAAATAATTAAATATACTGTTTAATAAATAAAGGAAGTGTCTACTCAAATATGAGTATCTTCTAAAAATAATGTTTAAGTAATAAAAATCTGTTGGATTAATAAGTAAAAATAATTATAATCCTTATTTTATTATTATTTTTTATTTTATTATTATTAACACCAGTCAGTATTTTATTAAAAGATATTTTTGTGCAATACAGTTGTTGGAGATAAAAGTTACAAGATTTAATTACGACCTTTAACAACCAGTCTCGATTGTTTTGTTGTTGCTCTCAGATGTGAAAATTCTTAAATAAAATGTATGTATAGCTCTGAATGTTTTTCTTACCTTGTATCAAACTGTTTCATAAGGTCCACATATTTAACATCACCATTCTTATCCAAAGGCAAGTTCTCCAATAAAAACAGATTGAATTCATTGTCAGAGAAGTCAAAGCCATATTGATTTCTGAGAATTTTGCGGAAGGTTTCAGCTGGCACTGAACCCTTCTCTAAAGCATCACAGGACCTAAGAAAGATGATACAGTTAAAAGATAAATAAAAAAAGGTGGGCTGTTCAAGGGGGTTAAGTACTTATAGGAATCTTATAATTCAATTGGCACTGGTCACTGCCATACTCTGGAGGGAAAAACAAAAATCAGATTTGTTTTGCAGTTGTTTAGAAAGAAGGCTTAGCAGCACTTATACCAATGCTGTTTTGCTTTAGAAAAGAAGCTTTGCAGAACTTGTACCTACTCTCAAATTCGGGTTAGACAGTACACAAGGTAGTTTGGAACACACTTGTCACCTTTGATCCATGCTGTTCTGGACAATTTTTGTATTAACATATTCAACATGAACCCTTTGTTTTTTTCTTTCAGTATTTCATGGTGTTTGTAGAAATGGAAATAAATTCCCTTTTCAAGCATCAGTAAATTCTTGGAGTTGTCTTTACCAGAAGAAAACCCTCAGGAGCAGTAACAGTGAAATACTTGTGCACTGTCTAACAAGAATTCAAGAGTAGCTTTTTTTCTAAAGTGGGACAGCTGAGTTGGTATAAGTCCTGCTAAGCCTTCTTTCTAAACAAGTGTACAGCAACTCCAGTTTTGTTTTTCCTTGGCTTTATTTGATTTGCATAGAGAAGTGTTAATTTAAAATGAATTTACAATTTTACATTGCAAATTGAACCCCACCCCTCTAAAAATTCAGAATTTTTTTAAAATTCTGATATTCACAGTGTTTGTAGAAATGGAAATAAATTCACTTTTCAAGCATCAGTTGATTCTTAGAGTTATCTTTACCAGAAGAAAAACCTCAGGAGCAGTAACAGGTTCTTGGTTTGTAGTTTATTGATGTTTTTTATTATAATTTAATACATAAGACTACCATTGGCTGTTTTGGTTAAAATAGCTTTTAAGGTCATCATTACATTATGTAATCTATTTTCTTATCACTTAAATAAAAGTAATTAAATATTTTTATCTTGTAGAGTATTTGCAGTAATTTTAAATGCTTAAAATTTTTATTGAGTATATCTGAATAATACTTTCTCTTTCGTTAAATTACTTTTACTAGCATAGTACCCACGATCAGAATTATTTATCAAGATTATTTAGATATTGATCAATGTTTCCAATTAAGATAAGATTATCAGTGTGCACTACTTAGGATAAAATTATTACTTCCCCAATGGTTCTGTCAAGGATCCAAGTACATGTCTGTGGGGAGGTAAGTAAATACAAGATCAGAGTTCACCTGCCTCTCCACCTCCTGCCTTTGGGCTGGGATCAGTGTGTAGAATTTGTTCTTCACCTCTCTGCCATGTTTCTGCTTTCAGACAGTTCATGGAAAAGCTTTGAGGAATGCATTGTCCCAGAGATTCCAACTCTAAAGCAGCACCACCCTCATTGCATTCAAGAAGGTTGGTTGTTGGATACCAATGTCAGAGTGACTGTGCAATATTTGTCCTTGGCCTATATATACAGGCACTCCACATTAAAAACAAGATTGTGTCATGGGAAGAGAGTAAATACAGGATCAGAGTATAGTTTCTGTAAAAAATGTTTTATATATATATATATATATATATATATATATATATATATATATATATATATATATATATATATATATATATAATGTTTTATATATATATATATAAAATGTTTTATATATATATATATATATATAAAACAATGTACATATTGTTTTATAAATGTGGATTAAGTTTACATGTAAAACTGAGTTTACATAAATATCTTGAGATTTAAAACATTATTTAATAAACAAGGCAAGCTAATTTTTAATAACTCAGGCATTTTGCCAATATTTAATATTTTAAAAGCATCAGACAGTACACAAGGTAGTTTGGAACACATTGGTCATCTTTGGTCCATGCTATATTTAAATATTATTTTATTTGTAATATCTGAATATTTACTTTTTGCTAATTTTTATCAAATAGCTCTTTACTATGTATTTATGACATATCCCTTGAGGACATAGGCAATCATGGCTCTCTACAGCTTCCTTGTCTTTATTATCTGGGAATTGCCATGACTTCTTACAAAAGATAATAGAGTAGTTTCTTGTTGCCTTCTTTATTGTTTTGAATTCAGACTAGTCCTTTGCTTTGACTGGAGAATAATAGATGTATGTCTTTCCTAAGAGTAATACTGTGAAAGTGAATGCAACAGACTACCTCAGAATTGTAACTTGGCTGGCCAGTTCCATTTTGCATTCCGGTAATCATTACAATACCCATACAACTCAGTATTTTAGTAATGCTTTCAAATACCAGAAGAAGTTACCTCCATTCCATGAAGCATTAGGATGCCTGTCTCCCAGTTAGTGTTGCTATGTGTGAGACTTAATGTAAACTTAATAAATATCTTACTCCCTTAAAATGCTTGTGGATTTAAAATAATAGTTGGATCTTTTCTATTAATTCACCCCAGCATAAAAAGAATTTATATTTACTAAAATTCATACAAAGTTCTCCCAGAGCAAGGCCCTATCCAGTTGGGTTGACCTTTGCGACTGCCCCAAATGTGGGCAACTCGGGTGTGCTATTTCTAAATGTGGGGTCAGCACTTGCACTCACCAAATAAGCCAAAAACAGATTTTTTCTTTTGTTAAATTTTAAAAAATTCCTGGTAAGTACCTTGAATATAGTTCACACTAATGAAATGTGAATCACTCCCTGATTTTGAGGGTTGTAGGTGTTATTAGACAAGTTAAACAAATTTTGATTTTTAAGATTATAATTTCAAAAGAGTATCAAAAATTTAATAAAACATCAAACAAAGTTTGAATTAAAATTTATAATTTCTTGCGGTGAATTAATATTTGCGATAAGTAACTTTACATTATTTAGGTTGAATTAACAGAAGAAAAGATCCAGTTATTTAATTAAATAAACAATAGTTTAAAAGAGAGGGAATCTTACTTTAAAATACCCAATAGTAATAAAAAATCCTTTTGAAAAAGTTGGACAAGTCTGGCTTCAACAGAACTCAGAGATGTCATTGGTCTGCTTGAACTTCTACAGTTTGCATCTTTTTCCATGTCAGCTACATGGGGATCTTTATGAAACCTTTCAATATAAAAGTTATATATATTTAGTGGCATTGGTAATTTGTCAGTCATAAAAAATTAATATAAATAAATTTCTAGTAATTGTGGTAAATTGTAAATCTGCAATTTACTTACAGATTTACAACAAAGTTTTGTGTGTAAGTTAATTTTCTGTTGATGTATCTCTTCATAGTAAACAGTCTAATTATTTCAAATTTGCACAGAAATGAACATTTATTTGATATGGCAAAAGTTCATACATTTAGTAAACCTCATTAATCAGTTTAAAGGAGAAAAAATATTAAGCCTATTGACTTAGAGAAGCTAACATTATTTTCACTTGTTGGTGAGTCTTTTGATATTTAACTGCTTTGTTTCACTTTGCTTACCTCTTTGGATAAAGGCAGCCACTTAACATAGACTTATGTAGGTAAGCTGGCAATTTTCAGTTAACTGATTATGACTTATTGTAAAGTTTCATATTTATCTGTTTTTAGATGGATAAAGTGCAAATGTTTTTGGATTTACTCAAACCAACAGTAATTGGTTGTAAATTAATTCTCCTTTTATTCCTCATGATCTATTTTCTAGTATGTGTGTAAATTTTTTATCATATTTTACATTTTATCTGTTTCATTTTTTTTCCTGGAGTCTGTATATGTGTATATATATATATATATATATATATATATATATATATATATATATATAATATATATATATATGTGGAAAAATTTATGACAATGTAGAAAAGTTTTCTTGTGACACATTTCGTCTTTTAGGATTTCATCAGACTAAATTTATTATGTTGGTATGACTACAAATGTGCATGAATGAGGGATGCTGAGAAATTAAAATTAATTTTTTTTTTTATATACCCGATTTCATGTAGATTCTTTTCCTTTTCGTTTCCATCACTTTTGTTATTAGATTGTTAGGGATGCGCAGAATGAACTAAGATTTTTGCTATGGTGTTAGAATATATCAGAAGGAATTTTTGTCAGGTTGCATGATTTTCTCTTGCATCCACAACAATAAATAATACTTAATATAAAACAAGGCAAAACATGTATGCATTTCAAACAAACCAATGCATTTATATACAATACAAATATTATATACAAAATATTATTACAAGATATTATTGTGTTGTTATGTTTGTTAGTGGATAAAGATTCTGTTTGTTTTTTGGTGTCTTGCTGTATTCGTATTACAATCTATAAGAATTTGTAATTAATGTTTAAACACTCTTATTTTGTTTGTGTTGTTCTTTTTGTATTGTTTAGAATTGAGTCATTCAGAAGTAGTCTACCCTTAACTGTAAGTATGAAATATGTTCAATAATAGTATTTAATTAAATTGTAGTGAGCGTTAATAATTCACTTTAGATAAGTAAAGTCTTGCGAGTTGAAATTCTTTGTATTCACAGAGTAATCTTCAAGTCGAGTTTGTGGGTGAGAGTCAGTTGTGGTTTTTTTGTGCGGGAAAATTATAATCGCAAGTTATGTGGATTAGATTAGTGCTTCTCTGTGTTCGCTGGACTGACTGATTTATCGTAGATGATCAAAGAGAATGTATAGTTTGAGGTTCATGAATGATTAAGAAGTTCGTAGAAGATATTGAATGGGAAAAATTTGTCGTCTTGATTTGTCGAGACTGGAGTAGTAGTTGTCACATTTTTAAGCTTGAGTGAGCAGTCGAAAAAATGGTCTGCAGCTGATCTGCTCAGGTCTGCATCTGCGTGTCACATGAGCTTTGGTTTATTTTTAAGAGGTCATGATCACGTGGGTAGCTCCAAAACGATTTTGCGCCAAAACTTCGAAGTGCACGTGCGGGCGACCTGATTGGTAGAAATGAACCAATCAGAGGGCTAGATTTACAAATGAAAGTTGGAATAGTGCATTACTCGAAGAAGGTAAGATTGGGCTAATAGACGAGCCCAATAACATATCCCGCACTGTGATAATAAAAGATCTTCCAGGAATGGTGAAATGTTGTAAGAGCCAGAGCGCAAATTTATTGCAGATGACCTTGTAATCAAAACAATCTCTAGATATTTTTATCATAGTGAATTGTTTTCTTCTTTGATCAGAGTAGCATTTTTTATGTCAAAATTGTGGTCAGTCTTGGGCAACCAACCATTTGATATATTGTTTTGAAAATGTCCATTTTCTGTTCATATAATCTTTTATTTAGATTTCTTGAGGTTTCTCCTATCTATTTTTTCTGACAATTTTTGCAGGTGATCGAGTAAATTCCTCCTTCAAATTTTAGCTTATGAAATGAATAAAGAAAAAGAGGATCAGCATATATTTTGATCCTTTTTTTTCTGTATTTTCATCTGCCTTTTCTCTAAATATTTTCATGGTAATTGTTCTGATGAGCTTTCTTCATTGGTACTTCAACATTATGAATTTAATTGCAATATTAAATTGGCAGCAAGATTTCATTATCTTACAGTTGAAACAGCTAGATATAACTATAAATTCTATGCTAACAGTTTCTTCTTTTGCCATCCTCGCCTGTTTCAGTCAAATTTGATTTTCAAAAATTTAAATGCAATATCAATTGTTATCTTCAGTCTCTTTAAATCCTATTCTTTTAATGTCTACTCTCTTTAATAATATTTTTTTCTCAGATACTTTCCCACTCAACAATTCACTTGCATCTTAGTGGCTTTGTCACATTGCTTGTGGTGAAATCATTAAAAGAAAATAAAAATTTGGATAGTTTTTGTGTTTGTTTAGTGAAAATATACTTGAATAAAGATTTTTTTAAAAAGACGGAAATATAGAACTTTTAATTATAAAATCTCATTCTTATATGTTTTTCGTTGCTATATAATTATGATAATATTTTATAAAATTTTTGCTTGTTTGCTTAATTGTAAGGAATGCTGATTTGTCTTGAACATAGCTGATCCATTAAACTAGGGTATAGATATAAATGGTGCTTATTTTTAAATATGTGGTTGTAAAAAAAAGTAACAGTAAAAATAAATTCAAATAATGAAGATGAGCATTGTAAATAGGTCATTTTACAAAAGAGTACTGATTAATTACACTACCTATGTTTTGTGTTGGCCAAAACTTGATGAGTGATACCTGCTTCACTACGATCTTGAAAACGCTGGAGGAAATCTCTATATGGGATACCATCAGGCTGGGGTTTTACTCCACATCGAGAAAGAAAGGCACCTAGAAGTGATTTTTCAAGACGTAAACCAAAGAGAGAAAGAACTTTTAAGAACTCATCAAAGGTCACCTGCAAAAAAAAAAAAAAAATGAAATATTTAACTTTGTGTCAAACATTAATTTCTTTTTACATACAGCTTATCTCATTTTTGTTATTCTCAAGTGAGAGATCAAATATTTATCATTTAAGACTTTACTTTTGTTAGAAAAGTTATAAACATTTTTTTTATGCAAGGCAGTAAAGACGCTAAGACACAAGGGGTTACAGAGTGTGGAAGAATTAGGAACAGAAACATTAATAATGAGTGGAAGAGGAAAGTGTAATCAGGAGGATAGTAGATAGCAATTAACATTGCATTTAAATTTTTGAAAATTAAAGTTGGCTGAGTGAGGAGTATGAAAAAAGAAACTGTTAACATTGAATTTATTGCTACATCTATCCATCTCGGCTATAACATTATGAGATCTTGATGTCAGTTTAGTACTGCATTTCAAATTTAAATTCAGTCTTGGTACTTTAGCAAAGAGCTTATCTGAACAATTACCATGAAAGTATATATAGAAAAGACACAGAGAGGCAACTTTACAGTGGTGGAAAAGTGACTGAAGCTGAGCCACCAGATCAAGACCAATAATATTGCTGATTCTTCTTGGGATTTTTTCAAGGAGCTCAAAGTAAATAGTAGGGGCACTGGACCAAATGTGACAGCAATATTCTAAGCATGAATGGATGATGGACTTATAGATATGTAAGATAGATTCTGGAGAGAAAAATTGTCTTGCATAGCACAGTGAACCAACTTTCTTAGCAGCTGACCTAGCAATGGATTATTAGAAACCACATTCACCTAAAGAAGGCTATAGAATTGATCAGCAGAAAAATTTACCCAATTTCAACATTTGGTTAGCTCCCATAGCAAGTGTTCAAGAGGGGTATAGTGAAAACAGCCATTATTACACCTGATCATACACTACCTCTGGTAGTAGAGACAGATGCCTCAGAAGGTGCCATAGCCATCTCTTTAAGATAGTCGGGGAGACCCATAGCCCTTTTTTCCAGAGCCATATCTAAATCAGGATATAGGCATTCTTCAATAGAGGAAGAAGCCTATGCTATTGTCAAATCACTGAGAAAATGGGGGTATTATTTGATCAGGTGACATTTTAAACTAATTACAGACCAAAAATCACTCTCATTCATGTTCATCCCAAAAACGAGCAAAATTAAAAATGAGACGATAGCCAGGTGGAGAATGGAAATCTCATGTTACTCACTCGACATGATGTACCACCATGGTAAAGAAAACACAGTTGTGAATGCCCCTCTTTTGTGTATGCAGCTCAGCTGCTTGCAAAGAAGAGTTAAAGAAACTACATAGAGAGTTGTACCATTCAGGTGTTACACGTTTAGTCCACATGACAATAATCAAAAACCTTCCCTACTCAAAAATGTGAAAGAAATTACCAAATCATGTAAGATTTGCACTGAAAATAAACCTAGGTTTCACCATCCTAATACCAGCAAGGTCATAAAAGCCACACAACCCTATGAAAGAATCACATTGGATTTTAAAGGACTGTTTCCGTCAAAAACTCCTAACAAATATATGCTGACAAAAATGACAAATATTCGCAGTTTCCTTTCGCAATACCCTACCCCGATATATCGTCTACAATAGTCATGCAAGCACCTAGCTCAGTTTTTTCCATTTTCGGGCTACCTGTGTATATTTATTCAGACAGAGGGGCTTCATTTATGTCTGTACAGCAATTCCTACAAGTGCAAGAACAACCTTATATAACCCTCAAGATAATGGCCAGTGTGAGATGTATAAAGGAATAAGTTGGAAAACTGTTCAACTAACAGCTGCTGATAAAGGGGTAACTTTAGAGAATTGAGAACAACTACTCCCAGTGGCCCTGCATTCATTCAGAATGCTGCTAACTACCATCTTAGTTCACAAGCAGACAAAAAATGGTAATATACATATTTGTATTATATTTTGAATTTGTTGTAATTTGTATCTTTGACTATTCTACCTACATCTTCTGTTGGTGTTTCTTTGTCTAGTTCTATGGTAGTGAAAGAGTGTCAATGTATCAGCTTCTAATAAACATCAGTAAGAAAACTTGTTTTTTTGGTGGTTAAGGAAGGGACAAGGATAATAATATGAAATAATGATGCTGATAATTAACAAACAGTAATTTTTGTGCCTTATAAGTAAAATATATAATAATTGTGCTTGTCCATCTCATCGTTAGTTCATCCTGTCAATGCCTCATAAATAATGGACTATTCCATTTTGATCACATGGCTAAACAAAAGTTATATTAGAGAAACTACTTGGTTTTAGTGAAAGAAAGATAGAAATGTTTAACATCTCCTGCTAGTACCTTATAAATAATGGACTATTTGGCTTTGACCACATGAGAAAACAAAAGACATATCAAAAATGCTACTTGGTTTCAGTGAGGAAATGAAAGAAAGAAAGGAAGATATAAGTGTTTCAGTGAAATTGAAAAGTTATCAATTTTGAATCTTTTTATTTGTACCCTCTTACTTCTTAAAATATGACCAGCATTAATATTTATGGTTGTTATTACAATATTTTGTTAAAGTTGGTAAGCTCAAACTTGCCAAGATCTTATTCAGTCATTATCTTAAGAATTAAGATTCATCAGAAATTTCAAACAGGAAGACTGAAATTTTCACAGGTTAAAACTAATAATTAAATAATAAGTAATTAATATAGCGATCTATAATAAATTCAACATAAACTCCAACTTACCATTCCTTTATGTTCAGATTCTCGACTTTCAAATTCATGTTTCATATTTTTGAATCCTTCTCGAAATTTCATTTTCAGCCATTTTTCAATATTCATTGCTTTTTTGCGTTTGGCCATAAGTTTTCTTGGTGAATAGACTAGTCATTCACAAAGAAGAAAAAAGATGTAATCTTACCAATATATGCAACTATGGTTTAAAAAAGTAATATTTGAAAGCAAAATGCCTTGAAATGTCTTTCTATTTTTTACAAATTGTCCACCCAAGAGTCACTCAACGTAGAGGATTACCGAATGAGGTTATTGTGTGAATGTAAGAGGAATAAGTAAGAAATGCAGATCATGAGGATATGTAGGAAACAGTTGACCCTAGACTTGAAAAGGTTAGGATTGTAGTAATCAGAGATGCATTTATGTGGATAACACAAGGCCATATTTATTAATTTAGTTGGTAGTCTTTTACTAAGAAATAAAGTAAAACTTCTCATAAAATCATTGTCAAGTCTGTTATTAAAAAAAGAAATAATGATGTCTAAAATATAACAAATAATTCATTAGTTTAATAGTCAACATTTTTTATATTTATTCTATATAAAAGTTTAGTTCAAACTTTTATACAGACAAGATTTATAAGATTTGATTCATATATCTTGATATGTAATTTTTTGAAAGGATTTTTTATCCAACATTATTTGTTATTACTGTAAAGTTTATTTTAGTGTGTACATCTGTTTGAGTTGCTATCCCTGTTTTTATTTTGTTAAACAGTGTAATTAATAACAGGCAGAATAAATTGAGAAGTCCTACTAACTGGAAAATCACTGACTATTCAGCTGATTGTCAAGTCAACATCATTTAAAGACCTAAATAGAATATATATTGTTAATCTGATTGGGATAAAAGTTTCTAGTATTTTTCAATAGGTGGTGTGTGTGAATATGATTTTGTTTCACATATTACTGAAATTGATGGAATACATACATAATCTGAAATTTCAACAGGTCTTTCGAACAATTCATGTATGGATTGTGAATTTAAATGTTTTTATGTTGAAAGTGAAAATAGAGGAAAATGAGATACATTTTCATCATTTGATACTCTTTTATGCCTGGAGAGGAAAAACACTGTACAAACAGCAAAAATGATATATGCCATTTCTGGAAATAGTGCCATGAGAATATCATTTATAAGTTGTTTGTTGGAAATTTTGAAATGGAAGATTGAGAACATTCTGAAAGGTCTTCAGTCATTGCTGATTAAATTGAAATGATATTTAAAAATAATCCAGGTCATACAGCATAAGACATCACAGAGATACTCCTCATGTCTCATTGTAAGACATTTGTAAAGAATGGGGAATTGCTATGATGTTGGAGTGATTCATAATTTAAAGAAAAATAACTAACAGACAACATTTCTATTTGCAATCTTCTGTTCAAACACAACAAAAAGCCATTTTTTGACAAATGAACATAATTGATACTTTAGCTTGTCATGTTGTCTTAAACATTAATAATTTAAATTGGGACTCCTGAGCCACTATCTAGGAAAATAAGGTGTTGTTGAATAACCAAATACTTCAATGTTATAAATTAATGATCTTTTCTTTCTTCTGCGTATCAAACCACAAAAATCATATCCAATTCAGTCATGTTTGTCTTTTCTAGAAATGTGAATATATGTCATTTTGAACTTGTCAATCTTAAATCTAAAAATGTAGATAGAAACAATATATTCAGATCAAAGCCAAATTCACCTTCTGCCATTTTAACAAAGTAGGGCATTACAGACATATTGATATCTTGGCTATGCATTTTCCTGTAGAACATGTAACAACTTGAAACATTTTAAATTTGGACAGGCAAGAAGTGATTACAGGTATATTTATATGCAAATTTGATTTGTAAGCTACTTTTATTAGGTATCTAAAAAGTTTTCAGAATTTTTAATAAAAACAAAACTATCCTTTTTCTGTGGATTCAGTTATCAGTTTTTGAAAAATAGAATTCTGTGAACTTTTATACATGCCTAACAAACTTGAAAAAAAAAGAAAAATATCAATAGTATAGTACTTTTGGTATAAGGAACATTTTATATTGTATATCCAATCACTTAATGTGGTGTTGGAGCTATAATTATATATATACTAAATATTTGATTATCTTGGAAGTGGTGGTAATGATATTAGTGTTGGAGATAACTAGTTTATTCTTAAATTTTGTTAATAGAGTATCAGAGGGTAGGATAATGAATTTTTTATTTTTTAGGTGCCTACTTTTTTGGACTCAAGAAAAGTAAACAGCACAAAAGAAAAAGCACCACATCTTTCTCTTCTATAATTAATTTCCAAAAGTTTTTGATGAAGCTTAAATAAAAGAAAAATATGTTAAACTTATAAATGTTTCCTATTTGCACCTCACCCTATCATATATGTAGAGAGAGAGAGAGAGAGAGAGAAAGAGAAAAAGAAATAAAGAGACATTCATCATTAAATATATATAGCTTATATGAGGAGATACCCAACAGCTGAGGGAATTTAAGGCTAAAATGATCTATCTCTTAACCATTAAATATATGTACATGTGTCTGTGTATATATATATATATATATATATATATATATATATATATATATATATACACACACATACATACATACGTACATGTAGATGCATGCGTGTGGTTATGTATATATGCTGGACTCTCCCGTTATTTATTGACATATGAGGGTCAAGCAACTCAGTTTTTAGGAACCAAAAGCCAGACACCAGCACATATGATTTGATTATAGTGGTGAAGGTTTTGTGCAGAACCAATCATACTTTTTGAAGAGCTGAACACAGAGAACTGATGCACTACATGCCACATGGTCCCCAAACAACCCTCCTCAGGTTTTGAATTCAGAGTTGTCTTCTCCTAGACCAGTTGGCATCAAAGGCTATAGAACCCAGTCTGTTCTGCTATTTACTGATAGCTGGGGTGGGGGGGAGAAGAAGAGTATACATACCTTTCTCAAGAGTATTAGCACATAAATGAATGTAATGGATTCGACTGGAATTCAAACTCAGCACTCTGATTCCAAAGCCGCTATCCATTACTCCACTGTACCTCCATATATATATATATATATATATATATATATATATATATATATATATATATATATATATATATATATATCTAGCTAACTCCTGCAGAGGGCTCTTGATTGGGACTTCATCACAATAGGTAGAGAGGAGTAGATGTGATAGACAACAATAAACTACAGAGGAACTCAAAATTGATCACTGCATTTAAGTATTGCATTAATATTTAAGCTTATCTTTTAAAAGTTTAACGATAATTCTGCTACCACTTAATTTTATTTTTATTCCATGGATGACTTTCACTGGATTTGCAATTAGTTTTGGTTATTCTTAAATTTATTTCTAAATTATAAAAATTTTTATCATACAAAAAATTTGTCACAAAATCTCATGTAAAGAATCACCAAAAACAATTGCAGTATTCATTGGGAATCCAAAATTTCAGGATTGTGGGTCTGGATCTGGCCCAGAATGTTTTTAATTTGTTCATGGAGTTGGCCTGATTCCAAAATGGTATGAAATGTTGGACTACAGCCTCTAGGTGTAAAGTTGAAAACATGGGCAATTTTATTTTGAAACACTGAGAACAGTAATTTTTCATTTGAATATGAGCTATTGAAAGTTAGAGAGTTGTGTCCCTTTAATTGATTTTATCAGTAGATTTTATCAGTAGCCAAGACGGTGGAATCTGAAAACAATCACAGTAATGAAAATTTGGGAATCCAACATTTCAGGATTGCAGGTCTGGAACTGGTCCAGAATGTTTTTAATTTGCCTGATTCTGAAATATTATATGTTGGGCTATGGCCTTTAGGTGTAAAGTAGAAAAAGTGTGACACAGTTACACACTGACATTGGCATTTATTATATAGAAGTTGTTGCTCTATTGAGAGTTGTGTCCCTTTAATTGAAAAAGTGTGATACACTGACAGTGATATTGGCATTTATTATATAGAAGAAAAAGGAGATAAGCTAATGAGAGTTGTGTCCTTTTAATTGAAAAAGTGTGACTCACTGACACACTGACATTGGCATTTATTATATATACACAAGACAAGCTTGAACTCATGACCACATGACAAACTGTATATATGGTCATGAGTTCAAGCCCTGGGTCATACAGTGAATCCATATATACTCCAGTTCAACAGAATGAACAGAAGTCCCATCACAGGATAAATTTCAAACCAAATTCTTTATTCAGTTCACAAGACTAGACTGTTTTCATTCTATTATCCATGCTAGAGAAAACCTTGTATTAGTTAATACTAGGTTTATTCTTTCAAAATTCTAATACAACAGACATTTGATGAAAACCAGAGAGTACAACAGTGAAATGGATCAGTGTATAATAATAATAATAATAACTATAATTTCACTTCAGAGAAATTCAGAGGAATATTTAATCAAATCATAACTATGAATTTATATTACTAATATAAATGTGCATAGTTAAATAGCAAAACAGATACTCACCAATTTGATTTCTATTTTTCTCTACAAGAGAATCTGCTCTTCTTGGAGATAAAGCCGTATTTTCTTTCTTACTTGGTTCCAATTTGTGGCTGGTAGCACTAAAAAGACATATAAAACTGAGTATTGAAAGCACTTAAAATTTCTGGAAAATGTTTCAAATAATATACAGAATGAATAAATGTTTATTGACAGTGACTTAATGAAAAATAGTTGAAACACATCTTAACAATGGCAGTTTCACGTTCCAGTTGTTGGTTATTACTCCCCAGAATGTTATGCCACTAATTGGGGTGCTACCCGAAAAAGAATATTTCCAGTTTACATTTCTCCATTATTTAAAAAAACTTTAATTTGAATTAATGGTGATAAAAAAAGGGTACATGCACAAATTAACAGAGACCAGTTGATTTGCAATGTAAGATAACATTTATTTAACAAAAATAACAAAAGGAAAGTTTAAGAATTTCTTTTCCTAGAAATAAGATGGAATACACAACAAAAATTGTTGAATGTATCTTAATCTGACTTGCCTGTATAGGTGTGTTTGTGTGTGAACCCCTTTTTGTTTCAGTGTGAAAAGTCAATGGCACACATAAAGGAAGAAAACAGGAAGAGAGTGTTACTTAAGGGTTTGCATTGTTTTTATACCCTCAGGGCTGCTGCTAATACTATCTATTAAGGCACTACATGACTATCAAATGATTTTTAAGAAGACAATAAAACTGATATTATTTCAAATCTAATCTGACAATTTGTTAGATTAGATTTGAAATAATATCAGTTTTATTGTCATAGCAGTGAATTACTGAATATTGGCTAAAAACAGTTTTAGAATATCAGACTTTTAATTAGCAGTAACAAAATATCATGTCCTTTGAATTACTCTGAAAAACTGTTTTTCAATTTTGAATAAATGTATAATTGCTATAATTTGAAATTTTATCAATTATTGAAGTGTAGAAATAAGATTATCTGAATTGAGTAATAGATAAACAGTTTCATATTCAACAATGATTAATACTTGTGGAAAAAAGATGTATTTCAAAACTGCTGTTCATATAACAATTCATATTTATAAAAGAAAGAAAACTTTGTTTCAAACTTAATTGAAAGTAGTAATGAGAAAATTGTGATAGTATATAAATTCAGCTTATAGCAATTGCCAACTGAGTAACCCTACAGGAGAGTATTTGTGTATACATGTACAGTAAGGCCCTCCCTGATTAATTAAAGTTGCAATATTGAAAAAAGACTGAATATTTTCCGAACAGACCTAGTTGCAAATATCAGTGTGTATGGCATGGAGTTAAGCATAAAAAAAGTTTAAAATTATACTGAACAGCTGAAATAACACAAGTTGTAACATCACCATGAACATTAAGCTGTTAGGAGAAGGGATCAGCTTCAAATTAAGAGAAAAGTAAAGCACTTGTATCAGCAGAAATCCATTCCACAGGGTTTGGAAATCCATTCTGCTGATTTTGGAAACATCAACATCAACTTCCTACTAAGTAAAGGCTCTTTAAATCTCTGGTGCTTTCCATCCTGCAGTCTTAGTCTGAGCCATGGACACTGCTGGCGTAGATAGAAAACTGGATTTGAACATTCAAAACAAAATGCCTGTGGATGCTGATCTGCAATTCTTACCTGAAGTACATGACCAAAAAATATATGAAAATCAAAAAGAATCTTGTGGGCCTCCCCCATCCCTACCCACAGGGAAGTTTGTTTACCATCTTGAAGCAATACAAATTGTTGTGGTTTTATCATGCCACAAGGCATGACAGTTTAGACAAGACCATCATGCAGGACACCATCGATGCCAAGATTTTTGATGCAGGCCAAACTGTGATGGAGGAAGACTGTAACTTCTGCCTTCAGATCCACTCAGTGATGGCAACAGTCAAGGGACTGAACTGAACTCTGTATGTACGTGTGTGTGTGTGTTTCTTGCTTGTATGAAGAAATTAGCATCTGTATAGGAATGTATGTGTGTGCATGTGCATATGCCTTACTTGTGTGGAGAAGCCAAATGTTCGGCACTGGAATTATCCATTGAACTCTTCTGTCTTTGAATAGGATCTAACCAGCAACTGTTCTCTTCATCAGCAGAATGCAAGGATCTCCAAAATTCCTTAACATTTATGGATGATTTGGTGCTCAAACCAAGTCTGTTTATAAGTCGTACAAATACCGTCTGGGAGAAAACTTTCTTCACTAGAGTTATGATAATTCGATGTAGAGCTTCTCTGCAAAAAATAATAAAATGTCAGTAAGGAACCAAAGCATAAATAAAGAATTAAATTTTTCTCTGTTGTGTTTAGAATGAAACTTCTACTATTTTGATAAACTCCTTATGTAATACAATAAAATAATAATATAATTAAGACAATCACTTTAGTTAGAGGTAAAAAGTAAGTCTTGACTGATGACCTCATTTAAAAACTTCTTTGGTAAGTTGTAGTATTGAATCAGCTTGTTAATGGGAAAAGAAAATAGGTTGTACAGTGGCAGTTTTGGACTAAAGATACAAGTATTTGGACTTTTGAAACCACCAAACAAGTACTATTTCTTTTGCATATAGACTTTGAGTAAACGTTTCTTTTTCAATGAGTGACATTGAGTTGATATTAACATTGTTTTTGCACATGCATACACACACACATATATGCAGTGATACAATATAATATCCTATTGTAATTGTGCTTGTCCCTCCTTTCATTAATTTGCATTACCATTACGCCCTGCCAATACCTTACAAATAATGAATTGTTTCATTTTGAGTGCATGGAAAGAGAGGAAAAGACACTACTTGGTTTCAACGAGAAAATGAATGAAAGAAAGAAAGAAACAAACAAAGGACAATAGAAGTGTTCAATGTCTGTTTCAGTGAAATGGAAAAAGTTGTCAATTCCAAATCTTTTCATTTGTACCTCCTTACTTCTTAAAATAACAGCCAGCCTTCATATTTTTGATTGTTATTGCAATATTTTGTTAAAGTTGTTAAGCTCAAATATTTAATGATGTGATAGCAGAAATTCTACAGATAATTTATTTTCGTAGACTTGGCCATGAGCTTATTCAATCATTAACTGAAGAATTAAGATTCATCAGAAAAGTGGGAAATTTTCATGGGTTAAAACTAATATATTTAAATGGGACAAGAAGGACATCTTGAAGGTAATTCTAAGCCGAAATTGTACATATTAGCAAAATAATGAACACCTGATAGTAGAACTACTGAATACAAGAACAATGCTTGATTTAAAAACATTTAGAGAACAATATGCATTGTTGGTATTCATTAGAAGTACTTGAATGGTATCAAGAATTCATACACTTGATATAATTATAGATGTACTCAAGTATTCTAATGATATCAAAAATACGTACTTTTGATATAATTACAGTTGTATTTAAGCACTCTAATGATATCAAGAATTTGTATTCCTGATATCATGACAGATGTACTAAGAAGAAATAAATGAAAAGTAAATAAAGTAAATGTTTACCGAGATATGTATCCTTTTCCATCAGGGTCATTGTCTTTGAAGCGTTTTTTGATTTTTGTAAGATTTTGTTTATTGACTCTGTTTCTGAGCAACATTTCAATCTGTTAAAATACAAAATTCCATACAATTTTAGAAAAGATAATTAACTGTTAATTAATGGTGAAACTGATTTATAACTAAAAATTATAAAAAGTATAATAAACTATATGAAGACTTATGTTTATAAAAGTAAAGGACGGGTCTTGCTATTAAACAAATACTAAATCAATAATCAATAATCTGCTTTATTTCTTATAAATTATAATGAAAAGTAGTGAGAATAATTTTTTGTTTGTATATTTACTTTAATAAAATTTGAATATTTGATTTATAATTGTATAAAACAGAGCTTTTGAAACTGGTGTCATCTATTTCATAAGTCTAGATCAGAGCGTTGCAAAATGGAGTATTACCTTAAATGTATATATCAAAACTTTTCAAACTCATGTCACTCACTTTCCGATCTGTTGTTTTTCACTTAGTGGGTAAGGCAAGATGAGAGTTTTCTAAACTGGTGTTTCACACTTTAAAAGTAGGGTAAAACTAGAGATTTACAAATTGGTTTCTCTCACTTAAAAGATATTGCACATCCAGAGTTTTCCAAACTGTTGCAACAGTTTGGAAACATAAAATCAGAGTTTTCCAAAATTGTATGTCATGACTTTGGATTAATTAATTAATTAATTACCCATTCTTATTTCTAAATACAAACTAAATTTTTCATTGCTTCTTTTTCCAAATATTTTGAATTACATGATTGACTTGGCTAACAAAACATTTTTTTAAAAAAAGAGTATTATAAAATCTTTTATCTAATCAATATTATCATGAAACTAAAATGGTTGTTGGCTGTAAAGTGGAGAAGCAATTTTCTTAAGCAGTATATATCCACTGCTGATATCTGAACTGTCATTATGCACAGAATCAGTGAGGCATTAGACAATAAATACATAATGTGGATGAATGCCTTAGATATATCAAAGGCCTTTGACAAGGTGTGGCATAGAGGGTTGCTACGCAAGCTCTTCAGCTATGGAATCACTTGGAGAGTTTTCTCAATACATTGAGATGAAACATCCTTATTCTCTTTGTATTCTATTAGTAAGAAGGAAGTTCCACTCAAACAGCTTCTTCTCAAAAAGTGCTATTTTGGGGAACTGACTCCCAAGAAGATGCTTTCCTAATTACTACAATCTTCAAGTTTAGGCTTGACTGTTATCTTTAGCACATATACTTATACTGTGCCTCTTACCTCTTAGTCTTACTACTTGTACAACAACTCCTTTCAGTAACCCTCTAGCTTGAGTGGATCTTGGGCCTTATATAGAGTGGACATTAGTAAAAAAAAAGTAAACAGATTACTGATGCTTAATAAGATTAGTATAATGATTGACAATGAGGAATCTTTTGAAAATGCTGACAAGATTAATAAATGATTGTTTGTTTAGTGGCATATCAACTCCTTATGGGTCATTTAAAGCCAAAATTTAATTTTCTTGGGAGTATTAGTGATTTCTTTTAGAAAAATGTATTGCTGGTAATTTTTTTACTATGAAAATATATTGCTGGTATTTTTACTATAAAAATGTTTATACTTTCATAATGTTTTGACCTCAGTTTGGGGGTTAACAATTTGCTCATAGGTGGAACCCTAACAGGTGCTACCACCTCGGGTCAGGGTGGACCTGGGAACAACAGTAATTAAGATGTGGTTCCACTCTCCTCAAAATCTCCCGATCAGAGGCTTTGCTGCTGGATATAGTTTATTGTCCTAACCAAGATGGATTAATAAATGAATTTCAGATGAAAGCATCAATGTTTCTGATATTATTTTTTACCATTTTGTACGAATATTTTGCACTGCCTTATCTCAATAGAGATTGTCAATCATAAATTTCCATTGAATATCATTAACTATTAATGTATTAACTTTAAGACTTGTGCATAGATGTACAATAATAGATTAGTTTTTAATTAGGTATATAATTAATTTATCAAATATTTCCAACAAAAAATATGAGCATAAAAGTGGTTTCTTCTACAAACCTCATCCACCTCAATTCGGGCCTGTGCTGAACGTGAAAGGGTGTTGATCATTCGACTAGATTGACTATTATCACTTTCAGTATAACTGGACAATCTTGATGTGTTACCTACAATTAGAGTAATATATATATATTAATAGCAGAATCAATGATTAGCTAGCAATGCTAATGGTATATAAATTTTATATATTGTAGTGAAAGAAAAATAAACAAATAAAAAAATAAATGATAACAAGGTGATCAAAATCTCAGCATCTTTAAAAATAGAAGTATATTTAGAATTGCTAGGCCATGAAGTCATATGTCAATCAACCAATCAGAAACCATCCTAACCAGGATACGAACATCATAGTCTAATGGATGAATCAGAAGCAACCAAGATATAAGGTCACTGATTGTGAACCAATCAGAAATCAAGTGTCAGTTTTAAATCAGATATCGTTACCTTACTAGATATGTATATAATGAAATGGACATAAAAACTAAATTAGAATCGATGAATTAATTTTATCGATTCTCTGATGATGCAGTCATTGCAGCATATCCAGTGACAAAATACAATACTTATGCATAACCTAGACAGTCTCACATAGACACATACAATATCTACCTCCTTCTACCATTTACACTGGTGACAAAGATGCCCACACAGTCCTGTGTTGAGACAAAAACATACATTCTTCCTTCAGCCATTTAAGTAGGTGACTACTAGGACTGAACACACACACACACACACACACACAAACACACACACATGGTGGCATTTAAGCTAGCTCCTGTGGAGGGCTCTTGATTGGGCCTACATTACAATAGGTAGTTCAATGATAATTCTTCTGCCACCATTTAATTTAAAGACAGTTTGATGTACGTGGGTCCTTACTTTCTGTAAAAACAATTATTTTTATTTCATGGGTAACTTTCGCTGGATTCCGTAATTAATTTCTATTACTCCCAAATTTATTTTCAAGTTATAAAAATTATTATCGTACAAAAGAATTTGATGCAAAAAATCACATAAAAAATAACTGAAAACAATCACAGTAATGAAAATTTGGGAATCCAAAATTTCAGGATTGTGGGTCCAATCTGGCCTGGAATGTTTTTAATTTGCTCACGGAGTCGGCCTAATTCCCAAATGTCATATGTTGGGCTACAGCCTCTAAGAGTAAAGTTGAAAAAGTGTGACACACTGACATTCTGACATTCACACTTATTATATAGATATATATATACTTCCTGATTCTCTCCATCTCTCATATTCACAAGGACATTTATCTTTCTGAATATATATTGTATTATATAAAAATTCATTTTGTATATATTAACTCTGTGCTTAACTCATTTTCTTTTTATAGTTAACATTGTAAATGCAAGACATGAACTGTAGGGATGCAAAAGGCAATAATCTCCCTTTGATTGAGATAAGATACATGTGCCATGTGACAGCCACTTAATGATTTCACTTCATACAATGACAAAAGTAACTAGTCAGTCAGTAACCTTATTGGTGTTAAGACACACATGTTTGTTTGTCCTGCCAGGGCTTCTGACCTTGGCAGCTAGCTGCCAAATGCTATAGCTTATAAGTCCCTGGTGCCATTTCCTTTTAGGAATATATCTTCCCCAGATATAGAAAGAAACTCCGGTTCGCAGTTCGCAGTTTGGGAAAGCCCAAGACTCACCATTTCTACTTCATGGAATATGTCCTCACCTGGGAGATAGTAGATGAATCTGGCCCATTTGAATCTAGAGTCATAAACATGGCTTCTCTAGAAACACAGAAGAATCTCCATATTATATGTAAGCTCCTTTTTGTTTCTCCTTACACTCTGCTTGCTCTGTAGATATATAATATATTGTTCTCTGTGTGGGACATGTATATATATATGAATAGTTTTGTGCATATCTTAGTGGTATAAAAGTCTCTCTGAGAACAAAGTATGTTGGTCATTCCTTTTCCTTTCAGTCATTCTGTTCCATATGTGAACTATGGTGTTATATCATGGATATGATAATGCCCATAATGGGGAAACATAAATGGGAGAATAAAACTTTCTACCATAGCTCTCTTCCATTATACAACCTTTCAGATTAAACACAAATAGAATGTATAGAAAGAAGAATTAATTGACAGGATATATTAATAAAACTGAGTAGCACATCATCAAAAGAGAAATATTGAATTCAAGAAAAAATTTATGTATGGTGGTTCTCCATTATTTATATGTTTGCTTTCTGTAGATTTAGTCACCCACAATCAACCCCAGAAATAAACAATTCTTAAGTTTTACTTAATAATGGTCTTAAAGTGCAAGAGTAATAATACTGGCAATTTGGATTTCAAAAAGAAACTGTAAAATGCTTCCTTTAAGTGAAATGGTAAGAGAATAAGTAAAGAAAAAAATATTCACCTGAAGTTTCTAAAATCTACAATAAGAATAAACATTTTATCTACAATAAAAATAATTTTTCTATTCATAGTATAATTTTTATTGCAATATATTGCAGTAATTGCTTTTATTGTACCTAATATGTAAAGTAAAGATTATCATAGAGATCTATTCATAGGAAAAAATAGTGTAGGAAATTCAGTTATCCATGTTTTTTATGCTAAAACTTTGAATGTCCAAATTCCAAGCAATAATAAAATATATAAAACATTACTTTTCCTGTTAAATAAATCATTTGTATTTACAAACATATGTTCATGAATTCAAAAGAGTTGAAAAAGAGTAAAAATAGTCTTTGGGTAGTTGGTCCATTGTAAAAGGCTGCAGTTGAGAAAAGACATTGATCTTCAGCAAAGATTCACTGACAGCTCCTGATGTTGTTGAAGATGATTCATTTGAAGTCACCAACACATGATTTTTTCAGCACACACTTTAAGGAAAAAGCTATGTAGCCATGTCTTTTCTTGTGTTTGAAAGGCATGGAGCCAGTTGCATCTCTGCTCTGAAAGTTGAAATCTATAAGAAATTTTTCCAGATAGTAGACTTGAGAAAAATAGGATTTTAATTTTCTCTGATTGGTCAAATATTTCACATGGGGATATTTAATTTCTAACCAATAGACATTTTGATTTAAATAGTGTGTATTTTATTGTGCAATCTTTTTGGCACATTTGTAATATTGTCTGTTATTGGGTAGAAAATAAAGTTTGGGCATGTTTTAATATAGTATGTATGTGGTTATGTAATTGTGTTGGAAATAAGGTTTATTTCCTATAATATTATATCTAGGATTTAGTATTATATGTAGGTTCAGGCATCTGTTGGGGAGGGATTATGAAACATACCTTGCAGTTAAACTGTTAAAATCTGTAAATAACATATTTTCTTCTAGTGAAATATCTTAGTTATTTTCTGCAATTAAAGTGCAAATATTCTTTGTAGTATTTCCACCAGTTTTCCTAGTCTATGTAATTATACAATAAATTTGTTAAGTTATAAGTTACCTCCCTTTTTTGTCATGAGGTTTTGACTTGAAGCAGTCTATTCTTATATACATTTGCCTTCATACTCATCACCTGATAAACAGAAGTTATATGACAAATCATTTCAATCATTCCTATTTTACGTTGGTGATGCTTATGGCTATGTCACATTAAAACATCAGTTCCTATACAATCACTGAAGTTAAGTGACATCAAACCTGGTCAGTACCTGGTTGGGGATGCCAGGTGCTATAAGCTTGGATATGCAGGTGATGTAATGGGTAATGGCATGAAATTGTTAATCAGAGAGCTGAGTTTCAATTCCACTTGGGTTTGTTATATTCACTTACATGCCCTTGTGAAAAGTTATGAATCTGCCTCTTCTCCCAGCTATGGGTTAATTAGTAAGGCTTGTATCACTAAATCATTATTATCTCCAAAAAAATTCTTATAATCTAAAAACATATTTTCTGGCTTTAAATAACCTACAAAGGATTGATAAGTGATAAAGACGAATCAATCAATCAATCATTCTTATTCAAGTTGAATAAATTGTGTACAGGATTTCCCATTATTTGAAAGATAAGATTTAATGATGTTCATGTATAAGGTTTTACCAATTAATCAACCAAACCTTTTCTCAATAAAATTCCAACATCTTTTAAATAATTAATTTTCAATTCTCTTCAAATGGTAATTTTGCAAAGAACAATTTTCATTTTGAAAAATACCTATTTGCAGGTCCTCGTAGGTATTTAATAAACGTGAGTGCAGTAATTCACTATATAGAACAAATTGAGTAGCTATACAAAAATAGAAAGGGGTGTGTGACAAGGATGCATCATCTACTCAAATTTATTCAACCTCCACAACAATGCTATCCTAAGTGAACAGGACACCCTACCAGGATTTATTATTGGTGGACATAATCTTGAGAATATAAAATATGCTGATGATACTGTGTTGATGACTGACTCATAAAGGAAACTTCAGGACCTCCTAGGCAGAATGGTAGAAGAAACTGAGAAAAAAGGACTAACAATCAACTACAAGAAGACAGAAAGTATGGTCATCAGGAAGAGAAAAAGCTCAAGATGCAAGTTACAAAAAGGCAGTGTAAACATCAAGCAAGTGCAGAAGTTCAAGTATCTGGGAAGCATTTTAAAAGAGGATGAAAAATGTGACACAGAGATCTGAACATGCTAATAATCCCTATGTTTGAACTAGCAAAAGATGCATTCCAAAAGCTAATCTAGCTCCTGAGGAATTAAAAAATTTGTTAGAAATAAACTAAAAAGTCTTGGATTGCTATGTGATATCCATCCTCTTAGATGGCAGTGAATGTGGGACAATCTCCCCCATGGATGAGAAAAATACGAGAAGCAGCATAAATGTGGTTCTACAGAAGGATACTGAAAATTCTATGGACAGAACGAGTAAGAAACACGGATGTCTTAAAGAAAATGGCTCCAGAAAGAACACTTATACTCAAAACCCAGAAAAGACAACTGTAATCCCTTGGACACATAATGAAGAAGGTGGACTTGCAAGACCTAGCCCTCATGGAGCATAGTGAGGGTAAGGGAGATAGAGGAACGCAGCTAGATGAGCTTGTGTGAATGGATGTCAGAATGGGAAGCAGGGACCTTAAGCAAAGGGAGAAAAACTGCTGAGAGACACATGAGATAGAAAGTTGTGAGGGGACGTGCCACATAGGAGAAGAAGAATGGTTTGTTAGAATAGTGTGTGGGATTGTTCCACCTTATCAGTCAATGGACTTTGATTAGCACTGCCAGCTGGCATTCTAGTTAGGATTATGAAGGAACAAATTTTTCATCTGGAGAGATGCTCCCTGGGCAGGCCGAATGCTTAATTTCTAATAACTACATGGTACATCACTCTCTTACACATGCACACTCACTACAACTAATCCCATAAATGTTTTTCTTCTTTTTTTTAGTTAACTATTTACACATGAATAACATTTTCTCTTTCTTTTCATTTGGAAAGTATGTTGTTATAAAAATGTAAGCCTAATAATCCTATGTTGAATTCCTTTATTTTGAAAGACAGCAACTGCATCTGTTACAAAGTAGTACCTTGCCCCTACAAACTTATAAATCATTACTCCTTGCAAGTTATCCTACTAGTTTCAGATTAGTTTGGTACAAGGTCACCAGTACAAAGCACCCATGGGTAAAGAATAGTCTGATAGAATAGTTCAGTAAGTATGTGTTATAGTGAAACACACCTATTCTATTGTTAATAGACTCTCCCACCTATAATATGTAGGAGTAGCAAGAGTAACAAGTCAGTTGGTCATGGAGTTGGTCAGTCAGTCGATGTCGGACGACCGTTAGTTGGATATTAAAGTATCAGTGACCACAACTAGATTACTGCATCATTACCTATTATATCAAATTCCTAACGTTTTGTACGTCAAACCTATTTTAGGACCGACTTAGTACAATTACAAGCCTCCACTGTGAGACCACTACATAACACTATGACAAAATGTAATTTTGCATGCCTTTATACTTGCATTTACAAAACAAATTTCCATATTTTTTCAATTGTCAGCTCTTTTGATAAAATGCTATTTGGTATTTAAATCTGCTCAAAGTTGTATTAATTATTCAAAAAAGCCATACAATTAGCAGATAGATAAAGTTCTAAAAATGCTCATAAATGTTGAAGGATCAATAGCTAGATACATAAACATGACACAGGCTGCATTCTTTGTTTTAGAAAGAGAAAATGCATCTTGATTAAAAAGACTGTACTATAAAAAAAGAAATGTCTCTTCTCTAAGACAAGCATAAGAAGCAAGAATAACAAGTCACTTGATATGGTATAATGGGAAGTATATAAATCTTTTCTGTTCTTTTCAGTCATTTCACCACAATAAAACCACTAAGATGCAAGGTGTTACTGAGTGGGAGATAATATGAGAAAAAAAGATGAGAGAACAATAAAAGAACAGGAATTAAGAAGATAGAAAGTAATGATTGACATTGCATTTCAATTTTTGAAGATCAAACTTGACTGGAAAGCAATAAGCTGGAAGAGAGTTCCACAAGCAAGAAGTGCAAGAAAATAAACTGTTAGCATAGAATTTACAATTACATTTAGCCATTCCAGCTGTAGAAGGATGAGATCTAGTACTGCACTTAAATTTGTAAAGTCTTGGTACCTTAGAGAAGAGTTCATTAGAACAATTACCATGAAAGTATTTACAGAAAAGGCACAGGGAAGCTATGTTAAAGTGGTAGGAAAGTGACTGAAGCTGACATAGCAAGTCATGACCAATAATATTGCAAATTCTCTTTTGGATTTTATCAAGAATCTCTAAATACATAGCAGAAGCACCAGACCAGATGTGGCAACAATATTCATAGCAAGGACAATGGTAAACTTATATATGTGTAAGATTTATATTCATTTGTTTTATTTATGCTTTTAATTTATTCATTTTTGGCAGTGTTTAACCTACATACCTGGGAAAAAAAAGTGTGTCAAAAGGATGGTTATTCCCTCGACACTGCTATTACTGTATACAGTTTTGAGTCCCTTGGAAAGGTTTATTTACAAGATTAAAAAAATATGTGAACCAAGTACAATATTTATAAAAATTTATTGTTTACCATTTTATAAAGAAATACATTTGAAAAGAAATCTTTTTATTCAAGAATTTATAAAAAATTACAAAATGATAAAAATAAGTAAAAGGAAGAAATGCACTTAACCTATTTTAGTGAGTTTATATGGTGAGAGCAAATGAAAGAAATATTTGGAAAATTAATCTTTTTCAATATTTATCATTACACTTACTTGTCATTATGCATTTATTTAAATTTATTTAAATTTTCTTGTTCAGATATTTTTATAAATATGAATAAAAAATTATTTCCATATTTATTTCTTTATAAAAAGATAAATAATATATCTTTCATTAAAGCTGGTTCAAATATTTTTATAATCTTGTAAATATAAAATTATTCTTGTAAATAAGTAATCTAAAAAATAAATAGCATTTAACATCTTTGTTGTCAATTCTCAAGAATAAAGAAAAGGTAGAAATCTACTTTCATATGTTTTGGTTTTATTAAAATTCAAATCATTGGTATTTAAAGCAATAAACATTGCTGAAGGAGTCAAAGGTGTATACAGTAATAGTGGTGTTAAGAGAATAACCATTTTTTTTGCAGCTACAAATTGCTGTTTTTTCTTTTTATGTTATCAAGATTTTAAAGTAGTAAAATGTATTATGAATATAAATTGTAATAGAAACTCTTATGAAAACCCAACTCTTGAATAATATAACAATAATTTTTTCCTCCCAACTACCATATCTGCAATGAAATGTCATGAATAGATGGTAAGAATTTTTAAATATTTTAAATTACTTTTATGAACAGTTTAAAGTAAATTTGATATGAACAAAATTAATTCATTGCCTTCAAAAATGATTAAGTATTCAATTATTATCCATTGTTGCTTGGAAAGGTAGTTCTCTGTGTCATTCTAGATAATTTTTCTCACCAGAATCTATCTTACACATTTATACGTCTACTATAAGATCCATGCATTGAATATTGTTGCTACATCTGATCTGGTGCTTCTGCTATATATTTAGAGATTCTTGAAGAAGAATCTGCAATGTTATTGATCCTGACCTGTCATTTCAGCTTCAATCATTTTCCCATAATGTAGCTTCCCTGTACCTTTTCTATAAATACTTTCATGGTACTAGACTTTATGAAGTGCAGTACTAGATTGGTGGTAAGGTCTCCTTTTACAGTTGGAATGGTTAGATATAACTATAAGTTATATGCTAAGAGTTTCTTCTCACACTTCTCACTTATGGAACTCTCTTCCACCTTGTTGCTTTCCAGTCAACTTTGATCTTCAAAAATTTAAATTCATTGTCAGTCATTATCTTTTGTCTTCTTAATATCCTGTTCTTTTATTGTTCTCTCTCAGTAGTTTTATTTTCTCATATTTTCTCACATTCAGTAATCCTTTGCATTTTAGTGGCTTCATTGTCTTGCTTAGGGTGAAATGATTAAAAAAGAATTTCCATGAAATTTCAATTTCAATAGCAGAAGGATATTATTTTTCCATAAATGTTTACATAATTTTTTTTCTACCTCCCACTGAGCTGAGTTTTCAAATCCTACAAAAATCAAGCATATTATAATTGACAGGATTATAGTAGAGAGCCTATTTAATGTCAGTGTTTAGAAGGAAGATATAGATATTAGAACATCAATTTTGGTTAACATCATTATATAATTTAGATTTAAAACCAAAGGCTTTCTTCTGTAATACAGGTTCTAGCAGCTAATATCTAGAAATTAATTATACAGAGCACTAAGGATAAATTGTCATCTAAATTATGCAAAAATGAAAATAACACTGGCATCTCATTTTAACATATATATTTACTAAAATTGCACAAAAATATCTTGAAATACTGAAGAGTAAAATTATTCAATAAAATAGCCATTGGCTTCAATCACGGCCTTCAAACGACATTGGAACCTCCTGCAACTCTTCTGGACGGTCTCCTTGTTTAAGTTGGTGAATGCTACCATAATCCATGCCTTCAGTTCATCCTTGGTATTACAAGGAGTTTTGTTGGTCTCTCACTCAGTTGTGCCTTACACATAATAATCAAGGGGATTGCAATCTGGGGAGTTAGATGTAAGGGGTGATGAGGTTGCAGAAATTATCTGACAGTCATGACTGGGTTCTCCTGCTTGTGTGGCATGGTGCAGAGTCCTGTTGCCAGATATAGAGTCTTCTATCAACCACCCTCTTGATCCAGGGTAGCACTACTCCTTCAAGGCACTTGATGTAGGCCTTTGTGTTAAGTCTGAGGCCCTCACCAACAATTGAAGAGTTCTTTTCTTATCAGAATGATCAGAGTGAGTTTTCTGAGCTGCTGTACCTTTGTAATTATCATTAAACTCATCCAACTGTTTCCGAATCCTCTGCACTGTCCTCAGAATGACATCCAAACACTCTGAAATATTCATATTGGAGCTTCTGGTATGAATGCCAAGCAGTACAGCATGCTGTTTCAAAATTTCTGGCAGAGTGAATTCAGTTATGGTAATCTTTTTCTCACAGACAGTGCCCAACGGCCATACTATACTGTGCAGTTGACAAAATCAAAAACAAACAACGCGCTTGCACAAAATTGAAAATATAAAATGGCGACAATTTACCCATCGCATCCTGTAGCCTGCTGCTTATTCCAGTTATATTTAACAATAAGTCACACACTCTAGAGCACAGTGCCATGAAAGACTATTGTCTGATCAGGCAATTATTAATCTATTTATTGTTAGAAAATGCCACCTGTTTGACCCTTAGATATTAATCAAAAGAGTAAGCGTTAGTCTTTGTTCTGACAAAGATCATTCAGGCTAGGAATGACCTCGTTCAAAACTCAAAACATTACTAGTGAAATCTAATACGCATGACTTTGCCTCACTACATAAAAAGTTGGCAAAACTCCAATACAGTGCGTGTTAAGAATATAAAATTTTTCAGACAAATTTGACCCTAAGCACCTCAAAGTTTTTAGCAACTAGAACATTTTATAAGCTTCAACATAAAAGTTGCTTTATGTATTTTATTCAAATTTCTTTTAATGCCATGTCTCTTCAGGTCAAAGGTGATCATGACTCTCTCTATATTCCATTTTTCTTCATTAACTGTGAATTGCCATGCATTCTTGGAAAAGATAGGAAAGTGGTTTCCTGTTACCTTCTCCGCACTTTTGAATTCAAAGTTTACTTTCTTGCAAACTTGTTGCCATCCATGGCTAGAAAGTTCAGCCTAATCTACTATTTAACCCAGATTTGAGATAAGAAGAGATAGATAAAGTGGAACAATTATATTGCAGACAAAGTTTGTTCATTGTACTATGCCAGACAATTTTTCTCACCAGAATCTATCTTGCACATTTATAAATCATCCATGCATTGAATATTGCTGCCACCTCTGGTCTGGTAGTCCTTCTATATATCATGAGATGCTTGACAAAATCAAAAGTAGAATCATGTTATCAATTCTGACTTCAGACATTTTCCCACCTCAATAATGTGTCTTTTCTATAAATATTTTTATGGTAATTATTCTGATGATGAACTTTCCTCTTTGGTACCTGGACTTCATGAATAATACTAGATTGGCAGCTAGGTCTCATCACTTTACTGCTGAAATAGTTAGATATGACTGCAAGATCAATTCTAATATTTTCTTCATTGTTATCTGTCTTTTTGAAACCTATTTTTTTTTTTTTTTATTACTCTTTCTCCTCACTAATGTTTTTTTCATTTTCATTCACTCTTTTGTATCTTAGTGACTTTATTGCCTTGCTTTGGATTACATGATTAAAAAAAAAGAAAAATGCTTTTCTTGAGAGCATTTGCATGAAAGTTTATCGCACCTTCTCCTCTAGTTTGTTATTTTCTTTCACTTTCAGTAACCTCTTGCATTTTAGTGGCTTTATCTCCTTGCTTGGGGTGAAATAATTTAAAAAAAGAAAAAAAAAATGCCTTTCCCAAATGCCTCTGTGTGAAAGTAAACATAACAGACTAACTGTGAATTTGAACTTGGCTCATGGAATCCACTTTTTGTGGATATCTGTTACACTACCCCTACATCCATTTGATTATGATAGTATTTTGGTGAAAACTTGTCTGAACGAAAGACATGCAATGAAAAGGAAAATATTTTATATTTCTTTATATCGAAGAAATAATTTTTAGAGAAAAAGATATTAAACAAGCATGGTGCCACAACAGTGTGTGTGGGTGGGCTAAATCAAATGTTATAAATAGGGGGTTAAATCAGAGATGCTATAACTAGGTGGCTAAATCAGGTGTTATAAATAGGCAGTTAAATCAGAGGTGCTGTAACTAGGTGGCTAAATCAAATGTTATAAATAGGCGGTTAAATCAGAGGTGCTATAACTAGGTGGCTAAATCAAGTGTTATAAATAGGGGTTAAATCAGAGGTGCTATAACTAGGTGGCTAAATCAAATGTTATAAATAGGCGGTTAAATCAGAGGTGCTATAACTAGGTGGCTAAATCAGGTGTTATAAATAGGCGGTTAAATCAGAGGTGCTATAACTAGGTGGCTAAATCAGGTGTTATAAATAGGAGGTTAAATCATAGGTGCTATAACTAGTTGGCTAAATCAAGTGTTATAAATAGGCGGTTAAATCAGAGGTGCTATAACTAGGTGGCTAAATCAAATGTTATAAATAGGGGTTAAATCAGAGGTGCTATAACTAGGTGGCTAAATCAAATGTTATAAATAGGCAGTTAAATCAGAGGTGCTATAACTAGGTGGCTAAATCAGGTGTTATAAATAGGCGGTTAAATCAGAGGTGCTATAACTAGGTGGCTAAATCAGGTGTTATAAATAGGTGGTTAAATCAGTGGTGCTATAACTAGGTGGCTAAATCAAGTGTTATAAATAGGCGGTTAAATCAGAGGTGCTATAACTAGGTGGCTAAATCAAGTGTTATAAATAGGTGGTTAAATCAGAGGTGCTATAACTAGGTGGCTAAATCAAGTGTTATAAATAGGCGGTTAAATCAGGTGCTATAACTAGGTGGCTAAATCAAGTGTTATAAATAGGTGGTTAAATCAGAGGTGCTATAACTAGGTGGCTAAATCAGGTGTTATAAATAGGTGGTTAAATCAGAGGTGCTATAACTAGGTAGCTAAATTAGGTGTTATAAATAGGCGGCTAAATCAGATTCTAAAAGTAGAGAAGTTAAATCAAATATTCAATTTGAATGATTCCTGGTTCTATATTTTTTATCTGATCCTTTCATCAAATGGGTATTTTTGCAGGTTGTCTCTTAATCTATTGTAAACATTTTTCATTTTGATTTTAAATATACAATTTAGGTAGTGTTGCTTGTACTTATTTTTTGAAATGAAACCTATCGACCTTTTGTATATATAAGACATATCAGTCAATCTGTTAAGTCCCATGTCTCTTAAGGCAATCATGTCTCTTTTGATACATGACTGACTAGGAAGAATATTTCCCTTAGTAGGTACCTGTTTCTATCTGCAGTAGACTGGTTGCCAACCAAGGTTATAGGACACAGTCTGTCCTGCTATTCAACCCATAATGCCATAAAGAGAAGAGATGGATTCATACCTTTCCCAAGGATATTTGCATGTCAGTGAAGGTAACAAACCCAAGTGGAATTTGAACACAGCTCTCCAATTTCTCATGCTCAATTTCTCATGAAATCTCCAATTTCTCATGAGTGGTATCCCCTTATTTTGTTACTCTCCTCTTTGAGTTTTTTTAAATTAGAGTCAAAACTTTCCTTTACAGAACTAAAATGAAGATCTATATTGCACTACTAAAATAATGTTTTAAAAAAGTCAGGTTTCTCTCCACATGATTTTCATAGATTTGTACTTTCCATCAAGCTTTATTCATGTTTTATGTTAAAAAGGTATTGATATTTCAGAATGCTAATTCAAATTTTACTTGGCAAATAGCATGTGACTTGTTAGCTATCAAATAATATTTTATATATAACATATATGTTAAAGCCTAAGTGTCTAAAGTAACTCAGATTAAGTAGATGAAACAATGTTGCTCAGGTTGAATCCTGTTTGCATTAAAATTCTCAATAGATGAAGGAATAGATGAAGGAATAATCAAGAGTGGTATCCCCTTATTTTGTTACTCTCCTCTTTGAGGAGAGTAACAAAATAAGGGGATACCACTCTTGATTATTCATAACACCCTTATGTCTATTTGTTCTTTCACCTGTTAAATTTTCCCCACTTGTATGAATCAAATCATTTACACATAAAAATACAATATTATAGCATCCTGGATATCTTTGTCACAAAACTAACATTACTCAAACTGTTAGTTTTGAACTTTGAATTTATTTAAATAAACATTAAACCATTTTGCTATTTATTGATTGAAATTAGTTAATCAATAACAAATAGACATTCAATAATCGGGAGGGAGGTAACAAAACAATTTAGTTTAGTGAAGCAGCATGTTTGATATAAACAGAAAACAAGGTAGCTTTATGTCTCAGTTAGTTAAGCATTAAACTCATTCACTGAAGCAAAACATTCCTTCATCTATTGAGAATTTTAATGCAAACAGGATTCAACCTGAGCAACATTGTTCCATCTACCTAATCTGAGTTACTTTAGACACTTAGGCTTTAACATGTATGTTATATATCAAATATTATTTGATAGCTAACAAGTCACATGCCATTTGCCAAGTAAAATTTGAATTAGCATTCTGAAATATCAATACCTTTTTAACATAAAACATGAATAAAGCTTGATGGAAAGTACAAATCTATGAAAATCATGTGGAGAGAAACCTGACTTTTTTAAAACATTATTTTAGTAGTGCAATATAGATCTTCATTTTAGTTCTGTAAAGGAAAGTTTTGACTCTAATTTAAAAAAACTTTTCTCACAGGTTGATACAAAAGAACCCAACACCATGTTAACCCTTATGTGATTTTTCCATTTGTCTACCAAAGAACTAATCACTAGATGGCATTATATGACAAACTATATAAAGAAAAGAGTCTAAAATTTTCTTTTTTTCATTTCAGTCATGTGATGCCTTAGAGATAGGACATGTCTTGTCTCCCCATTCAGCTTTGGTTACCAGTAAACTTAATGTCAAACTGAATACAACAAAGCATAGTACACAAAATACAATGCCCTGGGTTTACTTGACAACATACATATATACATAGCTAATTCTAACAAACCAACAGAGAACTGAACAGAATCCAAAGTTAATGTTTATGTGAAAGCCTGTTTAGATTATCTGTGAATCCGTTAACAAAAACTGGTTGAAAATTTTATCAACTGCAAAATAAATGAATTTAACATTTATGTACTTCATTTACAAAACACAAGAATGGAAATGGTTTTTTAGTGTTAAAACAGCCTCTCTCTCAAAATAATAATGGAAGCAAAATGAGAACAAGATAATAAAACAAAATAAGAATGCAATGGTGTTAGGTTACCAGTTTGTTATGGGAGTCAGCAGTTTATAGCAGTGTTGAAGGATTGGGTATAATTGAGAGTGGCTTGAAATGAGAAATCAGACAGCCAAGTTCAAATTATGGTTAGGTTTTTTGCATTCACTTATGTACAAATACACTTGAGAATGGTGTTAACCAATCTCCTCCCACAGCTATGGGTTAAATAGTAGGAATTGTATCTAGAAAAATCAATGTTATTCTCGAAACCTTGTTAATATAATCCCTCACAATAACAAATGATTCTTGCAATCCAACATATATTTTGGCTTTAAATAAACCACAAAGGGTTGATAAACCATGAAAAAATAAGCCACTCAATCAATGTATTGGTGTTGACTCATTTGGTGAAGAGGTATATATTCATGTGTTGGATGGAGATATATATTTATATGATGGGTTGCAGTGGAGATATATATTTATATGATAGGTTGCAGTGGAGATATTGTGGATGCATGAAGTTTTTTTGTTTTTTTTAACAGGAGGCAGAATACTGATAGTATTGTCTTGTATGCAACATGTGGTTCATTGGGGACTAAGAAGTCCCCCCAACACACACTGGAGAAGAAAAAAGACACAGCTTATCTCTATAGCATCCTGCTACAGAAGTCATCATGTCATAATAGTATTGCCTTGTTTGTTGAAGAGGGATATTTTTATTGCATTGGATATACATACACACACACATATATATATATTGTGTGTATTTAGGCAGCATCTTTTCATTCATACACGTTTCATTAAATAATATAGTTGTCTATTTATTTTATGTAAATTTTTTTCGTAACATCTGATAACTTTAATAACATTATTGTTGAACGAAGAAAGAAATTCACAATATTGATCCATATTTTTTAATACAATCTAAGCTTTCGGCTTACTTAAGCCATTATTATCAAAATTTACATAAAATAAATAGACAACACTTGTCTATATATATATATATATATATATATATATATAACTAAAATAATGAAAATCTTAGTAATCCATATGGATAATCCCAAGGAAGATGAAATCCAGAGGACTCAATGTTAAATTAGAGTGATTAATTCAATGAAAACAGGCAACTTTAAGGGTCCATTGGTTATAATTTATTTCTCCAGGAAATTTCTTTTTTCCTGGCTCATCATGCCACACTTCAAAGGGTGAAAAAATGAATTTAAATTTACATATATTTTTTTATACACTTTCGAGGGGTAGTTTTAAGTTGACGTAAGGTGATATAAAAAGAGAAGTAAAGATGTAAGAAATCAGAACTAGATTAAGGGTTTTAAGGAAAGAAAGGGGAATAGAGATTTGGAAAGGGAAATTAAATGTATCTGGGCATATTGTAGCTAATTTGGAAAGACACAGATTTATAGATTTTTCCGTTATGCTTAACAGTAATTTAAGTGTTTTAATTTTTCAACAAATTAAACTAGGGAATAAATATAATTTGAATATAAGATCAATAAACAAAACAATATTACTATTAATATTCTTAATATTGTGAATAACAGTTAAAGAGTAATTAAATTCTAAGTCTTCAAATCTAATTTGAAAAATATTTCAAAATTAAACAAGATTTAAAGGTAATAATAAGAAAGGTAATAATAAAATATTATCTTTACACTTAATATATATATATACATATATATATATATATATATATATATATATATATATATATATATATATATATATATACATATGTACTGGTAATAATCCATTGGTATATAATCCAAGTGAATCCTAATAACATATAATATAAAATATTAAAACTGATCCACAAAGAGAGCTCACTATATTTATTCTAATAGGGTATATAAATTACATACAATAAGAATAAAAATTACCTCATAGTTATGAATTAAGATTTATTTGTAAGAATTTTCAAACCAATCAAGGTAATAAGATAAAATAAAATAAAATAAAAAATAATTTTATCTTATTGCCTTGATCAGTTTGAAAATCTTTGGAAGTAAATTTTAATTCATAAGGTGAAATGATCATAAGTATGAGGTACTTTTAAATTCCTATTGTATGTAATATATATATATATATATATATATATATATATATATATATATATATATTACATACTATAGGAATTTAAAATTACCTTATACTTATGATCATTTCACCTTATGAATGAAAATTTACTTCCAAAGATTTTTGTTCAGTTCGACATTCCAACCACCTGAAGAAGGCCGGAGTGTACAACGGCCGAAACGTGATAAATATGGCAACAAAGATGAGTCCGAATAATGTAAATAATGTATATATATTTACATACTTATAATACATAAAAGGTTAATGGTCCAGGAAACAGTGGTATTAAAAAGTCCTCAATACACATGTGAAAAAATAAAATAAATATAAAAATATGTAGAGCTTTAAACTTTAAAAATCAGGAAGTCAGTTGAATCTGCTAAGAGGTCATTTGATAAAAATTGCCTGAGAATAATGTAAAGTTGAAACCAAGGTAGCTGATTCAGCTGCCCTCCTGATTTTTAAAGTATATATATATATATATATATATATATATATATATATATATATCAAACCATTAATTCTTGTTTATTTTAAATATAAAACATAAATTCTTAAATACAAAATATTTCTTTGTATTTAAAATGTATTTTTTAATGCAAAATTAATTTTTTTATAGTTTTTAATACTTAGTTGGTTTAAAAATACCATTAATCACCAGTCTATTTCAAATACAATATATAATTTAAAAAAAAATAAAAAACAGTAATCACTGTATAATATATAGACTACACCAGCATTGTGTTAACCAGATATTTTTATTAAAATTTAAATTATGTAATATCTGTCTCTACTCAGCACATAAAGATTGTGTTATACATGAAACTCCGAGAATAATATATATATATATATATATATATATATATATATATATATATATATATATATATATGTGAAGAAAAATATACGGAAAAAACAAACAAAAATCCTTATATGCAATTATGCTGTTTTAATGTTAATATAATGTCAACGGTGGACGTTTCGGTCTAATAGACCATCTTCAGGACATATTCATAAAATATAATTAACATTATCAATTCAACATGACAAAGACGATGGACATAAGAACAAGACTTATCCAAACAGATAACTGAAATTTTAATAAGATCAGCGTTCTGTTTAAACACGATCACGTTGTCGTCACGTGGGCAACGCTGTGAAAACCTTTCCTAAAATTTGAGTATTTTGAATGAAAAATGAAAAGAATTCTATTTTGATCTAAAATTTATATGTACGCTTGTCGAGCATTAATCTTGCTAGAAAAGGGGAAATACTAAAGAAGCCAGGTCTAGTATTCACCATGCATGAGATGGATATTATGCCTGCTTCATAAATCCGGCTAAGATTTTTATTATGAAAATATTTTAAAATCTTCACAGAATCAAAATCAAAATTATGATCTGCTTTAGTTATGTGTACAACTAAAGCATTGTTTAAATTTCCGAGGCGAATATCTCGTTTATGTCAGGTTGAATTGATAATGTTAATTATATTTTATGAATATGTCCTGAAGATTGTCTATTAGACCGAAACGTCTGACGTTGACATTATATTAACATTAAAACAGCATAATTGCATATAAGGATTTTTGTTTGTTTTTTCCGTATATTTTTCTTCATACTGTCAGATCTATATCCATATATTTGCTTACATATATATATATATATATATATATATATATATGTATATATATATATATATATATATATATATATATATATATATATATATATATATATATATGTATATATATATATATATATATATATATATATATGTGAAAAGTGTGTGTCACAAACTCACATCAATCCAACCAAATATTAGGTTGGTGCAAAAATAATGACGCAATAATGTTGTTTTTTGACGTTAAAAAATACGTCAAAAAACAACATTATTACGTCATTATTTTTGCACCAACCTAACACATATATATATATATATATATATATATATATATATATATAGCAAGAGAGAGAGAGAGGAGTGTAATAATAGTAGTAATAGTAAAGAGAGAAAGAAGAGATAGTGTTTGGCCTTTCCTTTTATACAACACCAAAAGAAACTCCATTATGTGTTCTGTCCTTTGAAAGGATTTCTTCAAACTAAATAATGTTTTTATTAATGGAATCATATACATATAGGAGGAGGGAAGAACATGTATCTCATATTGGTAATAATTCTGTATAATGCTGAAGATACAGGAACACTTAACTTCAGATTTTAATTTCTTGTGTCCAATGTGTCTTGATGTACAACTTAGCTGACCTCATTTGGCTTCTTATCGCTTTTGTTTTTGTTTTTATCACTATTGTCTTGAAATACCCAACATTGTAGTAGCAATAGTTTTGTTAAGAAAGGTTATATGATACTGGATGTAAATTTACCTTACAAGACTCAGAAATCAGTGCACTTTCTATAAATTTTTGCCTTTATAAATTACTTTTTCCTTTAATTAAAACAGTATTCTTTAAGTCCAAATTATGGCCAAACTAATTATGATGAATGACTAATACTTTCAGTATACTGGTTCATAAAAATCTATTTCTTACTCATATAAGTTTTGCATACTTCCTCATTTTAGCAGATTGGTGAAATATATACAAATTTTATTCACACTACCTTTAAAAGTTTAATTGCCTAGGTTATTTTTTTAGTGCACGTTCTTTTGAGAGAAGTGTATTCTCATGAAAGCCAGATGGTTTGTGTAAAAAATTGTTATACTTGCATATCTTTTCCAGCTCAGTGGTTAAAACATGCCAAATTTATGAAGGATCTATTTCTAGTTTATGGAAAATTATTTTTTTATATATACTGACCAATGAAAGACATGATCTCAAGCTCTTGTAAGAAACCAAATTTCTCCAAATAAATAAGATTTCAGGTCAGTAGAGAGGAGAAGACATTTTGACAACAAGGAGACAAGGTGAATCAGTATAAAGGAGCAGAAGGCATTTGACCTCAAGAAAAGAGCATCAAGAAAGGACAAGGTTAGCAGCCAGCTGCAGAGAGACTAAAGAATTTTGAAGTTCAAATGAAAATTCTCCTGCAGTTGGGCAACACAGAACAAAAAAAAAAAATAGAAATTTTCCCAAGCATGAACTGTGAATTTAAAAGGTACTTTTCTAAAATTACTATATCTCCCAGAGATGCTTGTGGGGCAAGTAAAAGTAGGTGTTTTTGTTTTTTTCTGAAAAGTGGTTGTACCATTGTTTTTTTTCTGACTTCTTGAATTGTTTTCTCTTTTTGTCATTGAATCCTTGTCTTTTTCTGAACTGAAATCATAATTTTTTTCCATTTTTTGATGGTAATCCTTTTATCAGAAATTGTTATCCAGCCTTAATAGGCGCACAAAAGGAAATTTTTGTGCAAATTCTGTATTTATAGCTTTTTGTACTTGTGTAATAAATGTTTTTCCTTTAGAATTTTATGCAGTGGTTGAGTCTTATTTTGTAATTTGCACCTATTATCACTTGCTATTCCTGTTAACTAGGTTTTTGTGTTTAACACTAGAACTTATGAAATTAGTAATCTAATTTATTTTGTTTGTATAATCTTTAAAATGCAATTTTAATCTGAAAGTGATTATTGTATGCCTGAGAAGTAATTATGTGACACTGAGATTTCGAGAGGTTTTGATCAAACAAGAAGAGAAAGAAGGAATAAAAGAGAGTCTACTAAATGGATCATAAGTGTTGAAATTGCAGGAGATGGATTGAAAAGTTGAGAAGAAAATTAAAAACAAAATGCATTGAAAAATCATGTTCTGAGATAATTCCAAGGAGAATCAAACCCAAATTTAGCTAAATGGAATTCAGTAAGATTGAACAAACCCAAAACCTACCCTTCCCCCAACTTTCACTGATAAGGGAGAGACCATTAAGGTAACCATGAAGATGTCAGATAAAAATAAAAACATGTGTTTCGAGGAAGAAAAGATAATTTCCATGACATCCAGAAGAAAAGATAATTTCCATGACATCCAAAAGAAAAGATAATTTCCATGACATTCATCCGAAGAAAATTTTAAATCCAAACATTACTTCAGATACCATTGGATACTTGTGGTAAGGAAAAATTAATTACTATTTTGAAATGGCCATGAGCAAGAAGGCTGTGTGGACTAGTCAATTGTAAAACAAATGTATAAAGACAGAGAAAAGATAAACTTTCATTTTAAGGAGTGTGGAAATAGATTTTTCTTTCTCCAATTCTTGAGTAGTTTGGTTCATCAAAAGGATCCCAGCATGGGACAAGCTGATAGATAAGGACTAATTATTGAAAATCCCTTTTGTCTTTCACTGCACCATCTGGAAGTTGGATTTAAAACCCAGAAATCTGAGCTGAGGTTGGCTCTTAAGAAAATGGGAGAAGGATGAGAAGAAGAAGGAAGAAGAAAGAGAAGAGACAGAGAGATTAGCATCACTTATATAGGAGTGAGGGTACAAAGCAAAGTGTAAATAGGGTAACAGTTAAGGGGTAACTCTCAAAAGGGGACTAGGCAACCCCAAATTTATAAAACCACTTGTGTAAATGTATTTTTCTATATGGAAATTTAGAAAAGGTTGATACTTAGTGTAGAAAACAACTGAATTCAAGTGTACTCAACCGCATCTCTGCCAGACACAGGACTCAAAGGCTAACTGGTAGAGTCAAACTTTAGTGGAAAAGTGGTTTCCCTGATGGAAAAAAAGGCTGAAGGTTCAATTCCTGCTGTAGGCACAACTTTTCTTTAGTAGGACTTTTCATTTTAGGCCAATTGTTATTAATTTCACTGTTTAATGCAACAAAAAGCAAGGATAGCAATTCAAACACATGGAAACCCTAAAAACAACCTTTACAGTAATAAAAAATAATGCTGGATAAAAAAAATCCTTTAAAGAATTACTACATTTAATTATATTAATTATTTGCGAACATGCATTTTACTAAATGAACTTTTTTTTAAAACGCCCCAACAAGAAACATCCTGAGAGAAAATTTGCCTACTTTTGGATATAAACGTGTCTTAATAGTTTAAGAGCTTACAAATTTTAAGAGCTTTGAAATTTGTAAAAATTTACATTTTCAGAAAACTTTCAGCTCTATTTTTTAATATTATATATTTAATACATATCTTAGCAACACTAGTCAGTAACTACTCCAGTTTTTAATATGTAGTGTTAAAAATTCTTTATTTACATTATCTACACTCAGACTATTGTCCTCATCTTTGTTGTCGTTGTTGTTATGGCAACATCTCAGTCATTATGCACTTCAGTCTTATTCAGGTGATTATTGATTCAAGTAATCTTCAGGGTTTCGTGCAGGACCATCCACACTTTTTGAAGGGTCGAATAAAGAGATCTGGTGCACTACATGCCACATGGTCCCCAAACGACCCTCCACAGGTTTTGAATTCAGAGTTGTCCTTTTCCTAGACCAGTTGCCATCCAAGGCTATAGAACTCAGTCTGTCCTGCTATTTACCCATAGCTGGAGGGAAAAGAGGATTCACACCTTTCCCAAGGGTTTTAGCATGGAAGTGAATGTAATGGATTCAACTGGAATTCAAAATTGGCTCTCCGATTCCTCAATCCAAGCCGCTATCCATTACCTCACCATGCCTCCTCTAACACATATACTTACTAAAAGTAATGTTTATAGTAATAAGAAATAATTTTGAATAAAAATATTCTTTTGATATATATATATATATATATATATATATATATATATATATATACTGAACTCGCCTGTTGTTTTCAACATATGAGGGTCAACCATCTCAGTTCTTAGAAGCAACAGCCAGACTACACGGATATATCATTTGATTATAGTGGTGAAGGATTGTGCAAAAACAACCACACTTTTTGGAAGAGCTGAATCCAGAGAAATGGTGCACAGTATGCCACAAGGTTCCCAAACGACCCTCTGCAGGTTTTGAATTCAGATTTGTTCTTCTCCTGGACTGTTTGCCACCCAAGGCTATAGCACCCAATTTGTCCTGCTATTTACCCATAGTCAAGAGAAGTGATGGATTCATACTTTTCCCAATGGTATTAGCACATAAGTGAATGTAATGAACTCGACTGGAATTGGAACTTGGTTCTCCAATTCTTCAATCCAAGCTGCTACCTTTTACTCCACAGTGGTTCTCTCTCTCTCTCTCTCTCTCTCTCTCTATATATATATATATATATATATATATATATATATATATATATATATATATATATATATATATATATATATATATATGCCAACCCAAGCATTTTTGTCTGTAACTTTTTACTCTTCATCTTCTTTGAGCAGATGAAACATGTTTATGAATTCAGAAGATAAAAAAGAATAACCTATGCTGTCAAAAATTATGGCATTTCAAATATATATATATATATATATATATATGTATGTATGTATGTATGTATGTAGACAGCAATCTTTCTTTCATGCAAGCTTCATTAAATATAACAGAGAAGGTGCTTTGATTAAGTTTTTTATATAATTTCTCATATGATCTTATAATTTGTTTTATATATATATATTATAAACTGATCACATTAAGACCAAGCAGTCATTCTTTCTGTTTACACAGATAAAGTTGCACAGATTTAATATGGTCTCCAAAACTTTCATGTGCAAGTCTGAGTGTAAAGGACTCAAGACAGAGGATATAATCTCATGCTAAGCCAAAGCATATTGACGATAACAGATCAGATTTTTTTTTTTTACATTATATTTATTAAAGTTCCGATTTACAGTAACTATATTCCTCCTTTCTTTCTTTTCATGGTTTCCTCTTATTTTATTATATATGTCTGTTTTTATAGCAATAATTTTATGTTATTTGGAGGTTTGCAAACAATTAAACTTATCTTAATGACTCCTGTTGATTATAACTAAAGGGGTAACAGCATTTTGTTGTTCCTGCCTGAGTTCATATAATTATTGGGAGTGATTTGGTTTGCTCACATGATCACTTAACCACTTTCTTGTCAACCATTGTAGTATCCTAGTAATAAGAAATTTTGTCAAGATATCTGGCAATGAGGAATGTGAATTCAGAGAGAACTTTAATATTAATAAATAAAAATATAAAATAATAATAATAATAAATATCATAAATAAAATAAAATGAAACAAATAACATTAAAATTTTGTTTAAAATAAAATAAATAAAACCAAAATAATAAAAGTTCACCGAACATGCAACAAAATACTTTTCCTACCTGAAAATAGATTTTTTGCGCCAAAAAAACCCCACCAAACTTACTCTCTTTTCTACGGACCTTCAATGGTTCAAGATGTCCATTGGCACCTTGCTTGTCATAAGATGAAGTGACTTTCTTCGTCTATTACATGTATCCTTAAAACACATAACTAAAATACATACACAGCAGTATACAGAAATAAATAAAATTATATGATTTTAATTTATTATTTAACATGATTTTAGTGTTATTTCTTTGTATGGTTTATTCCTGTGAACACGAGGCTGCCCCTGCTGGTATGATTTGAGTGACCTCACAGATTCATGCATTTTTCAATGAAATTACTGTAAAGTAAACATAATCAAATTTAGACAAAACTTGAATTTGGATTGCAAATTTCATTTTACATGCTTCCACCTGTTATACTATCCTGCATCTCCAGTTTCTTAAAAGACCATCAAAGTATGCCATTTGCCTTTTTAACTTGTTGAACCTGTACTATTGATTCATTGGTGCAATGTTATGGTATCTCTTTGCTGTTATATTGGTAAACTAGTAAGTGCATGAATCACCACATATTTGATGTCAAAGACATATCTTGAAACATGGTGTTCAGTGTATTACTGATCTGGTTCCTTAGGAATAGGGTAAATAAAATGTCTGCATTCTTTATTGCCATATTTCTGCAAATAATTCAAAATATATTTGTGCCTGTATGAAGATGAATTGAGACACTGATCAAGTTCTATCAGTTATGGATATTGCCACTGTTATCCTTGTGCAAAATAAAGATTTACCTACTGGCATACCAAAAAGATTTACATGCTCAACATGTGCATAGAATAAGGCCATCCATATGAGCAACTTTATACAAGTTACTTGTTGTTCTTCACTTCATTACATGCCAATTCTGAAATAGTGAAATTTATCAAAAATTTCCAGGTTAAAGTTTAAATGACAGCTACAACTTTGTATAAACAAATTTATCTTTCAGTCAGAGAGTAGGAATTAAGAGAACACTGAACTTGTTTACATTGCTACTTCCTTTTCACACATATCTTTTTCTCTTTATCTTAACATCTAAACCTTCTTTTTCTACCAGATAACAACATATTTATCATGAATGTTTATCGGCAAATAAATGTATACGTCTATGTGCTTTGTTCCGTGATCTGTTTTTAAAACTTTATATAAAATAACATTTTTTTCTAATTTAACTGACAAATTGAATTAAATTGTAAACATTTAATTTTTGTAAAACATATAATGTCAAAAGTAGTATTCAAAGTAGAACTGGCTGTGTTCAAATCCTAGCTTAGTCTGTTTTGTTCACTTTTGCAGTAATGCCTTTGGAAAAGGCACAAATCCCTCTCTTCTCTCCTATAGGTTGAATAACAGGGTAGACTAGGCTCTCTTTTCTTGGGTGGCAACCAGTCGAATAGACTCTAAATTACAAACCATGGAGAACACAAAAATGTATAAGAAAGAAATGCTATTTCCAACACAATTACATATCCACATAGATACCATATTAAAACATGGCCAAACTTTATTTTCTATTCACTAACAGACAATATTACACACATGCCAAAAAGATTTCAGAATACAACACACACAGTTTAAATCAAAATATCTAAAGAATAATTATAATGTGATATGTGATTCATGCTAAGAAATATTAGACATCTGAATTTAATTTAATGCTCATCAGAAACCTTAATCTAAAATGAGTTGACATGTGGTGACCCCAACATTTACTGGATTCACCTAAAGAAATTTCAAAGTAAGTTTTGTATTTGTGTCACATCAGAAAGTCGAAAGTCTTAAAAGCCCCAAAGGTTGGTCTATAGAAGATGACTGCAAATCCATCAAGTGCAGAATTGAGCCTAGGCGAGTGTTGATTGTTGCACCAACCAAAAGCAAGGAAATAAAACCACCTGAACTTTGGTTATACATGCACAAGACAGTTGAATAACAAGCAGTTATTCAAATGTTTGATATATAAAGGAAGTACATAGAATCCTTGATATCTTCACAAGAACAAGAATGAACATTTGTAGAATGGCACAAAACCACATACCTTTGATTTGGCCAACATTTGATGGGAGTCCAGTAATGAATCCTAAACCTCTAGAGGAACTCATATATACAATCTATTGCTAAAGATGCTGAAAAAAAGGTTTGTTCCTTGTACCACTCCAGTAAGTACTTGACACCCTTGCTATAATTTTTTACAAGAACCAGATCAGGCCAAAAATGGAGTATTGTTTCCATATCTGGAGCTGCCCAATCCTCACTTGCCTGTCATTATCAAGTTTAAAAGTGTATACATGGCCTTGCAGGTAATGAATTATTTTTCCATCCTGCAACACCTTTCCAATACATGAAACATCACAAGTCCCTCGCTACTGTCACCATGGCAAATATTCTGATGAGCTACATTCCTTGGTTCCACCTGTTTGGATTTTTACAGCTAGGACTCATCATGCCATGTACATAAGGGTTCTCTTTATATTCCATTATTCAGAAGTAAGTTCCACTGAGACAGCTTCTTCCCAAGAAATACTGCTTTGTGGAATATATTCCCAGAGGTTGCTTTCCCAATCATTACAATCTTAACCTCTTCAAGTCTAGGGTTAATTATTATATTTCCTACATAACCTCATAAATTGCACTCCTTGCCTTCTAAAAAGTTTATACAATATGACATGGTAACCCTCTACCCTGAGTAGCTTTTTGTATAAAAAATATAATAATTTCCAGTCTTTTAATACTGAAAACACAGGTATAGTTTTACATAAGAATTACTAGTGTAACAATAATTTGACCACGTATAAAGAATAAACAAATAAGCTTAAATGTCTAAGACAAATAAGAGTTAAAATAAATGCATAAATAAGTAGCTTCAGATAGCCCCAGGTGATAAGTAGCTTCAGTAGCCCCAGGTGAAAAGAAGTTATCAGTGAAAAGAAGGTTTTAGAAAAGATTTGCTCACCTGCATAGTAAAAATATAAATTCATTAACAATAGAGTGATAATTGCTATTGCCATTGTGACTATCCCTTCATTATATTTACTGTGACAAGAATGTCTGTGTGTTACAAAAGTAATTATCCAGGTTTTTAAAATTGTGCACAATGTTTCTGAATTTGCACTGAAATATAGTACACATAAGATCCTTAAAAGTAATCATATTTGGTGTTCAAATTATAAAAGTAATCGAAAATGCAATATCATCAGCAATGATGGATTATCCTATAGGCAAGTATAAACAGCAACTTAGAACCTCACAAACTTGGTTATAATGCTGGCTAAAAAAATATGCTTTTTTTTTACTATAGTTGTTTTGAAATAGTGATATTTCTTAAAGAATATTCTTACTGATAAAGAAAAGATAGTTATTCTAGTTTATTTAAAGAATTTGCAATAAGTTTGCTTCAAGTTATTTAAATGAGTAAAACCAGTGGCGTAGCTAGAGTAAATGTCACCCGGGGCAAATGTCACCCCAATGACCCCGATTCACCCTATGCTGAATGGTTAGCTGTAGCTAAATTTTCATACATGCTCTACCTCTACTTTACTCTACTGACCGGTACGTTACTGTTTACATGTATGATCCAAGACAAAATCCAATACCACAAAATAATCAGTTCAAAATATCAAAAGATTTTTTAAATGCAACTGTTCACTTTCAGAACAACTAAATACAAAACACGGCAATACACAAAAGAATGACATTTGATACTATGGTCTTAGAATGAATGTTTTCTTGTTTTCATTGTGGCAAACTGGTCAATGACATCGTCAAAATCTGTTTGTCTTGTAAGCTCGTTTTCAATGGACAGCACAGCCAGATCCGACAGTCTCGACTGGCTCATGGTTGACATAATTTTCTGTTGCTAATTTTCCGGTTTCCAATTTTCTGTTGTATCATTTTCTGGGTACCATTTAATTATCAATGATGTTTGAAAGTATTTTTCTTGACAAAAATGTTCTATTTAATTTTTAAGCATTTTTCGGAACATTGTAAATCAACTGCATTCTTTTAAAGGTTACCTAGAGAATTTAGGCAAAGTTTATTTTTTTGTTTTTCTTTATACAAGTAAAATAAATTTACATCGTATTTTGATGTTATTATGATTTTAGTTTTAGTGATAATTTAAAAACAATAAATATTTATCATTAGTACCAATAATGGAAAATTAAGTTAAAAATTTAAAAGAATCGTTTTTGGAATCGGAAAATAGGTACAAATTTTTCCGATTCCGATACCGTTTCCGATACCCCCAAAAGTTCCGATTTTTCCAATTCTCGATTCCGATTCCGATTAATCGTCCCAACACTAGTAGTAGATATATTTAAAAGCATATCGTTCACTCAATGGAAAATTGTATCTCAGCGAATTGATACACAGGCAAGACTGAAATTGTTGCACTTTTGGCTTCGTATTTCGTTTTGTTGTTATTAATGATGCAGAGTTAAAACACCATATCATCCGATAAAATGTTACAACAATGTCTCTTGTTAGTAACCACGATTGTAGCAACTGAAACACATGAAAGCTGAAAACATTGCTATTTTCCTACTCACAAATTTCCCGACAATTTATTAGAAAATTTCTGACGGTGGGACATAACTGGGGGATTCATAAATTATTTCTCGGGTGGTCATATGCCCGCCTGCGAAACCCTGTGTCTCCACCACTGTTTTCAGATTATTTTTGGCACATAAGCCTGGTTGAAAAATTTTGTTGAGGGTGACACAATGTCACCCCTCCTGTGCTGGCACCCGGGGCGGTCCGCCCCCCCCCTAGCTACGCCACTGAGTAAAACATATTCAAGACAAGTGCTGGTGATTTAGAAGGTGGCACTGTCAGAGTGAAGACGGGGGGCATAATTCCATGGTAACAGGACAAAATCCTATTGGACAAAATCCTATTGGACAAAATCTCAACCTCTTATGTTAAAGGTGGACAAAATCCCAATCTCATAAATGAAAGTGTCATATATAAAACAAAACAAATTAAACATTGAAAATTCAAGGAACTTTTAATTCAAACTTTAATGTCAAGTTGAGATAATATCCACTATATACACTTATATGTACATTTTTCAATATATACACTTATATGTACATTTTTCAATATATACACTTATATGTACATTTTTCAATATATACACTTATATGTACATTTTTCAATATATACACTTATATGTACATTTTTCAATATATACACTTATATGTACATTTTTCAATATATACACTTATATGTACATTTTTCAATATATACACTTATATGTACATTTTTCAATATATACACTTATATGTACATTTTTCAATATATACACTTATATGTACATTTTTCAATATATACACTTATATGTACAATATCCAATATATATATATTCTTATATGTACAATATCCAATATATATATATTCTTATATGTACAATATCCAATATATATATATTCTTATATGTACAATATCCAATATATATATATTCTTATATGTACAATATCCACTATATACACTTTTAGGTACAATATCTATGACTATTTAATGCTGGAAGATGTTTAATGCTGAAAAATAAGGATTAAAAGACAGACTGATCAGCTATAATATTTAACGCTGGAAACTAGGGATTAGAAGATATAATGAAGGATAGACTGATCAGCTACGATGAAGAAAATTAAAGATTTTATTTTTAAGAAGAAATTAAGATTCTTAGAGAATGAGAATTGCAAAAAGGATAGTGTTTTGAGAGAGCAATGTGGCAAGTGTGAGAGTAATTAATTACAAAAGGCGCTGGCGATAATCGGGATGGGCAGTAGAATGGTCGAAGGACCCGGAGCTGAGAACAATAGAGTCTTAAGTTTCTAAAACAAGTTTTTAAAACAAGAAAGTGCGTAAGCCGTAATTTTACAAATAGTCAATCTTGACAATTGATGAATGATGGTCATTAAAAAAAGCTGGTTATCAAAACACAATAGAAAGCAGACGGGGTTTAAAGAAGTGTTGATTCAGGATATGGAATGGTTAGGATCAACGCAGATACAATTTGTCATCCAGAATTGGAAAACAGAGATATTTCGTAAACAGGCATAGAATTTAAGGAACAGCCAATCAAGAAGGGACATGTATTAAATACCAGAATTTTGACATGGTGTGAAAAAGACTTGCGAAGGCAAATTTCCGAATGATAATTTTAATTCTTAATTGTGACACACCGGAAAACCCTACGTAAGCAAAACGTAGAGGAGATAAAATCTTTGATGAAATAAATTGAGTCGCGCCAAGACGACCGAGAAGCCATTGGCCGGGTGGTAGCCATAGTGACGGGGGCAGCTAAGACAATAGGAAAAGTGGAGCATTTATTAACGTCCTTCGAAAGGTGTTTTAGGGGAATCACCGAAACCCCAGACCACGTCTTGCCCGACGCCGATATGGAGTGAGGGCACATATAAGCAAATGCGCAGGGCCGAGAAGTGAGAACTGCGGAGAATTCCGTCAAGCGCTGTTAAGAGTCCGTATTGAAGACCAACCAGCTCGCTGAGACTGTCCACGTGATTCTTGCCAAGAACAAGAACTCAGACTTTGAAGAAAAACTACGCTAAGATCAAAAAGTAATCTTCACTCTTGTACTAACAAAGTTAATCCGAAAAGCACTTCTAAGTTAACACCGAAAAACAGAACTCAGATAACGCCGAAAAGCAGAATTACACTAACGCCAAAACAGAACGAATTTCATATTGAAAATAGAATTTCGTAATCCAGCTCTAAGAACTTGCCCAAGTGTTACACTCATTTAAGACGGTTTGGGACAATAATTGTTGTAAACCAAAGAACCGACATAAACGTGAACTTTGTTACTTATTAACTGTGCGTCATTTTTTTTTTAATTTTTATTGATGTGCACCATATAAGCAAATGCGCAGGGCCGAGAAGTGAGAACTGCGGAGAATTCCGTCAAGCGCTGTTAAGAGTCCGTATTGAAGACCAACCAGCTCGGATCGGCATGGCACCAAAGATTCCGACAACAACCGGACCTGACCGTCCTATGATTAAAAATTCATAAAATGGTATATGACAAAGGTTGGGACTGAACAGGTTACTTCGGTAAAATACATCCTAGATGAGCCCGAGGGCTTGGGTGCTACATATTCGGATCCGACCAAAGACCTTAGAACCCAGAAGGTGGTACGTTATTGGTCCCCTGACCGAAGGCGGCCGAAGGTACCACATTATTGGTGACCGTGATCAAGGATCAGCCCCCAGAAGGTGTCACATATCCACTATATAAACTTATATATACAATATCCACTATATACACTTATATATACAATATCCACTATATACACTTAGCTGTACAATTTCCAATATATGCACTTATATGTACAATATCTAATATATACATTCCAATATCAAATTGAATGCATTATGATGACAACTTGATAGTATCGGTTCAAGTAAAAGAATACTTTGCATCAGTTGAGAGGACAGCATCACCAACAACGAGATCCTCTCTTGGACTTCTTTTCCCAGCATCGAGGCTACCATTATTCATAACCATCTCTGTCACTGCCGCAGCCCGATGGGAGGAGAGGAATAGGGAGAGAGGATGACGATCCCAATGCTTGGATGCGAGCGGCTGCCGGACGGCAACTTAATTCAAAGAATTAACTAAGCTTAATTTCAAGTGAAAAAATTTCAATTCAAGTATTTTTTATTAATTGATTCTTACGGCTTACCAAACTTTAACAGGTTATTTAAAGCCAGAAAATATTTTTAGATTGTAAGCGCTTTTTTGGAGATAATAATGATTTACTGATACAAATCATAATTTTTAACCTAGAGAGGATTCGTATTTCTCCCAAGAGTATTTACACATAAATATAACGAACCCAACGAGAATTGGAACTTGGCTCTCCGATTTCCAATTCCGAGTCGTTATCCATTATACTACCCGCACATCCATGCTTACAACACCTGGATTCCCAAGCGGTCACCCATCTAGGTACTGACCAAGTTCAACATTGCTTAACTTCAGTGATCGGACGAGAACCGGTATATTAACGTGATAAGGCCTTAAGCCGCAGTTTAAGTATTGTTTCAAAATATCCTTTTGAAGCATACAAAATGTATGCATATGTATGTAGAGGGAGACCTTGAAATAAGACGTGTACGAGTTATGGGACCAACATTTATGGCTGCCCAATATGTAGACCCAGACTTATCGCGCCCTATTTTTTTTTTTTTTAGCGATATCCTATCCTGTCGTCACTTTTTATATATGTACGTTTGATGCCATTTAAGTACAACAAAGTATATTTGATAGATGACATTTGTTAATAAAAAATTGTTTTATATTTATGTTTTATGTTTTCTTACCTTCTAAAACAAAACAAAACAAAAACAAAAAACAAAAAAACAATACCCCCTCCAAATACTACTACTACAATTATTCACTACAGGGGTATTTGAGTTATGTCAGGACCGACTCACAACGAGGTTGGTTGGAATCAAATACTGTTGTAACTCGAGAACTATATTATTTAGATGTGTATATCCCCTCACTTCTCCCCAATTAAATCAAAATCAAAAAGTTTCATATTTAAATATCCCTGAGGTTGGGTTGATCCTTTGTAAAATAGGAGAGTGATGTTTGAAAAGTAGGATACAAACATTTACTGATTCAAAATGTGCATCGTTTATTAGCACTACTATGATACTTTCCGATATAATCGCCGTCGAAATTGATGTACTTGTCTTATCGATGCTGAGGCAGAAAGAGCCTCTTCGGAGAACGTGGTGACAAATGACTGATTCCACACTTGCACCTTTGCAACAAGGCCGTCATCTGTGTGAAACCGCTTCCTGGATAAATATCGTTGGAGGAACCAAAACAAATGATAATCCTTATAAGCAAAGTTAGGACAATATGCGCGCATCTAAACCATAGCGCTGGAGACACTCCTTTGTCAGGTTGGCTGTGTATGTGATAGCGTTCTCGCGCAGTAAGATGTCACGCTTATGGAAAAGTCCTGATCTTTTTCAACGGACAGTTTCCAGTGTTTCACGGTATCTGTTTAACCATGCCCTATGAAGTTCATGAGCAACACATCTTTTGCATTTCATTAACATACCATCAGTTTCTTCATTGACTGCTGAACTTTGAATTCCTGTGAGTTCGGGGACGATAAATGCTTCCAGATCATGGAGTCTATCTCTGACACCTGTAATCATGTGCTATAAAAAATCCCAATCAGCACCCCTATACAGGAAGAAAAGCTGCAAAGATATTGGTATGTGTTGGAGCTTGTGTTCTTAGGTAAGTTGCTTTGGGACCCAATGAGTAGATCACTTGTAAGGAAATGGGCGCCAACTATTAGCGCCAAAGACTAACGACTAAAACTCTTTGTATTCACAATTTCCTTTTGGCCAAAATTTTCGCTAAAAGATCAAAAGAAGTCGAAATATGACAGTTTTACAAAACTCAGTTTAATAACATTGAATCTGATTGGTTGATAAATCCTTTGTGTGCTCCAAAATTAACTTCTGAATAAATTCGAATCTTCCTTTTCTCCATAAATACAAATCGCTAAAAGCTTTCAGCAGCAGTGCAGGATAATGACCAGTATGTCTTGGATCAGCAAAAGGTCAACTATCATTGTTAATCCACGGGTTTACGATTGGTGTATATTTCTTGGAAACCTCTTCACAAAAAAGCAAAGACGATCATAATTCTCGCCACATTATCTCCACATTTTATTATTTTTCAACAACTCCTTCAGTGATATCTAGAAGCCCAATTTTAACAGCAGTAGAAATATTTTCAACTTTCCCCAGAAGATAATTTTAAAGAAATTCGACCAGCAATATCTGTTGAGAAATAACAATTTTCTCGGAGATGTTAATGGAAAAATACAAACGCTTAAAAACGCTTGAACAAATCCATGTTACTGACCAACCCATGCACAGAAATTTGTGTAACATTCAAATATATATATTTTTAAATTGTTTAACATTCATATATATATATATATTTTAAATATCTCTTCAACCACTAAAGTAACTGGTGATTTTTTTTTTTTTTTTTTTTTTAACTTTGAGAGAGTTATATGAAGGTTAGGGTGTTATCAGTTATGGATCAGTTGTTTATGACAACATCCATTACTTCCATACATAAGTATATTTAATTTGAATCTGTATGACGATGTAGACGTGTATTTGTCGTAAGTTAGTCGTGCAAATGTCGTATTTCACTTCTTGTTATGTTATGATACATCGGGAAATTGACAAAATCTATCAACTGATTTTGATTGATTTTTCCATCTGTTTATAGATCTGCTTTGAAAGGGTGCGCTCTACTTTTCATTGGCTCGCGGTTATATCCTTGTTGTGAAATCTTTCTAATTGGTTGGTTGATCTATTTTTAGAAATGGGGAAATATTGGTCTCCTTGTTATTATTTATTTCTTTTCTTACATCCTGGTTGTGAAAGCTTTCTAATTTCTGGTCGAACTATGGTCTTGTTTGCCTGACAATTTTTATTATCCGTCTATTTTTGGAGATGGTAAAATTTTGGTCTTCTTGCTATTTTTTTTTTATTTCTCTGTTATCACAGTTATTCACTCTTTAACTATTCTTTAATTTGTGTTTTTGTATGTACAGAAATTTTTAAAAACTTTTTACGTTGAGCACACAGATTTCATTTCTGCATTTCTTTTATTTTATGTATCTATCTTTAAATGTCTATTTTGGTTTAATTTCACGATGTAAAATAAAAACAACTGCCTAATTTTACAGGTAGTTGAGGTAAAAAGGCATATTCCTTGCCGAACGAAAAAATTGCCAATATTTAAAGTTGTTATCATTCTTTTTGTCGCTTTAACTTCAACTACAATGCTTTGGCTGATCCACTTTACAGCCTTTTTCACGTATATAGTTCATAAAGAAATAAACGAAACTATTTTTCATAAATTGTGTTGTTCGAAGTGAGGGGTTAATGTTTGTTGTTAGTAAATTAACTCCTGCTCTTTGAAAATCGTTAACGTATTAGCTAAAAGTGTTCAGAACAATAATCACTATGAACAGTTAAACATACTTGGTCCTCATAAGAAAATAAATGAAGGACGCCAGAAAAACTGAATAAAAAAAAATCTTCATATTCAAGAAAACACACATATATAGTGGGGACATAGGTATCACCACTGCATGTTACGGCTCAGTACCTGCGATCTTCAGATTTTTCTGTTAGATATCGCAAATATTTAACGATATATATATATATATATATATATATATATATATATTATGAAATGGACTAAGTCCGACAATTATTTTAATATATTTTCAGTTTATACGTTATATAGATACAAATATTTAAGTAAATGCTCTGGTTATAATAAACAGTATCAATTACATTTACCAGCCTGAATGTCTGAGAAGTTTCATAGAAATATGTGTCCTCCGACAGGAATCAAACCTGTATCCTACAGGGAACTGTCATATAGCCTGACATGCTATACCATTTAACTACAGAAGAAGGGTCTGGTTAGCAAAGTCAAATTATTGTTTTTAAACTACAAATCCCTTTTTTATTCACGTTCCATTAAAGACGACTAACAAGGTACCGCAATTAAGTTTTTGATCACTTTTTCTTGTGTTCGTTTTCTTTTCTGGACATAAATTGTGTAAAAAATGTCCAAATATTCTATATATCCGAGTGCTTTCGGATATCCTATTAAATTAACCATTGTCAATTATGTCCTTTGTATTTTTAACTAAATATGTAGATAAACATATATAAAAATCTACACATTCAGTTAAAAAAACAAACAAAAAAAACAACAACAAAACAAACAAAAAACAACATGCTAAAGGATAAGCCTAATAGAATAGCTGAAATCTTTTCGTATAGAACATCGAACATCTTTTATATCCAGAAAAGAAAACACTAAGGAAACTCAAGAAATACTAAAAAAAAAAGCTTAATCGCAGTATCTTGTCTGTCGTTCTCAATGAAACACACACACACACACATACATATAAATACCTACCTACCTATTATATACGTAATGTATGTATGTATGTATGTATGTATGCAGGTAGCTATTTATCCGTGCACCCACGTCGCAATAAAATCTGACACAAGATCGGAATGTGGGATTTTCGGAAACGCCATACAAAAATTGCTGAAGCCCCATCCGCACTTCACCTTTTGGGGACGCCTCAGGAAAAGTACTGCTTAGGGGGTGACCCTTGATGCTTGAGATGATGTATGTTGTATTAGGGCCGTGGTCATTATTTAGCAGCGTGTCAAAAGTCGGTTATTTTTATAAAATAAATTTAATAAGCGAAAATAATAATAATAATAATAGCAGCAACAACAACAACAATAATAATAATAATAATTTTACTTCTCTGACAATGACATTCTACTTTCCTTACCATTAATTCTAAATAAAATTTTAAACTTACCAAATACGGGTAGGCGGATTTTTTTCGAATCGCCAAAGGCTACCTCAACGCCTTCTGGGATGGAGTTTACTGAAAATGGTGTCTCACTTTGTCGCTTTTCTTTAGGTTTCTGGGTGTTGGTTTGGTGAAGGGCTCCCTGATATTTTTTATGTTTTGCAGATTCTGGCGGGTCAATGTGACAAGCCGAATCTTTGTGGTGTTGGATACTACATCGAGAACCCCTAATATCGATCTCGTCTTCTTGGCTCCGTATGGATAGTGGGTGGCGAATCTGGGGTAGGTTTATTGGAGTTTTTTTGTTGGATGAAGACTCAACTGAGGGTAGAGAAGATCTCATTGAACTCGAAGTGTGGATGCTTGTTCGGTCGGATTCGTGAGATAAACATCGGGAGAGACTTAAACGTGACATTTTCTGTAGTTTAGCTTGGAACAGTTTCTTGGAAAATAAATCAAAATATTTTTTAGTTCAAATCAAATGTTAATTAAATCAGCCATATGTAATTTATAATTTTAAAAATATTTTTGGAAAACCCTTTAGAATCAGAAATTCTCACAGTCCATTAATTTTTTGATGGCATATTCGATCTACTTCTCAGATAATTTTAAGAGAAAACGTTTACCCCTTAAAATAATTATTTTCAATAAAAGAAATGAATTTTAAGTTTTTTTTTTCTTTGAATTACACGAAAATCTTTCTAATTATATATATTTTTTCTAAAACTGCCAATACGTGACGAATGCAAAGAAACCTACAGGACGTCCAGTTAAACGGGTATCAACTTGAACGCATAATGAACAAAGTAGTCACTGGGTGGAAAGAGAAATATATCTTGCAGTTAAGTTTTAGCACCTTCATTTATATCTACCTCCCAGGTATTTGTAGTCATCAGGTGACCATAGTAACTTCTACTTACCAAAAACTTTTCAGCAAAGTAACTACACAAATAATAATGTGCACGACTTAGAAGTAGACAGTCAGATTTTTTAAATCCTTCAAAAGCGGTTCTAATTCGAAATAAAAAGTCATCTAGAATAGTAACAGAAATTTTTAAAATCGCAAACACTAAATTCCTTTGAGTAGAACACTGTACGAGTAAAATCGTTATCGTTAAGAAGACTTAGCGACACTCTACTTCAATAACGATTATTTTATCTTTCTCAGACAACAACAGGGTTTCTATTTGCTGCTGATTACAAAGTGTTTATTATTTGAATTAACAGCATAAGTTGTACTTATTTTGTTTTTGTGTCATGTTTTTATTTCGTATATTGTCATGGTCAGATGAATTTTATCTGCGAAAACAATTTGAAAATATATCCTATTATTCTGTTTGTTTGTGCGGCTGTTACACTTTTCTTAGGATCAGAGCAGGTCCGGTGCTTGCCGGAAACCCCCAAACCTTCCGACGGGGGTGCTGGGTAAGCATTGTGTGCCATGGGCAATGCTTTTTGGCCCTTATCAACATTTGCTTACGTTACAAATTAAAGTTTAAACCAAGTACAATTAAAGGATGAAAAATTTTCGTGGATTTTGACATCATTCTGGGTTCTTTTTTTTTTCATCCAAATCAGTGAATTTGTTTTGCTTATGCTGTCTCGAAAAACACTATATAAAATTCACGATTTTTTATCCATAATGTTGAATGTGTTAAAAAAATTTTTCAACTTTTTAATAAGAAAAAAATCTCATTGTTGATTGGTTTATATAAGATGGAATTGTAGTGGTGCTGTAAGTATTGTTGGCTAGGGTCACCGTGAATATAATCAAGAAGGAAAGCTGTGTTCTTGTAAAACAACACCCCACATGAATAATGCACAATAAACACGAGAGAAAATAATCAAGCTCAGTGAACATTAATAAAATATTGTATTAACAATGTTATACAAATTTCAACAATAAGTAAGTTGCTTCCCTTTTTCCGTAATAAAAAGGGTAAGTTTAGCTAATTAATGTTGAGTACAATATTGAATGTTATTTAACTCCAAAGTTCAATTGAGACCTTAGCTAAATAAAGAATAGTTCCACAGTGTTTTATCAGTGTAGAAAGATGTAATGTTCATGAGTGATATCAATAAGAATTAGTATGATTACTCGAATGAGTAATAATTAAGAATTAAAATGTCAATATAGCGCCGTGCCTAATTTTCCAAGAATTGAACTGCTACTGGCTGTTGGCTAACAGCGAGAAGATTTATATAACAATGCATAGGCTCCGGAGAGCTTGGCGCTAAAAATATAGAAAAGATACTAAAATACGCGATTGGTCAGGAAATGGACCAATCCGTGATTTTAGAGAAAAATTTGAATTACTTGCGATGGTTAAATTGTCATATAATAAGTATCATATATTTATGAACCAATGACATTAAAGAAAGCGGAGGTGTGGCACATGTAAGTGATTCCCACATAATGATCTATCATAATATGTCTCTAATTTGTATTTAGATACATTGTATTTATTTTCAATTTTTCTAATTGAATTGTTCACTTATTGCATATGATTCATTATTGTACATAATTAGGTTACAATAAAATGTGTATTTTATATGAATACTATCTTATGAAGATTGAGATGTAGAGTGGGGGTCCCATATCATAGATTTGGTGGGTATCATAGATTCGGGGGAGGGGGCGTGACTCTTGCACCGGCCCGGAATCAGAGTGTAGTATTAGGTTGGTGCAAAAATAATGTCGTTTTATGTGAGAAAACGACATTATTTTTGCACCAACCTAATATTTGCTTGATTATTAATAATAATAATAATAATACGCAAGAAATTGGAAAAAGAGAGAGAAATGAGGAGAGGGGAGAAAGAGGATGTGAAAGAGGAGAAGTAGGTGGTAAGGATGGTAAAGAAAAATGAAAACCAGGTGAAAGATTAAAAATATATTATACATATAAAGAGAGAGGAAGATAGACAGGCTTGCCGGTTGAAGATCTAGAGACAATGGTCGAAAGATTGGAAGGCATATCGGGATAGAAAGGCGTAAAATTTGTAATACATTAATATTCCTTATGGAGAGATAGATCAAAAAAGAGGTTGCAGTAGAAACTGTTTCTGTGTTCCATATTCCTTTATTCGCACATTGAATTAATTCATCTTTCTATAGCATTTAGATAACGTGGCTCAGCAACGAAGATTATAACGGATAAGGGCGATATTGAGAAGATACAGGTAAAGGGATGCGCACGCGCGTAAGAAAGCATTTGAGTGTAAGCTTTTAAACATTGCTGTTACTTTATTATCATATAACCCCACCTATTTGGTAATTAATTTAACTACTAAAATTATTACCAAAGTTATAGATACGCTTAGCTATACGCCTTACAGCGTAAGACGGTGGCGAAAGATCAAACGATCCACTGACGACAGCAACAGCGGGCAGGGAATAAACTGATTTATCAGTTTAGCGATCCAAATTATCGCAGTTGCCGTGAGGGCACCAGGTTACTTGCAACAAAATATTAATTACAATAAACAAAAATACCAGTTATTCGATTGTACACTAAATAATCCTTCAGTAATTTTAAATACCCGTCATCATCCTTGGCCTTTCTTAAATTGTTTAATTTAACACTCTTCTATTTTTCTCTACTCGTGAGAATGTGGCCTCATGAATGGTATCGCCAAAGGCCTCTCTTCATCTAAATCCGTCCATGTTTCTAGCCTATTCTGTTCTGCTCACATTAAAGTTTCTGAGAAAGGTTCGAACCCATCTCTTCTTCCTCGCTACAGAGTTCGGCCTCCCCTATAATTCGAGTGGAGGAGGCCGAACTCTGTAGCCTTTGGTGAAAGCCAATCGAGGAAAAGGACTACTTTAAATTCAGAAGCATACCATCACTCCGTCTTTTCTACAAATATTTTCATGGTAATTGTTCTGATGAGTTTTCCTTCTTGTTACCTCGACTGCATGAAATTAAGCGTGCTACTGGATTGGCAACTAGGTCTCACCGTTTTACTGTTGAACTAGCTAGATACGACCGTAAATTCTTATTGGAATCCTTTAGTTCTCTAGCCCATAGTATAGAACTCCTTTCATATGCCACCCAAAACACAACATCACATGACTAAAGACAGACTTTTGGTACGGTATGGTGGCTAAATTGTCATTGCGATTGGTTCGAAAAAGGATCAAGCAATTCAAAAGGCTATAAAGGAACTCACTGGAAATAAAGGTGAAGAGTACGTCTCGTAACATGAAAAGTATTTTAATCCATCACAACTGACTTGAAGTAAATTCAATAGAACTAATTTAAGATCCTCCTAATAATTATAAAAAGAAAAATATATACATTTGACGAGAAGTCATCTCAAAAGGCCAGCTTGAAAAGACAGTTACCACGATTCAAGAATGCCAGTTTATTTACTCGACACGACTACTTCCTCTATGGCAAACCGATGGCGAAACATCAAACGACCCGCTAACGACAGTAACAATGACTGGGAATAATCTTTTCATAACTTTTTTTTTATTAACCTTTTCGACGAAGTCTAAAAAATAGGAGAAAAAACAAAAACAAAAAAAAAACATTTTTAATATAAACTCTATGTCGCAGTTCGTGTATTTGTGACACTATTTGTTACTAGTAAATAATAAGAATTTTTTTTCTTTTAGGTAGAAGGAACGATATACCAATAGTACATCGTGGAAAGATTGAAGATTTTTATTTTCTCAAAAACCAATAACCAGACGGCTAGCTAAAAACAACACCTAATTTTACGACCGGCCATAAGGTAAATAATTTTGACATTTGATGAATGACCGCCGTTATGAGTGCTAGTCGTGAAACCAGAAGTGAAGAGAATCAGATAAGATTTAAAAACATAATTCGGATATAAAGGGTTTTTTTTGGGGGGGGGGAGAATGTCCCTGACGGGATCCGAAGGAGAAGAAAGCTATCTGGTTTGTGTTCAAGTTTGGCCAAGGGAATACATAAGTTGATGTGAGAAATTTTTCTGCGCAGACGACAAGTGGGGAATAATAATTCTTTTTGATTAACAAACGTGGAATTAATCTCCGACAGACAGTCGAAAACCATTGGTCGGAGGGTGGCCGAAGTAGCGGGTGCAGATGAAACACTAAGGAAGGTGAAGGAGCTATTAGTGGGAGATACTAAGAAGGAAGAAGTTGTGCGGCGGAGAAAAGGGCGAGACTTCCAAATTGGGAAGTAATTAATTTTTCAGAACACAGACAATGGAGAAAGGGTTTTTTGTGACAGGTAGTACTCAGACTGAATACCCCGCTGCATCTCGCCCAAACGCCGATCTCGGGTAAGCGTCAATAAATACGAATGCCTCGAGACGAGAAGACAGATCATTCCAGCCACTGGACGCGAGATACCCCACGAGACTGCCTACCAATGAGAATCTCCGACACCAGCCTTGTGCCAAACTTCACCAAGTCAACAAAACAAACTTTACCAAGTTAACAAAGTGTCGTGTCTGACTTAAGAAGCGGGTTGGGTCGATAAACGTCTGCATGCGAACTTCTAGACTTTAACAAAATTAGCCGACTATTGTACAAAGCACTTGATGTAAAAATAGTATTTATATTTTTTATTATTCGAGTTTTATATTTTTTCCTTGCGTCTTCACCCCGCTCCGACCAGCCCAATACGAAGATACCTGACGGCAATTTGATCTTGGGCTGCCTTATGATCAAAGCAAATCACAACGTGGTATAAGGCACAGCCTGGATCGAAGCGATTACCGATTCGATCAGTCGCGGGTATTGGACATCTTGGACGATCGGGGATCGGAGTGAGGGCGACATATTCAAATACGAATATTTTATTCTTCAACATGTATATAAATATACATAACATACAAAAAAATATTATTGTATAAATAGTGTAAAGAAACTTGAATATTATAGTTACTAATTCGAAATTTATTTTGTTTTAAATTTAACTTTGGTAAAAAACAGGTAAATTCCATTCAGCTATAACGGTTGTGGTTCATTTTTTACTTGCCTCACGACCTCTTGTGGTTTATATTGTTGTATTCCCTTAATTTTTCATTGCCTGTCACAATTTTTTTTTAGCAATATTTTTATGGGCGGTGGTAATTAGTCTTAGTCATAATATAATGAATAAAATTACAATAAGTAAAATTTTAAACTGCAATTTATATTTTTGCGAGAAATGTTTTTTTTATTATGTAGTGTAAGTTCATTTTCTGTGGATGTAACTTTTCATAGTAAACAATCTTCTTATTTGAAATGTTCGTAAAAGTGGTCATGTATCAAATAATTCATACTGTTTTATGTCATTATTCTCAGTTTACAGGAAAAAAAAGAAAGTAGAAGCGTATCGAATCATAGAAGTTAGTATATAGTTTCACTTATCAGTGGCCTTTTTTATGTTTTAGTTTCTTTAGCCGGCTACAATAATCTCTTTGTTTCGTAGATTGGTGTAAATGAGCTGGCATTTTTTAGTTGTCTGCTACGAAGTTTAGTATTTATCTGTTTTCAAGAAATACAAACTCGAAGGTTTCCGAACTTACTCGAACTAACAACAATTAGTTGGAAATTCTCTTTTACCTCGTCAACTACTTTCTACTATGTCCGTAAATTTTAATTTTATTTTACATTTTATTTTTGACAACTGGAAACTGTAAATATATTGATCTTCATTTTCTGTGGCTCTCTAACATGCCTCTGAAATTTTAACAGGTTAGATATTTTAATTATTAATGTTTGAATACAGAATCCAATTTTGTTGTGTTTAAGTAGAAAATCGAACACAGAAATACTGTTCATCTTTTGTTACTTTTTTTTATATAGAGGCTGCATATCAAAGTGACTAAGTGACTAGTATGACCAAACCGGTGTAATTTTCAACACTTGATTTAGATATATTTGGTATGTTGGTTATCAACAACCAACATACCGAAAACGTTGATTATTCTTAAGAAAAATCATTTAATCGCTTCAACTTGTCTACCCGATGGCAGAACAGCATCCAAGAAATCTCCAGCACAAAACTTCTGAAACCATTTTCGACACGTTGGATCGTTACAGTGTAGGATTACTTCATCACCTTGTCTGTCAATTGACTTCGCTTCACGCCACTAAAACTAAGGGTCTCTCTCTCTCTCTTTCTCTCCCTCTCATGAAGCAGCGGCAACACAGGACTTGTCTCCACCGTGGGAGATTTCTTTCCCCAAGCAGGACAACTACTTGATTGCACTTGACTACGTGGCGCAATCATAGACACATGCACACTACTGCTAATCCCATAAATTTGTTACCTTTCTTTTTCTTTTGTTGTTTGTATACACGTAAATACAATTTTATTTTTCTTATGTTGTTTTATATAAAATATATGTTTAAAAATCCTTCCAGTACGGATTTCATTTTCTTGGAAAGTTATCAATCTTTTGTCACAATTGGCAATCGCATCCATTATAAAATGGCAAAACCTCTTCTCAATATAAATAGCAACTAATTCACTACAACAGTAACTTGTTCGCAAACTGCAGATATTTTTTGCATCTAAGTCATATTTTGACCCTCCTTAAAATAATAAAAAAAACATTATATACAAAATATAGTGCTTTTTTTGCTCTTACCAATTGAATATTAGAAACAATAAAAGGCCAATTTTGACAAAACGTATATACATGTTATGACAGCTTTCACAATATAATTAAGATCGATCTTTTTTTAATGAAATTAATTAAAACTAAATAGTACTAATGCTATTTAATACCTGTAGTAATGTCGCGATCACAAGAAATAAAAAAAAAATTTCCCATGATTCCCTAGTAAAAAAGGAAACTGTCTTACTGACAGGAAATTTAGAATCTGGCCTCTTTTCAACAACCTCTCACCATGAGAGCACGTGAAAATGGGCCTCTTCGGAAATGAAAACTAGAGATAAGTTTTACTCAAATATTACTTTCTCATGTTGAATAAGACTTTTTAATAATAGTATAGCGGTCGCTATGTTTTTCACACCCACATACACTCCAAGTCATTTTATTCGCCTGCGATTGACTAATAAATTACTACTATCTTTGTATAGGACAATTTAGCCATCGCAGTCGTTTCTTTGAATCTTTTGGTTCTGAGCATACTTACCTATTCTGTTTACAACATGTGTAGTGATTGGTTAATTTTTAACCAATCACATATTTTTAATATAAGATCAAGTTTTTCCGCGGTTCCGTGGGAGCCTACCTCTTTTCCTTAAAAGGGGCGACTTTTCGCAAGTCGTCAGTAAGATCCAATAAGATCCCAGCCGTCAACACAAATCCACGATCTTGCTCATCACACTTTAACGCACACACAGACATAGAATTTTGTAAGTACAAATTTACATTTTCTCTCTGTAACTTTCGCCAAGCACAATCAACCAGAACTTTGTTGATTCAAACCAGTTTATTTACAACACATTTCAAGCAATTGTATTCTTGGTGTTATTCATTCTTCACATGCAAACTTTGCTCTAACAATTATTTCGGAACATTTATCTCACAAGATAACTTTCTTCAAACGGTTGATTATAATCAATCTACAGTCAAACTTCCTTCTCTTTAATCTACATTGTGAATACGATTTTATTTCATGTTTGTTGTATTTTATTCAATATATATTTGTTGGTTAACAAATTGGATGCTATTATTTCTTGAATCCTGTACATGGAAGAATCATTAATATAAATAGTAGTCGTACCTATATATTTGGTGTTCCTACTACATTTAGTGAATCGACTCCACGCTATATTTGGTACGTACGCTACAATTGACTTATCACAAGCAAAATAATTCATTTATTCACCAAGACAACACAAATATCAAAACATTTAACAACCACATTACGAGAACATTTATATATCTATCGAATAAACAAATCCTTAAATCCTTTTATATATGTATAAATGTCTCACTTTGTTCTTATGATGCATATCTGTACATTTTATTAGCCGCAAAAACAAGAATCATACAAAGCCCATCATAACATATCAAATCAATGACGTTTTTGGTCAATCCATCAGTTGCAACAAAATTTTCAATTTCATCTCTAATATGTGCATAATAGTTATTCAAGTTAACATCGTTTTCACAATAATTAAGATTAAATCAATTCTTTATCTAAATTTACGAAAATCAGATGTTTTAATTTCATCAATACCGAATTAGCCAGTCCAATTATAAATCGAGAGTTCTTTGATATAATTTCAAAATATCATAAAAATATTTTAGTAATTAGCAAATATTGATTGAAAGTTGTGTATTTTCATACGATACAAATTTAACAGACTTTTTCAACCTAAAACGTCACATAAAGTATGATTATTATATCCACGATATTACGCCAAAATACAATATGGAGGGTAAGTTCTAAGTCTTCGTGTGTTCAAATGAACTGGCCGACAACTTTTGAAGAGAGGGAAATACAACCTGTAGTATTTAAACATATTTAATATGCAAATAGAAAAAAGAACTAAAAAAAAAAAAAATGGATGCAGACAATGTGCGTCTGTGAACTTAGCTTAGATTAAAGATATTCGCTTATCTCGTCAATAGTCCTTGCTGAAGAAAAAGTCCCTTTTAGTTCTCCGTTAGCTAGTAATATAGGGTGTCCCACAAAAACCATGGAATTTTAGATTATGTTGAAAAAAATTAACTAAAATATAAAAAAAAAAAAAAAACTATATATTTTACTATATGAATGAACTAAAAACAATTAACTAACACATAATTTTTTTAACCATTTGTTGTTTCAGGATGTCGCAGTTATCAATTTTTAAACGCAAGGTGATTGTTCTCTTTCAGAAAGAATATCCAACATGGGGACTGAAAAATGCCAAGACATTTTGCCAGAGTTCTGTAGTTTGAACACCACATCTAACATTTGTGTTTTTATTCTGTTTTAAGCTACTAAATTTCTATTCTTTGCATTTTTTTCAAATAATTGTAACAAAAATTTCAACAATAAACTGTACCAAATCTCTCGTTTTTGTGGGGTACCCCATAATTTACCTTGAGGTTTCTGGTCCCATTCCCCCCCTAACTTGATACCACTGACCGAGCTTATGGTGAGTGAACGGCATTGTTTCATGTTGCCTGATTAACGTGATGGAAAAAAAAAGAGAATGGGTCTTTGAATTTGGAGCTTATATACCCAGGGTCGCGTGAGCCTTACGTGGGCAGGGACTAAATACTTTTTTTAGCCATTCAGCGTCCTCGTTTTATTCTGTGTTTGACTAGTTTTATTTTTCTGATATATTTTAAATTCCAATAGAGGCTACAGACTTATTAATCCACACAACGTATGTAACTACACTACAGCAATAATTTTTCCGTATACATGCTTCTTAAAATCATTGTTATTCAATACATTACTACAAAAAACAACCCAAACAAATAAGAATAATACGAAAGCTAACATATGACCTGATAGGTCATCTCAGCATTACAATGCTGGGTATTTCAACTGGATTTTTACTGATTTCTATTCCGAATTAAATGCGCTGGAATAAAGAAAGATAGAAAATCTCTTGCTATGTGTTTACAGCTTTTGTTTTCGTACTTCTCTCATCACGTAAATGCAAGGAGAAGCAGTATGCCTTAGTAAACAATTCTGTAACAACTGAATTATTTATGCTTCTTGTTTCTTCTCGAAAAAGACATACTATTTTATTAGCAGTGTGCAAAAATTCTCAGTGTCCATTTTTTTTTCAAAACTAGATACTGAATACTGTGCGAATTTTTCCTGGTTGTGTGCGTGTGTGTTCTCGGCCGTGAGAGTGGATTGAACAAAAGAAAACCCAAGGCTCAAATAACTGTTTAACAACTATTGTTTTGTGATTGAAAGAGAGTGCAAAATAGAAGTATTTTGCAGGAAAAAAGTATGGTTTCCCAGTTAACAAAGTTCTTGAGTAGATATTTTGTAGAGAGAGATTTATCCGCTTGTTCCCAAGGAAGGAACGAGAAATCTGAGTGTGAAAATGCTAGGACTGGTACGTGTTTTCTACAGCAAGGGTTGTGTGTATTTTTTACTTTGGGTAGGTATCTCGAAAGGAGATTTCCCACAAGGAATGAGAGATCTGAAGTCAAGCCGCCAGGACAGAGCCATATGTCTTCTGTAGCAATTCTTATGAGTAGCCCTTCGAGCTGGCTTCGAAGGTAGAGGCTGCTGAAAGGAAAAGAGGCCAAATAAGGCTCGGTTAGGGCTTTTATGACTTCTCGGACTTCCCGTTGTACCTTGATGATTACTTCGGATGTTGCTACTGCTGAATCGAGCAAAGTAAGGAAGCCCCCACATGCCACAATAGCCAACAAGTTAGATAGTTTCTGTAATAGACAGAAAACAGTTGTTCTTACTTCTTTTTTTTTTTAAATTAAAGATGCTGATTACTGGGATAAGTTATCATTATTTACACTTGGAACATTGTCCGTGTCTTTGTTATTATTATCATAACGTTTCGACAATTGTACTTTCCGGCCTTGATCAACTACTTGCCAATCCGGACAACCTTCAGTGATTTTCAAATTGAATGCTTTATTTAATCAAAGTGGGGGTAGTTGGTGAGTTCAATCCTTGGGCCGGGTAATGCAGGCTTGGAGTCAGTAGAAACAGTGAGCAAAAGCTGAGCACTACTACATAAGAACTAGATTCGATATCCCTAGGCATGGTATACGGAACGAGAATAAACTACCTCCGTAGATTAAATAAGTTTACTCGGATCGACAAGGACCTAAAGAAGGCTGGAGAGCACAACGATTGAAAATCAGGGCAATAGTCCGAAAATAAATAAACCTCATATATACTATGCGATATTTATTGTGTGTATTAAATATTTCGATAAAAATCAATTTTAATTAACATTATTATAAAATATTTCGTTTTGGTTAAAAACAAAACAAAATCTCTATCTATAAAAGGCAGGATATGTGTGTGTGTATATAACGAATGCACGGCCGCAATTTTCGACGGATTTGCACCAAAATTTACATGCACATGCTCCAAGTTAGCATTTCCAACTTCAATCGATAGTGGAAATAATCGATTTTTTCATACTTCTACGGCAGTTTTCATGTAGTTTGCGGCCATTTTGTACTAACCAGAGTTGCTTATAGTTGGCTGCCACGAATAGGTAGGAAGATTCTATTGGCCAACGTGAGAGCCAACAGCTGACTGACACGAATGTTAACTAGCTCAAGATAGTTAAGTATTATAAATTTTTCTAAACATTTGTTACAAAATATCAGTCCTTTGTCTTTCTCACTGTAGACCAAATACATTTTCAGCCAATGAGGTATTCAAATAGAACCTTTTTGATAATCCTTGCTTCTGAGTCTGGTTGTGGCAACACAATGTCTGGTACAAGGTAATAAAAGGGGTATTTCTAGAAAAAAGGATTGAAAAGAGAATTCCTTTTCAAGATTATTTCTCTGAATACACAGCTCAAAACTTGAAACAGATGGCCACACCAGATAATATTCCAATAATATAAGTACAAGAAACTCTGGCTACAATTAAGTAATGATTACAAAATTAGACAATAGAAGATGGGAAAATGTTGCTTGGTCTGTGGAGTCAATTTCTGCAGTGACATTCAAATGGTGTTGAATATCACTTTCAGTTCTCGTCTGGTGTATGCCTTGATTTAAAAGAAGCCTCATCCTGCTAGAATGATAGTGATTTCTCATGGGCATCACTATTGTGGTCTTGATTGCATACTCTGCAGTAAATAACACTCCCGAAACAGTAAAAATACATAGGTCATAATTTATATTACTATACGTCTATGTTGGTTTGGAAGCTACACTAAGTGCTAGTTAGTTTTTAACTCAAATACTAGGGACCAACATTTCATTCTATCTTGAAACATTAGGCAATGAAAGTTTTGTAAAGACATAAGTATGTCTACAACAGCAGAAAAGTTCATTTTACAATGAGTTATGACACAAAATTAAACATTAATGAAGGTCTCTATAAATACCTCTTCTCTCATTTGCTTTAAATATTTATTTTTCTATTTAATCACTCTTAAATGATCTGAAATGACTGCAGCTGAAGTAACAAGATTTGCTGTGGCATCTCTGAAATACTTTTCCACTCTTTTCGTATTTTTGAATTTTAATCTCCATTTACAAATGTAATTATGTATTGCTAAAAATTCATCTTCAAATAAAAAATTTATACTCTTTCAAGCATTAGAGCCATTATTGACCATATTAATATCACACAAGTATTTAATTTCGTCTCAAGTGTGGTGTGCCCAGTGAGGATCATACTCATTAGTAATAGTCAATTATATGAGCTTGCTCAGAGTTGAAAAGATTTCCATATTTGCGTAAAACTGTTAAAATAAAAATCTAATAAAAACTTTTAGTGAACAATTAAAATTTTAGGCTTAACACAAAATTGACAATTTCTTGCTGAGAAACTGAATAGAAGAGGAATAATAGAAAAAATAAAACAAGAAAAATATTTTACAGAATTTAATGATTTTATTATCCGAATGTTTATATATAATTAAGTGATGACTTTATTCACTTTTTTTCCCCCAGCTTTTTCACAGATTGTTTTGCAGTTTTCAACTTAGAGAGTTTTTCCTTTAATTTCTTCTTTTTTATTTTATTTTCTACTTTTGGACTTGCTTTAGTTTCATTATTTTTTTTTTCACCACCAATTTTTTTCTTTTTCTTAATCTTGGGTTTTTCTTTCAAGTCACCATTTTCCTTTAGTTCCTTTTTATTTTCGTTCATTTTATTTTCTTGATTTTTCTTCTTTTTCTTCTTCTTTTTACCCTTCACATTTGGCTGTGCTGTCTTGCCCTTTTTCAAGCTCTCAATTTTCTTTCTAAGAAAAAGTCTCTTCTTTTCAGGCATGTTTGAGAAATCTGATCCACCCCAAAGTAATTTTCTTTCTCCACTCTTTGAACAGAGATAAATATCATTGTTTTCTGTGACAAAAGCTTTTGCTCTCAGACTCCAATTAATTACTTCAGGTTCTGGTGTCTCTGGTATTTTTCCAGTAGCAGGTAACTGGGTATCACAACCAGCTGAAAGACAACAAAATATCAAAGTTACAGATAAATCCACCAAAATATCTTGCAAACACGTTAACAATCCGAGTTGGAGAAACAGGAATCTAACAAAATTCATCTTTATCAAATAAAAATAAAAGTTAAAGACCTTTTTTTATTAATCATATTTTAGTTGCTGAGTTCCTTTCTATATGACTCACTGCTGATTGGTTTTATAGATATTTAAATAAAATTACAAATTTTGCTAAAGTGACACAAAAATCACCCACTCACTCCACCCACATGATTGGATCATGACACCTACATACAAGTAAACAGTAAATAATTTTATCTGAGTCACCTACCAGCTAAAAGGAAATAAATAAAAGGAATAAAATGTTAGGGAACAAGTGCCATTTGGCTGGAAGTTGGAAAGTTCCACTCAACCATGGAATTGTGAGAAATTTTCAGTCACCCTTTGTTGAATTGTGAGCTACATGTTAGAGTGTAGAGATGGGCAGGGGTTAGGAGAGTTCTTGTGAGCAAAGGAAAGAGCTGATCTGTTAATCTGTCATGACAGAGTAAGAAATCGTCCCAAGTATCACATATCTACCCTTGCCCCACCAACCTGTGTTAAGTGAATCTCAAAATAAATAAACAAATATATTGGAAACAGGATTCCCCTTTTCATTTCTTGTTCAGGTGTTAATTTCACTCTTCATTTTCTTTGTGAATGTACACACCAATGTTAACAAGAATGGAGACAAAATGTTCGGTGATTTGCCCAGTTAGTAAAAGACTGAGAAACAGTTATGTTATATGTTTACACAGAGATTAAGTTCTATCATGCAGCCTGGTCAGATTCATTTGATTAATACTTTCAGTTTTTAAAATATTCTATTATCAAATTCTCAATCAAGATATATAAAAAGCAACATGGCATAAGTATTTTGTGCCACAATAGCAATGTGTGTATCTATAGTTTGTGCAAGAATGCCTAGGAGATATGGCAAGACCACCACAATGTATAAATAAATAAATAAAAAGAAACATGTCACATGGATCTTCTGGTCTCTTAATGTGTATCAAAGTTATAAATTCAATAGTATCGCACATTTTAATGTAATAATGAAATAATGCTATTGTCAAATAACACTAAATGAAGTGCAGTAAAAGCTTGCCCATTATAACAGGTTAATTAGGGGCAGGAGTAAACATATGACATAAAATAAAATGTCAGTATTCAATAACACTTTCTAAATTAAAGAATAATTTTCATTTGCAATTGAATCTTACACAAGGTTTCACAAAATTGGAGAAAGAAAAAAAAAAAATAAAAGCTTTAATTTTATTTTTGCAATAAAATTTTCACTTAAGAATTCTATGCCAAATATATTAACAAGTATTTTTATAAGAATATAATTTCTTTCAGACTAAATGGTACATTACGTGCTGTCTCTTGTAAAAATTGTGTCACATATATATGCATGTCTAGAAGAAATTCAGTTCTATACAATGAAATAAAAACTTTTTGCACAGAAATTTACATTTTAATATAAATGGATAATGCATTACAGGATAAGCAGCAGATTTTAAAATAAGGCTTGGAAAATAATTTTATTCGCCATATATACACACACACATTATATAACCTTAAAAATCTATTGTTGGTATTTATTTAAATGAATATAGGCATATATTCATCTCATCAGACAAACTACTGATGAGATGAATGTGCCTACATTCACCAAAATAAATTGAGCTTTCATATGGGCTAAAAAGTACTCTTTGGTATAATCCCTACCAAATAGAATTTAGTGTGTGTGTAGTGGGATGCGTTCACGGTTACAATAAGTTTGTCTTAGCAATTCACCCCTGAAGAGAATCTCAGGAGATCAAAAGTACCTGGAATTAAATGTAAGTTGTGACATGTTTGTTATATTACTTCAACCACCTGTTTCTATATAAGACTGATTCCATCAATGTAATTCATTTAATGATAGAAAGGACTGATTAATCAAATAAGTTAAAACTTCCATTCATCTAATGATTTTTTTTTTTAAAGATAATTTCACCCCAAGTAAGGTGATAAAGACACCAAAACGCAAGGATTTACAGAGTGAAAAAAAAAATCATTCTTTATATAAAAGAACACAATTGACATTGTGTTTGCATTTTTGAAGAACAAAGTTGATTGGAAAGAAAGAAAGCTGGAAGAGAGTTCCATAAGCAAGAAGTGTGATAAAAGAAACTGTTAGAATAGAATTTATGGTTGCATCAAGCAATTTCAACTGTAAAATAGAGAGACTTAGCTGTGCTTATATTTATAGAAAAAACACAGGGAAGCTATGTTATGGTGGTGGGAAAAAATGACTGAAGCCGAGATGCCAGGTAAAGATCGATAACATTGCAGATTCTCTGAATTTTGTCAAGAATCTCTAGATACATAGTTAAAACACCAGACCAGCTGTGACAGTAATATTCAAAGCTAATTACATATATAATGACAACAGAAAGGAAGCAGATGCTAACATTTTTATACTATGTTTTTGCATATGAACAAATATTGTGAACAAAAAATTTTTTTTTGGGGGGGGGGAGGGAGGGGAGCAAGTTTCAGAAATGTGTGTTGTGCACTGAAAATCAGGAAAAAGGTATTGTCAAGGATCAGGAATTAAGCATCAGAGATTTACAGAATAAAGTTATGAGAATTCTATTTTTAAAAGATATAGATATTTTGGTTTGAATAATTTTGTTATTCAGGCAGTATGCTGTGGGTACTTACGTTTGGCAATGTAGACAGGTAATGAAGGTGAGTCTTCTGTTTTGATATAGATGTTGCGAATATTCTCAGCACCTCCAGGAACCACCTCTGCAAGAACCTTTGCTGCCATAAGAATGTTGGCTGCAATCTCTTTGTCTGTCATGTTGGAATTGGCAATATGAACCAAACTAAAAAAAAAAAATTTAATTGTATTTTTGAGTATGTCAATTTGAATATTTAACACTGTATTTCTCCTCCCATGACTTTACATATAGAGAAATATGAATACAACATTTCTATTGCTTCATAGAAACTTACAGATATTACAGAAAAAATTATCAATATTAATTTTTTTTTACATTCAAAAAGTTTTTTTTTTTTTTTTTTTTTCAGTTTATAATTTTTTTAACATGATTACCTAAATTAAAACAAATTTTATTGATAGTGTGTTGCTTCCTTTTTATGTAAAGCACCTCCAAGACTTGTAATTGTATCTTTACAATTGTCAAGGCAAAAAATTCTTGTAGTGTTGACCCAAACCAGACAAATTAGAAAGTTGCTAAGAGTTTGTCTTGTAGGTTCACATATTGCACTTTGCTTTAAAAATGACAGGTCAATTTTCTTCAGAGAAATTTTGTGTTATAATCAATATAAATGGATTTTTTTTTACCCTCAATAGAAAGTTTCAAAAAGGACAAAAGAATTGTTATACAATATTGATTTTTTTGAAAAGTTGTTTCTTGTGGGGTTCATTAGCAACAAGAAAGTTCAAATGTAAGTACATGATGAATCTTAAGCAGTTATTGGTTGCAAGAGACATATACGATAAATTATAAGTAGTAAAGAAATATTTTCAGTGATTTCAAGATTCATACTAATAGTTACAAAGAGTTGTGAGCTTCTAATTTTTTTCAGGATTGTGGAGTCTGTACACAAAACCTTTGACTACTTGGCACCTCTGACTGACTCCTCTTTATGTAATTAAGTGATTATGGCCTGCAGTTCTCCTAAAGCCAATGCATATTCTCCTAACTTGAGTAAGCCTAGATCATTAGAACTGGTTTATATCAAAGAATAAAGATATTGTGGCTTTTATAGCATATCTATTCATTCAATATTTTCTAACAGAATTAGAGAGAAAATCATTGAAAGGATATAGAAGAAATAACAATAAAAATGTTATAATGTAAGATTTTTACATATATACATCTTTTCAAATAAGAAACAAGTACAGAACAAAACAGAAGTTGAAATATAATCTTTTACAGGATGTAAAAGACATAGCAAATTAAAAATTCTATAATGTAAGATTGTTTTACATATATAGTTTTATAAATACAACTACAGAAAAAATAAAATAACTTAAAAAAGAAGTTGAGATGAATTTCTTTAAAGGAAATAATAAATATACAGTAGAACAATAAAAATTCTATATGCAAGACTTTTTACATAAATTCAATTGGAGTCAGAGTTGGTATAGTTTTACCGACTGACTCCAGTAACCCTTTAATTGCTTCCAACTCCACAGCCCTGAATCTTTTACTTTTATTATTTCACTACTATAGAGGTAATTGTTTACATGTGGATGTTTCAGCTGTTGTACTCTCTAGCCTTCATCAGATGCTTTTCAATCCAGATAACTTTCAGGGAATTTCAAACTGAACCTTTTATTTAATCTACAAGTGTAGATTATTTTTGTTCCAATGACCATGTCTAGGCTCATTTTGTCTAGTTCACATTTAGTAATTCTCAGTTTGTCTCATTTCCACTGAGAATGAGAACAATCTATACCCTTATATTAAATAAAGGGTTCAGTTTAAAATTCCCTGAAGACTACCTAGATTAACAAGCACAATGGTCTGCATGTAAATAATGGTAACTTTTCATTCCAGAAATTTAGACAAAAACCATGTGGATAAGGCAGTCACATTTATATTTGCTCGAAGAGTTCAATATCTTAGTGGATAAAAAAAAACTAATGATTGATGTAAAAAAAAAAATAAAAAAAAAAAAAAAATTTTTTTATTCTTAAAAGTGTGCATCCAGCAATAGAGAAAAAAGAAAAGATAAACCTCTCACCTGCAAGAACCTTTCCCAGTGATGACCATATAAGCATTATTTACAGCTTCGTCAAGCTCCTTTTTTAAGTCTTTTGCTGTCATTTTTACTTGAATAGGAATCCTGAAAAAGAAAGAAAAATAAAGTTCTAGAAGACATTCATTACTGGTTGTTTTCTGAAACAAACTAAGTTTAGAAAATATCATATATTTGCAAATAGAATGAAAAAAAAAAATATAAAGTAGTATGTTTATACTTCCTGAGGAAAATGGTTTATTAATGCATACTGCTCATCCTCAACTTTTGTGTTTAAGAGGATAACTCTATATACTTATACAGTTGGCTTATATGCATATGTTACCACACATGCAAGGTCTGTTGTAAATGCAGTTCTTTTGTTATATTTGTGTTGTAAAGAATTAATTCTATTAAGCTTGTAGTGGGTAGATTTACTATTAAATATATTGATCTTGTAATATTTACAAATCCATTGGATTTGCTCCACTGTGCCTATTTATACAAGGTGTAGCAGAAATACCATATGAGGTAGCACATAATGATAAGACAAAAGGTAAAGGAAGACACCATTGCCACTAATGTTTTACTATTGTGGGAAGTATTTCTGGCGCACTCTGTATAAGTGATGTTTGCTGTAGCTGGATATTTTCCACCTATTCCTCATTTGAAAAAAAAAACAGGCTGGATAGTTGTGGTGTTGGAGTAAGATATAATAGTCTGGGCTTGAGATTAACAACATCTTGGGAATGGCAGAAGATTAGTTTGGGACAGCTGATTATTTTTCTGTTTTGGATGATGCAAAATTTTTATTTTTAATTAAAATTTTATTATATTTATTCTAAAAGCAACTGATTTCTTAAAAAAAAAAAAAAAAAAAAAAAAAAAAAATCTCACCAAGGTTTAATAAATGGGGCACATATACTATAACAAAAAAACAAAAAACACTTAAGCGCTTCTTTTTAAATTGGCGAATGAAACAAAAGAAAAATGAAGGTTGAAGGACATAAATTATCTCTAAATGTGAAGAATATTAGGATTTAATAAGAACTCATTTTTAATATTGAAAATATTTGTCAACTTTTGCTTAAAAAATCTTAATGAATCATTAAGAAACAACATTTGTGTTATGCTTTTTGCTTAAAGGGAAGATTTAAAAAAAAAAAAAAAAAAGAAGAGCTAAATATGGATCTTTGTGCCCATAACCCCCCCCCCACACACACGCACTTTGGCAATATTTATTGTTTTAAAAAGCAGAGGATTAGAAAAGTAATAAAATCTAAACATGAAAGTGAATTTATACATTAACTCTTTTCTTGAGAATTGACAACAAATACAATAAATTCTATTTCAAACTGATTCACTTTCCTACCAAATTGTGAAATGAAAGTGATCTTAAATTGCCATTGATTATTTACAGTATTATATTGCCTATTGTAATGGTGGGTGAAACATTGGCTAATTGGCAACTTTATAAAATGGCAAATAAGGATTTCATTATGGTTGGTTGGTTGGTTCACATATTTTAATTTAGTTAAATGTTTATAAAAATATGGAAAAAAATAAAAATATTTTCAAATTTATTTCTTTATAAATTGGTAAATTGCATTGCATCAGATTTTAGAATGTTGTAAATATAAAATTATTCTTGTAAACAAACATTTAATAAATATTTTTGTTTTAAATTCTCAAGAACAACAAAAAAGTATAAAATCATTTTCATCATGTTTTGGTTTTATTAAAATTCTAATAGTTTTTTTAAAACAAACATTGCTGAGTAGTAGTTAAGCAGTGCCATGAGAAAAACTGTCCTACTGACACTTTTTTTTTGTGGGCATGAAAGTCCACATTTGGTATTAATTGTAAATAGTTGAAATGCATTAATACTATTTATATTGAAACTAAATGCACAGAGTACAATTTTTAAATGAGGGTCTGATAAAAGTTAACTTCAGCAGGAAAATTAAGAACATTTCCATGTAAAATTATTCAAGGTGATTTAACCGATATGTTTAAGCTACTTTATAAAAATTATAGTAAAATGTTAGTTTTTTTTTTTAAATTCATATTTAAAACTTTAACTTTTTAATGTTTTGTTACAAATACTTACACACACAAAAAAAATTCAGAATACTGACTACAGTGCTTGAAGATCAGAGTTTAAAAGACTTGTCTTGTATGCTAACATACTATAAATGATATGGGCACATAGCTGTGTGGTTAAAATGTTAACTTTCTGACCATGAAACCAGAGTTTGAATCTGGCCAGGGTAGATTTAACATTAAGGTGACTTTATATCATCAGGCCATGGGGGAAAGTGATCACTGCATGTGGCATATTTGGAAAGTATCTGAAAACTATTCTCTCTCACTGGTTGATCCAAGCCATGTGAATGAAATTGGGTAGTGGAACCATTTGGGAGCAGTTGATGATTTGTGCTAGCACAAGGTCAGAAGGCAGTGTAACCAAGGGTTTGAGCACGCCGGCCTTGTTCAGACTGTTGATCACACGAGAATATGCACTCTCTCCCAGAAACTGTAACTAAGATCCACTCAGCATAGATGCAATATAAACCACAGTTGGGCTTAAAAAAAAAAACAAAAAACAAACAAACAAAAAAAAAACAAAAAAAACACACAAATGTGTCTGAGGAGGCATCTGCAACAAGAATCGGCTACTCGCCCTAGTAGACAAGCGTACTTAGACACAAGCAGACAGCCATTATATAAATAATAACAAAACACTGATTTAGGGATGGTTTAAAACTTTTTCAATATTAAAAATACTAATACTGGATACTAATATCTTTATTCTTCTTCCAGTATTATTAGATCACTTGTGGCAGCTCAAATGCAATATGCAGTTTTCCGTATACAATTGTGCTATATTCTCTAGTGAATACATTAATCAATAGTTTCTGTTGCATTGAGGTAAAAGTTTCTTTTTTCAATGATTATGCCCAACAAAAAATGAAGAATAGCCCTGCTGAAGTGTGGAGAGAGAGAAACATATAGAGAGATTTTTGTATTTGGACAATGTTGGGGGGTGGGCATTATATTAATGACTCAAAGTTATAGACACTACAACAAAAACCTATGCTTATGCCAGGTGTTTCCACTCATTTTTTTGCACCATCGCCCATTTTCACATGCAAAAATTTTCCACCGCACACTTGTATAGTAAATATTTAAAAGCATACAGTGATGGGTAAATTATATTTTAGCAGTCACTTTTTCTGCCCTGATAAATCTGGCTTATGTGATAAAGAAAAAAAAAAAAAAAAAAGAAAAAAAAAAGAAAATGGTATATCAAATAAAAATTACCCTGAGCTTATTTAATTTTACTGGCACAGTTATTCTTGATTTTTCCTTTTCTGATTTATATCTGTGTGGTAGGGGGAATGGGGAAGGAAGAAAAAAAAATGTTATTTTATCTAAAGAACTATTTGAATGTTAATGACCCATCTCAAAACAATAGTAAATATGTTTGCAAGGATATTTAGATCTTATCTAGGAATGTGACTTAGTTATTTCTGTTTAACCTCCTGTATTTTTTTTTTGTTTTCTTTGTATATCTCATTTGAATATTTTTTTTCCAGGTAGCATATGTTGAAATACCATTTTAACACTCAAAATCATATCTCCCAACATTTTCTGCTCAGTTGCTCATTGCACACCTAACAGTTGAAACCATCCACCAGTGGGTGATATCACCCAGGTTGGGAAACCTTGATCTATACCATTACATTATTTCAAAATGGGATAACAGACGACAAAAAAAAAAAAAAAGAAAAAAAAAGAAAAAAGGTGTCTACAAGTTAAAAAAAAATGGGGAAAGTTATGTTTCTAGAATTTTTCTCTTTTCATTCTTTTACAAGTCATGCATAAATTAGCTCAATATTTTTTTTATATCTTATGAAAGTTTTCCTGAAATTCCTTTGGCTAAAATGTAAATCAAAGGAACAAGTCTGAATTTATTGTCATGGCTCTTCATAAGAGATTTATGCAATAAAATAAACAGACATCGAAATTGCTCACCGTTTCCTTCTAGCAAAATCTTTGCCAAGTGTTCTGGGCAGATTACCAAATATCCTGTCATCAGCCAAAAAGAGGTCATATTTGTTACAGAGATTCTTTTTGGCTTCAATTTGCCTGTATTCCAATTTCAGACATTTCAAAGGAATAACCTGTGTAAAAAAAAAAAAAAAAAAAAAAAAAAGTAATCTAAGTAAACATACACATTTAATTTATTTAAAAATAACTAAGAGTAAAGTACTGACTTTGTGCATAATTGAACAGTAACTTGAAACATAAATAAGAAATTCTGCTAGTCCCCTTTTTCCTCTTTATAAATGATTTTATTTTAAAATTGTACAAACCTCACTAATGTAGTCTATGCCTTTAGATGCAAGCATCTCTTTAAAATGGACTTGACTTGGTTCATAATCTCTTTCTCCTCTCTTTAAATCTCGGACAAACAGACAAACATCTTGATTACAAAATTTCAAGCCGTTCGGAACTTTTCTGAAAAAACAAAAAAAACAAAAAAACAAACTCAAATTAAAATAATCTTTATTTTTCAGTCGCAAGATATATTTTACTTGTGACAAAGTACTGTGATTAAGGTTTTCATTTAATTTTTCTTGTGTTCATACAAGTGTTTTCTTTTCTGGACACAAAATGTGTAAGAACTGTCCAAAAGTTCTGCATATCTGAGTACTTTTGGCAATTCTCTTAGCCATTATCAAGGACAATTTTTATTTTAAACTAAATATGTGCTTTTTTTAATGTATGCGCCTGAAGTTATAGGGAATGTTTTCCAAACAGCACATTTTGGCCGTGTTCATAGTTGAGTGTTGCTCTTTTCCTTTTTTTATTAAGTGCTTCCATTATTTTTCTCTTTTTATATGCAGATAAGACGATTATACTTGTGTTTTCTACTAGTATGTTGTGGATGGTAGCTTTCCGTTTGTATCTAAATGAGCCGTAATTGAGTTATAGTCAGATAGGTGTAATGTTGTCTATATATATATATATATATATATATATATAGATAAAAATATAGTTTTAAGTTATGCCATATTTATAGGTAAAAGTGTTTAACATCAAAGATAGAGTATAAGTAAATATAAAAGTGGATGCTCCTTTGAGAAGTCCCACTGTTAATATTTGTGTTTGAAAAGTTACTGAACTTGCAATAAATTAACTCAAGAAATCCATTTCAATGAACTGTGCTGTGAAACAATATTACAAATGTAATTGGAATCAATCTTTTCATCATAAAAAACCTTGTGCCACTCAAAAATTGAAGGATCAAATCACTGCAAAGTTTGAGAAAAATCAATATTGAACTCGCCGCAAAAAAGGAAGAAAAAAATATGCAAGTGAGGGCAAAGTGCAGAATATTAACAGCTGTAAATGTTGCACAGTACTCACAGATCATCACTAATTTTTCACTGAGATAAGCTCATATGTTTTATTTTTTTAAATCATATATATATAAATAAATATATATATATATACCTATACATATATGTCTGTTCTCATTGACTATATGTATCTTGTTAGTCAAACACATTGCAGCCTGAGTGCCATCAGTTCTCTCACACAAAGAGACTTTGCAACAAAATTTAGCTACAAAGGTGTGCAGTGCATTAGTTTTCATGGTCGGTGAAAACCATTAAGATTGATGAACAATTCAGTTGCACAAATCTCATTAAATGACATTTTCTTTTTTTCAAATATTTACAAATTCCAATGTTTGTTTTGTTTCATGACATATCAACCACAATGGGCCATTTAATGCTGACAACTTTTCTTTTTTTTCCCTGGTAATATTTTTGCTTTGTCAAAAATCTATTTCTGCTAATATATTTTCCTCAAAGATGTATAGCTGGTAATATTTTTTCAAAAACAATATCAGAGGCCTTGCTGTTAGACGTAGTTTATCGTCATACCCAGGACGTGGATGCATTTTATTGTCATACCCAGGACGTACTTTGTATTGGAATTTCTTTTTCTAAAAGTAATAATTTTATATTCATACAAATGCAATTCCAATAAGAAATATATATTATATATATATATATATATATATATATATATATATATATATAATGTCAATGTTAAACTAGTGAACAAAGTTTGTCTGATTTATTGCATGTAGGTATAATGAGTCGCAATGCAAAATGTGATTCATGCAAGTTGCAGAAAAATTTTTAAAAAGTTTGAAAAATGCTGGCATAGATGAAGAGAGAAGGTAACTTTGAACATTGTGAGTAAAACAGCTTGGTACAGTTTCTTAATAATTTTCCATTGAATAAATGTCTTTCATTGATTTGTACCTTCTTGTATACTAATACAAATCACACAAAAAAAAAAAAAAAAAAAAAAAAAAAAAATCAACTGAAAGACATGAAAACAAACTCTATGTGACTTTTGATCCTGCAATCAAAGCAGGTTCTTATGAAGACTACAGATCAGTTTTGTTTTAATATCTTTCCTATTTTTGTGCTGTGATCTTCAATAAGACCGGTTTAACTTTTTACTATTGAACACTTGTATTAGGTTGGTGCAAAATAATGACGTTTTTTGACGTATTTTTAACGTCATTATTTTGCACCAACCTAATATAAATATTGGCTTTGAAAGTTTCACTGTTTCCATGATTTTTCTGCTTTATTTGCAATGATGTGTTCATATAAGATAGCAGAATATACGAGTTGGGTTACAGTCGGTTGAACAGTGAGAGCCGATATTTACGGGTTGAATGCTAAAGGGTTAAATGGGAAAGTGTAGCCCAAAATGATCTTTAATATTTATTTAGTTTTGTGAATAGGCACAAACACTGAAATTACACATTTCCACCTAACAAATTTAAAAAAAAAAAATATATTTCTTCTAAATCCTGTTTAAAATGATATTTAGCTATTCGATAATAAATGGCAACCTCTAATTTGATGTTCTAAAATGAATCTAGAAAGAAAAGAAAAAACAAATGGAGGTGAAGATTATCCTAATAATAAAAGTTTTGATAACAGATAAAGGTTTTTATCATTTTCCTTTGTAAAATTTCATTTCTCTGATAAAGCTCTAAATACTTACATTTTGACAACTTTGTTTTTGACAATAGGTATCAACTTGAAAGTCACAGTTAGAAGTATTTTGGTTGGGACATCAAACAATTCTGCCTTGCTTCTTGTCTTTTTCAGATATTCTAACAAAGCCTTTGTGGGTTCCAGCACCTGAACAAATAAAGCAAAAAGAAAACTGAAATTACAGGAATACAAGAAGCACATTTGTATTAAACAGCATCAAGGAACAGTTACAATAAAAAGGAAATAGCAAAAATGTTTTTCATTTCTTCTGCGAGTTTATGGTCTTTTAAATTATTGTATTTCTGAAAGTACACACTTCTCAAAACAGATTTATTGATGAGGGTTTGATACTAGAAGTCATAGGACATAGTTGAAATGGATTTTTTTTTTCTTTCTTACAGATTTACCAACTGTCATTTTTATTTGTTACTATGTTTATCTTTGATCCCCATATAACATTGTGACCGTTAAAGTCACGTAATAATGTGAACTATCAGTACCCGTGGAATTTCCACGAACCAACTATTAGAATCTTGAGTAAACAAAGTTTTTCTACATATATGTATGCATAAAAATATTGCATTGAAGAAGGAGCAATTAAAATCTCTACATATAGAATGAGATACTTAGGCAGCAAATAGTAAAATTGTATATATTTGTACAGGTATATTTACAAATACATAAAGTTTAGCTATTAAATATATCATTTTTTAACATACAATAGTCATAGGCTGGGAAAATAAACAACACAGAGATACTTAGGAGTGTCTACCATGTGTGCAAACACACACACCAACGACACATACCTAATGCAATCAAGGGTCTCTAGAATTTTCTGAAATCACTTAATTCCTTCAAGACCAGTACCCTTCAGTAAACAATGTTCTTAATAATAACAGTTTGCCCTCTTCTTCCTTGTCTGTCTCCATCACCATAATCCATACAATTGCCCATGACTGAATCAACTGAAAACAATCCCATCTTCTCAATTGTCTGACCTTGTGACTTGTTAATAGTCATGTCATATGACAAACGGACAGGAAACTGGGTTCTCTCGAAGGTGAATAGCAAATTAGAGCCTCTTGGAGCCAACTTTATTCTGGGGATAAGGACAAGTCTGCCAATTAGTAAGCCACTAATCAAAGTTCTGTATAGAAATGTTACAAAGAAGCATTACTATTAAGCCGGATTTTAAACACTGTTTATGAAGAGGCATTACTGATGGTATCAAAGAGTTTAGAAATTTAAGTGGATAGCACTCAACATCAGCAGGATCATCGGCCAAAACTTTATCTATAATAGGTACTGCAGTCACCTGGAAGTTGTCTCAAAACTTCACTGATCATGAGGCAGTTTGAGTTCTTTGTTGAAAGAATTACTCTGCTTCTTCTCTCTTCCTTGGATGTACTGTTGAAGATGTTATCCACCAGAGAGCCATCAATGCATGAAATTTGAGGCACTTCTGTGTCATCAACAGCATGATTAGGGTCTTGTGAATCTGCTGATATTCAGAAGCAAAAGCCAGGCTGCAAATTCCCTTTCATCTGCCGTTGTCCTGACGTTTTGGTTTTGATGAAAATCAGCCATAGGAGAATTTTTAGTACAGATTTCAAACACACCATTAGCAATCAGTCTGTTCATCAGTAAATGTTGCAATGCCTGGGTGATCGGTGTCTTCATGATAGTCAAGTTGCAGTACTCCATTAGGTTCGGGTAGCCCAATTGCTAAACAATTAATGCCATTTGTCTATCAGAATGGCATCAATTAAATGCTGCGCCATGTTTTCTGCATGGTCTGCATTAAAACCTTGTTGCAAGAAATCTTCAATCATGGATTCCTTGTGAGGGGTCCACAAGTGAAGAGCATTTTCAGGGTTCAAAGGGCAGCAAACATAACATGCAGCTGTAAGGGTATCCAACAGGCTGCAGCTTTTAGCAATGCATGTTCCAGTGTATCATCGTTTGAGAGAAGACCATATCTCAGGCATGCTGCCATAAATGTTGGCAAGATTTCTCCTATAGTGCGCAAATCCTGTAAGCTCACAGCAGCAATATTTTTCTGTATCTCTAGGGCTCACTGTATACATTCTACTAATGATATTTATATTCCTTTGCCTTGGTGTCCATCTTCTAGACTGCTTATAAACCAATAATGCAATGGAATATCAGTGTACAAGTGGTTCCTTGTATCATCATCATGCTCATTCAGTTTAAACCATGCAGTGAGGGTAATGTCACGGTCTCTCTGTGCCTGAGCAGCTTGCTGAGCTTTGCCTCTGTGAAAGCAAACTCTTTGCTGCTTTCCAAGATGTACAGCAAGTCTGTAGACATTATGAGATGTGTCATGTAGCTTGGGCTCTGACAGTCTCTGCATAACTTCCGGGGGAGAAACATATTGGCAAGCAAGATAATTAGTAATTTCATTGTGAGCTTGTTTCTGCTCATGATCTGCTACTGGGTTGTCTCTCTCTTAACAGAAACACAGTTATGTCCCCAGTACACATACTTTAATATAGATATATTTAATGCTTTTCACTGATGAACAAATTTCTACATTAATGTGGGTTCTGTACATTTTTCAGCAGAGTGACATCCAGCTTGAACTGTAACTCAAGTATTGTGTCTTCTGTACTCTAGATAGCCATTCAAATTCAGAAGCATTTCATCTTTGTAGTTCTTTGGGAAATTCTTTTGGCATGAGCCATTTTCCATGCAAGGGGAAGAAGGATTATCTGTTCTGCAAGAACCATGTGTCATGCAACACTGGATCATCTTTGGCATCAGGAATTTCAGCTGTTACGATACTATCTATGTCATTGATGTTTCTGAGTTTGTCTTAATTTCTCAAAACTATCAACATGTGGCAGTGGGGAAAACCTCTTCTGAAACTCAATGACATAGACATGAGCCACTGGCACCCCAAAAATGTGTCTATACTTTATGTCCCTCATAAGTTCTGCAAGGTGTTACTTGTACACTCGGGCAACCAAATCTGGCCTATTTTCAGGTGTATCTTTTTGCTGTAGATTATCTCAGGGCATTTCGGTGAGCAAGTGTAAGTGATGAACAAGTCTGGCTTACCATATTTTGAAACAATTGACATGGCATCTCAAAAATATTGATGCATATTCCTTGGACTGCCTGTGAATGAGGAAGGCAGTATCACTGGCACTCCTGATTCAATATTCTCATCTTCTCCTGTGTTCAAATAGTCTATCTATTGTACCTTTTCCCTTGCAACTAAGCCTGATTGTTCCAAAGATATTGCAACCTTCAACCTTAACATATACATCAACAACATACTATTGAAGTAATTTTCTATCTCTATATGGAATAAAACACTGAACCCCACCTCTGAATGCAAAGACAAAAGCTGTAATATTCTTGCGTTATTAGACAATTACACAAACACGCCTAGAGTAAAACAAAGAAATTTTTTTATGAAATAAGAGTTAAATATAAAACTAGGAAATTGAAAAATGACATGCAAATTAAAGAATAAGAATTTCAAATAGAAATTTAATAAGAAAGATAAAGTAAAAATTATTTTTTCTAGAATTAGGTTCTAATTAGTTAAGTAAAATTAAAAATAAAATTAATTAAATGAAGTATGACACACGGAAATAAAATGCAATAAATACATAAAATAAAAATACTGAATGAAACAGGAATTCAAAAAAAGTAAAACTTTAAAATTTTGAAGGGATAATTTTCAAAGCCTGTTGAAACACAGAAATGAATGAATTCCAGTCCCAAAAAGTGAAGTGGGTTTTCCCATTAAGGAAATTCAAGGTTAAGTTAAAGTAAAAATTATTTTTTCTAGAATTAGGTTCTAATTATTAAGGGGAACACTACCATTAAAACACAAGACCTTTTAATGATAGTGTCATTTAGAGGCCACCACAAAAATTTTTCTGAGGCCAATTTAATTTTTCAAAATTTCATGGACTGTTATGTTTCTTTGAAAATCGGTGCTAGTGAGACACCAAATACAGATCAATATTGAAGAGTGTAACAGACAGACTAATTAAGTAACTAAGGAAGGAACACACACAATTATAATAAGATGGTTTCAGTAGTTGTTCTATCAGTTTATTTCTTTTACAAGGTCATGGAGGTGGTATGTAAATAGAGCAGTTGTTAACGGTTTTATGTAGGATAGTTTTTGTAGCAACTGCTTGCAGATTGATTTCTAGGAGTATTTTACTTTGGGGGATATCATTTCTGATTAGGACTGATACTTCCCCAGATGCCTCTGTTGAGTGTCATGTATGTAGTTATATTGAGTATAGTTTTTTTTATTTTTAATTTATCATTTGATTTTAAGAATGTTTCTTGAAGGCAAATGATGGTGAGAAGTTGATTTGTTATGAGTTGGGAGTAATTAATTTATGTTTGCTTTTAGGTCTCAACAATTCCTCTGTATAATTTTTTTTGTACCTCCACTTTTTTGCAAAAAAAACATGATAGCATGATGAAAAAAGGGCCCCAAATTTAATAAAAACAAAGTTTTGTCATCAAAATGTTTATGTTATTATTAAGAGGAAAGACCAAAGTATTTTTTTTTTTTAATTTTTTGCTCCTTTGTAGCATGTTATTAGGTTGGTGCAAAAATAATGACTTTTTTTTGACGTTAAAAAATACGTCAAAAAACGTCATTATTTTTGCACCAACCTAATAAAAATTTTATTTTTTTTATGTCACCAGCAGACTAAGGATAAAGGTTAGTTATTTTTTGCGATAAAAATGAATTTTTACAAGAATTTTTTCATTTTAATTATAATAATTTATAATAGTTCAAAAATTGATTAAAATTCTTCATTGCTTTTGAGATGGTGGTTTGGTGATATTGTTAAGTGAAAAGTACATTTATGAATCAAAATTTGAAAAGCTCATAACAGTCATTTGTATCCAATACTTTTTAAAAAATAATTTTTAGTGGAGAAAAAAAAAAAAGTTCCTAATTTCTACCTATGGGAAGCTATACATTACATAATCCTTAAAAAAATCACGTGATTTAAGTCTTGTCTGATGCACTGTAATTATTTCACCTTTAATATTCAATTCTGTTTCATTGTTAATGTCTTTGCAAATCATCCCTTCAAAATATCAAAAGTTTTACTTTTCTTAGTTGCTATTTCACTAAATATTTTTATTTTATGCATTTATTTTAGTTTGGGTCATACTTCATTTAATTAATTTTTGTTTAAGGTAGTAAACTTAATCTAGAGTTGAAATGCAAATTTCACAAAGCTTCTTGAAACCTAACTAAAAGTCAATAAAATATTAAATAACTGCTGAAAATATGTTAATTTGTAAAAACTAAAAAAAAATGCATTCATTTAGATTTTGTAAATTTATGTCATTTCTGGCCATCCATAAGAGCTGTCATCATCTTGAGAGCTTCTCAATATGTCAATAAAGATCAAAGAAAATGGGGACCCATCATTAAGAAATGCTTGTATTTTGCTTATTTTTTTTTTTTTAATGCTAAAAGTAATATTTGTTTCAAATCAGATTAATTTAACTTTAAATTTTCTAATTTTATTCAAATAATGTGTCACAAATCTATAATTTAATTCTGGAAGATTGTTAAAACCAATAAATTTGTTTTGTTTACAAATTTCTTAAAATTAAGAAAATGGCTACTTAAAAAAAAAAAAATTATCAAGCAATTATTTGACATTGCAATCTATATAATTTCTATCTGAAATGCATCAGAATATTTTACTTACTGGAAATAATAAATTTAATCATTTAGCTTTCAATTAAAGCTAAAATGAAATCTAATCTAATGAAAAGAATAATTTTAAATTTTTAAAATTTAATTTTAAACCTTAGGTATCGAAAATTCATTGGACGTATCTATGCTTATGTATCAGAGTGTTAGGAGTTTTTGCTTGTCTGATTTATGTTTAGTAGGTGAAGTGCCCATTATTTCTATGCTCTCTGGTCTGTTAGCATTTTGTTTCTTGTCATGTTTTGTTCTTCAAAGGTGTTTCTGCCTGTCTGGATGCTGACCATTTATATTTGTAGTAGGATAGAGTTTTGTTCATCTATGTCCATTTCTCTTGGTTCTTGAGTGATGTACTGGGTTGTGCTTTTTATGAACTTTTTGATTCTCTTGTAAATGTTTGAAGGATTCTATTTCTTGAAGGATTTTTGTACTTTGGATTGGAGTTTTCAGAGTTATTTGTTTTGTACTTAAAGATTCTTTTTTGTTTGAGGTTGACAGGATAGGATTTGTTTTGACTACGGGTATTTGGTTTATGAGTGGTATACTAAATTTTAGTAGTTCTATTAGTTTTTTTTTAAAAATTCATTTATTAGAGTTGTAAATTCTATCATGGCTTTTGTTATTTCCCCCTCTAATGATTCTATGAATATGAAAGTTTTTTTTCTTGATATTTCATGATCACTGTTTCAGAGTTTTCTGTCTCCTGGATAGTTTGTAAGAGTTAGACAATTTTGTTTTTGTATTCACCGTCTGTGTTCCCCACTCGCCTCAGAGTTCCTTCTTAAGGGACGCTATCAGGAGACTAATCCTATTCACCTCCGATCTGCCAGGGCTACACAGACAGTATAGTTATGCTGAAAGTGGCTGCAAGCACCCCCCCAATATATACCCAAGTATAGTATGGTGTAAGGATTTGCAGCCATTCTTTCAATTCTGAAAGGATCAGTGTATATGCTAGACTTTGAGGACCTCTTTAGTAGACCTGGTATAGAAATATATACAATATGGAAGCTGCTAATAAAGAAAGACAAATGACTGCAAGTCTTCAACTGCAGCAGGAATCAAAATCATTGGCAGAAGCAGCAGTTGCAACTTAACCAGCAGCTAGTTTAGATTTAAAGCTCCAAGTTCACTACAACAAATTGTCCTAGTGGAAAGTTTTAGTTTGTGAATTTGGCGAGTTTAATCTCTGGGTCTTGCAGTCAGTGGAAATGGGGGAGCAATAACTGAACAGTGCTAAATAAAAATAAGAACTAGATACCCATAGACATGTCTATATACCGCCCAGAGATTAAATAAAGAGTTCAATTCAAAACTGATGTACATCTGAGGAAGGCTGGTGGGTGCAACAGTCAAAGCATTGTGATAACAACAAAGATGCGGACAATAGTCCAAATATCAATAGTGTAAATAATGACAACTCTTCATCCCAGAAATTATGAATTAACTTATACAAGATATTTCCTAGATTAAAAGGCTCAGTTAAAATTTCCAAACACACAAAGAAGGCTGGAGTGTCAATAGCCAAAATATTGTGACTATCACCACCAACAGCTAGTCAGAATTAATGTATAATAAAGTTCTTATAGTATTTTAATGTATTATGGTATTACAAACAAAGTTTATAAAAAAAATAAAGACAGGATTATCTGCATCTGGATCAGAGTATCTGTGTGTTCTGTTGAGGATGAAAGTGTTGCTCCTTAGTATTAAAATAATGTATCTGTACTATCAGATCAAAATGTTGCTCTCTGGTAATTTTCCCTGAGATCATGGATCTAATTCTTAAGATAAAGAGATGAAAACTATTTTCTCTTACTTTTTCTCTAAAACAAAAACTTTTACAAAAAATTCATATACATCTTATTCCTCAGATTTTTGTTCATCTGATTACCATTTATTCAAGAGTTTACAGAATCATCTTGATGAATTAGTTCTTGAACACAATTTTTTAATTGTGTTCATATTGCCTGGTCTGCATGTTGAGAGTGCTCCCAACGGAGAAAAATACTGGTGTTATATAGCTCTCCCAGTCCCAGGCACACACTGACTATTGGCTAATACCTGTCTAGTATCATTCATATGCAAATATGTGCCACCTACTCAAGTAGAAGATCTCTCAACAGCTCCTTGTGGAAGGGGGACAACTTATGGTGCTTACAGCACCACATACAAACAACTTGTATTCTTTTATCTCTGTTACCCCCCCCTCCCCCGATCACGGCATCAACATCCAGGGGCAGCCATTTCCTTTTGGTGCTCATTCACAAGGCAGATACTTCGACCTCATTGTTGTCACTATATGGGGGAGGTGCTTCATTCTCAGTCTTGTTGCTATAAATCTCCACCACACAATAAAAACACAGGAACCTATTTCCAACACCCCGTTGCTTGTGGATGAATCATTGATGTTGCTTGCAGGTCTTTAACATGATGCAGCTTGCCATCACTAATGATCCCAGTGACCTTCCAGGTTTTCTTTTTCTGATCAAACTCAACGCTAAAGTCTGGTTTCTCTATGGCGAGAGCCGCACAGTGATGGTTTTTTGTTGAAAAACCCTACTGTACTTACTCCCTCTAGTTCATTAATTGCATTCATCCCAATCAGAAGGTCAAAGCCAAGTGGCTTTTCTCATGCCACAAGTATGTCAATCTTGGCAGGACTTCCACCTTACAACCAGAAAGCAATGACACCAATCCCACAACAGGTTCTGGTATCCCCGTCTATCATTGTTATACTTACAGGTCCTTTCATTCATGACTGGCATATCTCTGCTGGCTATAGACAGCGAACAACTAGTATTGACCAGCGCTGTGAAGGTTCTGCCATCAACCTCAACCACGATCACAGGTAGTGCTGGAGAAGATTCTGGCACTGACATATCTTTTCTCACAGTTTCAAGATATATAGCCCACAGTATGACAATAGTAAAAGTGCATGATATTGCGTTGTCCTTGTTCTTGTCCAGTTATGTTGTCAGCTCTGACAATCTTTTGCCATGTGTCTAATACCATTGTATCTAAAGCACTTTCTGACATGAATGACCATAGTCTGCATTGGCCAGGCCACCACGACTTCCTTTATCATCTAGTCTCTCATAATTACCTGGGCTTGAGCAAGCAGGTGATCAATAGACAGTGCGTCCATCCTAGACAATGCATGAAGAGTCTTCTTTACATTGCCTGGCAACCTGTGCACAAATTCACAAGCCAGCATACGGTCACTCATCCCGCTCATCAAGAATGCGTGTTTCTTCAATTCAGCCAGGTATACATCCACGAATTCACCGCACTGCAGGTGCCACTCAATGAGCTGTTTGTATGCCATAAGCAAATCCATAACAAAGGCTGTAACTAAGGCAGTCTTTATCTGGTCAATGTCAGATTTTGCTTTGTCACCCAGTTGTTGGTAAACCGCATATGCTCTGCCTGTAAGTTACAAAGGGGTTATGTGCACCAAAGACTTCACTCCACGTAGCCTGCAAATGAGTTCCAGCTTCTCTATTCATTCAACCACTGCCAGAGCGGATGCTGAGCTGTCAAACTCGAGAACTATCTTTAAATCAAATTTGGAGTCAGCATCGTCCGTCAATCGCTAAAATAACTTGTGTTCGTCTTGCCTGATTTTCGCATGTCTGCACATTGAGAGCACTCCCAACTGAGATAAAAGCTGGTGTTATAAAGCTCTGCCAGTCCCAAATCCACGCTGACTATTGGCTAACACCTGCCCATATGCAGATAGTCTATGACACCTATTCTAAATAGAAGATCTTCTCTCAACAGCCCACTGTGGAAGGGGAAACAAGCACCACATACAACCAACTTGGAGTCTTTTATCAGGCCGACCTGATTCTCTGTTACAAAGATGTAATAAGGTGGAAAATCAGAAATTATAATGATTATTTAAAATATATTGAACCAAGCTTAACTTAGCTTCTGCACCAAAAAGATGTAGTTTGAAAATAAAACAAAGCAGGTCATAACATTTTGTGTCACTTGACAGGTGCTAAATGACATTACGTGAAGATAATTTGTTCCACGGAAGGAGAAAAGTGAAGTTATTTAGATTTAAGTGAACAAATTATTTACCTTGGTATTTTTAAGGAAAACTTTCAGCACTGTAATTTTTTTGTTGTACTTAGCTTTCACCTTTACGATGCTTTATGGAAAATATATCATAAAGAAATTAAAATAAGACTGTTAAGAGTGAGATTAAATTTCATAAGAAAGGTATCTAATTAATTTATAGATACCTTTCTTAGGAAATTTTATCAGAAGTGTACATAAAATACCATAATTTTATGTACATTTATTACATTTTACTGTGTTATTTGTATTTCCATTCATTTTATTATTAATTTTGATATTTCACTTATGGAAAAATGTCATAACTGAGATTAATATAAAAATAAGATCATATAAATTTCATAAGATGATACTGAGGTACCTTTCTCAGTTGAAATTGAAAAATCAAATTAACTTGTCCACACGTATTTCGCAAAAGTAAAGACTTTAACAGCAGAGAACAATACTTCTCGAATAACGCAATTTAATTGTATTCTGGTTGGTCTTCCATACTTTATAGTTACAGCCAGATTATAAACACAAAATTACATTTCTTAATTACTGTGGATCTCCTGATTAGTCCAACCGATACAATTTACCATGAGCTAAAAAAAGATCTATCTCATATGAACACTTATGAAAGTGGATGCATCTTTTTTTTAACTAATTTTATATTTTAACAACTTAAATGTAAAAATCTATTATAATTAAAGAAATAACAAATAATTGTATTAAAAATTAATTTTTCATCGAAAAAATCTTTAGCTTTCAGAAAATATTGTCCATATTCATAGAAGCAAATAAAAACATTTGAAATTAAATAATATCTTTGTTTTATCGAGTCTTAACTTGTGTATGTTACAATTCAGAGCTGATTTTTTCCAATTAATAAAAAAAAAATAACCCCCAAAAAACATGATTTGCATTCCTCAAAGTCTTGTACTTTTAACTATTGCAATCATCTTACTGGATTCGATCTAGCGTTTTTATAAAATTAGTTATGCAGGGTAGGGGGGGGTTTCAATAAATATAAAAAAATATTTCTGCCATGACTTTAATTATTAATAAGAGAAAAAAAAAAAAAAATTATAATTTCGATCATTTGTGAATAGTTTCTGAAAGTTTAATTAATATCCGGCAATTATTTTTATTTTTGCAAGATTTTCAAAATCAAAAAAATTAATGTGTGTCATACAAAAAAAAAAGTGTTAAAAATTGTATGTTATTTTAGATCTGGTGATACAAAAGAGAAATAAGGTTTTTTTTAATCAAAATTTATAATGTTCTAAAAAGAAGGAAAACTTTAAAAAAATAGTTTGGTCTTTCCTCTTAATAATATAACATAAGCATTTAGACGATAAAATTTTGTTTCCGTCAAGTTTGGCGTCTTTTTCATATGCTCTTTTTTTTTAGCGATCTCATGGAGTTAAGTGTATATAGTCGATTTCAGCGTTTCAAACAATTTTTGAATAGAGATTTATTTTCGTTACACTACAACTACATTATTTTCGTTTCAATTTTTGGTATAAATAATTTATAATAAATTGGTCCGACTATTTTTACCGTATTTCTCAACGTTTTTCTGAATTATTGTTCACAAATTTGTAAAAAAATAATTTTTTTGCTCACAGAAAACTTGCTAAAAATACTGCATTGATATCACAAGGGATAATCGAATATTTAATATACAAAAATCGTTTAAAATTGTAAAACCGACATTATTATTAAATGACAGTGATTTAACATAATTTTTAAAATAAATTTGCTCACAAAATCTGATGAGTTCCCATTCAGTTCGAAAAGCTGTCTGTACCCCAAGAAAAATGTTCTGAAGTTTTCTTTAGGAAAGTGAGTTTATTGCATTGTATCAAAGTACGTTAAATAAACTGAAAAGCACATTATAGTAAAAATAATTATGCAGCCTATTTATTATTTAAGAAATTAAATATTTAAAAAAAAAAATGTTTCTCTCCATCAGGAAAAATATTTCGATTAGCGACCACGTGGGTAACTAAAATAAATCATTATGAGTTTAATTAATAACGATTTTTAAAAATCACTAGGAATTTAAATAATCAATCGCTATGAATTAATGACTTTTAAAAATCATAAGGAATAAAATAAAATATATTATTGACATCTTTCTTACCTGCTGCTCTGTTAGGGTGGATATTCGTGACGCCATCTTCTTTAATAATAAAAAAAAAGGCACGTGTATAATAATAACTCTGCAGTGAAGTATCCTAATTATTACTTAAGTTTATTTTTTATCAAATAAAAATTATTTTAGTATTTGCAAAAATTGATAAAAATATACTCTAATTTTTAGCATTTTAAAATTAATTGTTATTTTTTTTAAAGATTATTTTCAAATTGGTATTGCATTTAGTGCGGAGTCATTCTATAGGGGGGAGAAACATGACGACAGACGACAACCAGCATGGAACACGTCGAGCTTTTTTCCTATGAATTACTTAATCGAATCTGCCCATCTGGATCTCCCAGACACTTTTATGGATTATGATATGAAGGGAAACTATCCTTCCACAGTCCATGACTGGATGGTTGCTATACGCCGTCCCGTACCTTACCGGGTTGGCAATGCTAAACTTCATCTCAAACCTCGTCTGGTTGCCTATGTTGCAATCTTCGCCAGCGCCCTTCTCATTCTTCTTGTCATGTTTTTACCAAGTCCTGGCAGCTTGGCTCTTAAATGTCCAGACTATGATCTCCGGCAACCTCAGCAGCAGGGCACAGCATTTTCAAGCTCTTATAATTTTACTTACCCATTAACAAAGCCAGTTTTAACAGCTAAGGGATGGAAATACAGAATCGCCATGATCACAGATCTGGACACAAACTCACAGAGCAAGTTCCAGAAGAACACGTGGGTCAGTTTCATGAAGTTTGGCAATTTGACCATATCAGATGACTGGTCTTCAGTAAAGATCGAAACCGGGCCCAATATGCTTACTCTCACATCGTCGCTTTCTCAAGGTGGACGTGGCATGGAACTTTCTGAGTTGGTTACTTTCGACGGTAAGCTCTACACGGTTGATGATCGTACAGGTGTGATTTACTTGATCAGAAACGAACAGGTGATTCCCTGGGTTATTCTAACAGATGGTAATGGAATCAGTAACAAAGGTGAGAGACGTTTTTTTCTTCGTTTGAAATTTCCCATTTTCTTTATTCTATAGTATCTCTTTACTTTCAACACCTGAAATGTTATTGTTTTAAATCAATCATAGGCACTTTGCAAGAGGATATGAAATAAAAAGAGAACCCTGGTTATCTACATATCCTGTCTTCCGGTTTTCTTTTGAGCTTCTAACTTTTTAAAGGTGTGAACAAAAATAAATACGACTGTCTTCTTTAACATACAAATAAATCCTGTTAGTAAAGAAAGCGACAAAAGAATACTCTTTAATTTTGTTTACTTATGTCACTGACGGTAAATGCTTGGGTCTGCTTACGACTTTTTTAATAGCAGGAAGTAGATTTTTGGATCTTTTTGATTTTAATTTTAAAGATGGTAAAAACTAAAAAGGATAAGATTCATTATAGAAATATTTTTTTTTCTTTATTTAGTGTAAAGCTCTTTAAGACGAATTAGAGAAACGTTTTTTTAAAGATTATTAAAAAAAGTAAAAACAAAATCATTTCATAGCTTTTTAGTTTCTGTTGTTAGTTAAGAAAGCAATTATAACATTTTTTAAGTTCGATTTTTGTTTTAATGACAGGATTACATATGTTTTTAGACTAAGTGTTTTAGTTTTTGTTTTAATTTTTTTTCACGGTATTCGCCTTTTCCCTGTTACCATCATTGATGTTTACTACAGCAAAAGAAAGTTATTTTATTTAAACATTTAAAAACGTTGTGCCACTTCATCTTTTCTTTTTACTATAATTTTTTTTGATCATAATTTACTTAGTAAATGAAGTTAGGTGGCCATTCTATCATAAATAATTTTATTGAGTTGATATGGCAAATGGCATTATTTTTCTCTTTTTTTTTACCTACGTTTATCATTTATCATTTGTCTGAATCATTTTTTTACATTTTAATATTTTTTTTGCTGCCAAAACTCAAAACAATTTTTTTTTAAAGTAGAAAAATACAAAATATGTTTGTATTTTAATAAAAAACACCGGAGTTTTTTCAATTTGTAGAAAGAGCATTTCATTTTTGCTTTTTTGTGTGTGTTTTTTTTTTAATAAAAACTTTTTATTAACTACAAATAAATAAGTTAACTTAAAAAGTAAAGAGATATTTAAGGGCTTTTTAGCAAATTTACCAAAGTAATAATAAAAATCAAATAAAAACACCTATAAAATACGTGGAGAACATTTTTTTTTGTATTTTAAAGTTAAACTGTTAGATACATTTTTTTCAGGACAAGTTGTAGTTAAATGAAAAAAAGTTATTTATTTAAACAATCATGACCTGATCTGCCTTGCCTCACATATTTTTAGAGCGAAAGCAAGAAAAATCAAAGTTCATGATAGGAAAATTGAAAGACAGTCTGGTTCTGGTATAATTAAAATTTTTAAATGCTACAAATATAAACTAAACACGAACTTCCTTTGTTATTCAACTTCTTAGCATTGAAAAATAAAAATATTTTAATTTATTTTGTTGTAATCTACATCAAAGTTAAATGAATTTTTTTATTTTAATGCTATGATTCTGACTGCAATCCTGACTAGTCTATAAAATTCCATTTCTCTATTTTCCGTATATTGAAAACTCGAAAAATAGAAGAAAACTTTTTTTTCTTCTAAAAGGAATCTAGAGAGGAGTCATGCTAAAAAAGATTCTTTTTTAAAACTTACTTTATTTCTTTTTCGACAACATGGTTGGGGAAATTGTTAAGTGTTTGCTTTATGTTGCTCAATCTTTTTAAAATAATGGTTAAAAACAAATTAAAAACAAAGCATGTTTGATGAATAGTTCCTTGAATCCTTCCTTAGTCTTTTAGGCTTAACTTCCAAAACAAACTTCAATTCCAGTTAAAAAAATGTGCATGCATTTAAAAAACTAATATAGCTTCTTCTTTTCTTAGCAGTTTACTTTTATGTTTTAAAGTCGATTTTTCTAAGCGTAGCTTAGATGTGGCAGCAAGGTCGAAAGTATGTGGCACCCAGTGAGGATCGAACTTACTACTCAGTTGTAATTGTTATCGCGAGATAAGCTTGCTAACCATTCCATCACGCCGAAAAAAACGTGAAATGACTTAATTAATTTTAATAAATTGTCTACTGGTATTTTGGACAAAGCGTTTCCCCCCAAAATGGATCATCAGGTACTGTTTTTTTTTTTTTGTTTTTTTTTCTTCACCTTATTTTGAACAGTTGACTCTTTAATTAATCTTTCTTTTAATACCAAGTCCTTTCAGGACATAGGCGATCATGACTTACCATAGAGATAGAGATGCCTTTTCTTTTGAATTGCCATGACTTCTCTCCTGTTTTTGGAATTCAGAGTTTTCATTTTACTAGACTGGTTGCCATCCAGGGTACAAATGTCAATAAAAGACAAAAGTAGGCAGTGTAATTAAAAAACATTTTTTAATTAAAAAAAGGGTAAAGACAGATTTTAAAATCTTTTTTAATAAGGCCATCAGGGCATTCATGGATTGGATTTTCTTTTCAAACTAAATGTGAAATAACAGAACTTAAATAAAAATTGACAGCACACGATATATAGTGAATAACATAAAAATAAAATTAAAAAAAATCAATTTTCTGTGAAGCCAATATTTTTTGTTTCTTTTTTTATGTTTGTTTTCATATTGTTTTAGTTTTTTTAGTGTTGTCAAAAATAGCATAGTGACTTGGAAAATCTTTTTTTTTTACCATAGAAATGGAATAAATCAGTTTAATAATGAAATTGATGTTTTCAACCTGTCTCATATTGTGAATTTATTTTATTTAAAATCTTGACATGAAGCTTTTTTTTTTTTTTTTTTTTTTTTTTTTTTCAATGTTGCAAAAAAACAGAACAAACACAACATATTGGTATTCTTTTAAGTGTTATAAAATATCTTTTAAATGTCTATTCTATTATTATTAAGTCAAAAAATTAAATCCAAGTCAGGTGATTTTCTTTTCTTTGAATCTATGAATTGCTGTAGAATGGGGAGAAATGCCAGAGTGGTTTCCTGTTGCCTTCATTGTTTGAAATTCCGTTTTTGTTCTAGACTGGTTGCCAGCCAAGGCTAGAGAGCTCGGTCAACCCTACTACTTAACCCATAGCTGGGTTGTGGAGAAGTAATAGATTCATGCCTTTCTCAAAGGAATATTGTATGAAACTAATTTGAATCCTTTTCTATGCTGATAATCATTAGAATACCTTCACATCCAATAGCCATTGAAAACAAAGCCTTCACCTTTATCTTGGATCTTTAACATGGTTACCATTGATATCCATAATAATTGTAGGGAAGATAGTTTTCCAAAGCAAGTATTAAAAGCTTAAATATTTTAGGAAGAATAATAATAATTAATGTTTTTGTTAGAAATGTGAAGGGAATATTTTAATCAAATTGGAAAATGCTATATTGTTTTAAATGACAATGCAAATTCAAGGAAACTGATGGTTTAATAACACCATAACTAAACTTGTATTTGTATGTATTAAATTTATTATACATCACTAATGTTACCAATCTACCATAATCCAATTTCAGTCTGCTTCTGTGGTCACTAGTGAATCTTATATTTCCTCTGTATATGACTTCATGTATAGTGCAACTCCTGGATTTTTTTTTTTTTTTTTTTTTTTTTTTTTTTTTACATCAATTTTAACCACTCCAGAAAAATTAATCTGTGTGTAGTGAAACTGGTCACCGAAAATGCATGTTTTGTTTTTTTTTTTTTTTTGTGCAAAAAAAAAAAAACTGGTCTTAAAAACTCAGTGTACCCAAGTATATACAGTAATCATGTGAGCAAGCAAATATCTATAGTCTATAAATGTATCTATTTGCCTATTCTGGAACTTCCATTTCTTATTTGGTAATTTATAAATTTCAAATCTTCATCTTTCTGCTGAAAATAACATTGCAACATTGTATATCTAATATTCAATTAAGAAGTGATAATTTTAATTGTAAGTTACCATAATAGCGCTTCATAGTTTGAAAAAAATTATAGTTTTAATCCAAGTTCTTTGAGAGTTGGGAGAGGGGACATTTAACCATTAATCTGTGTTGAAAGTATAACAAAAAAAATCTATTTTGAGAGAGTAAATATATATTAAAATGTCATTTACTTTTTAATTCAAATTGTTAATCTGTTGATCTTTGACAAGTCGGCAGAGAATCATAGTCAGCTTAAGCTAATCATTAGCAAGAAATCTGACCTTTCAAAAATCCATTCCATTCTGTATTTTATGTAGAAGTTATCTACTTGCATATCAGGTGAGCTGATCTGGATATTCCCCTACTGTAGATTCAAATCAACAATCTTAGTAACAAAAGGTAGCAATAAGTGTTATCTGTAGATTATAATTAGTATTTCAGTGACTGGACATAAAAATTTTCAGCACCCTCTCATAGTCATATGACATACATTTGATGTATTGATATTTGTCTTTTTGTTCACGTTAGTGGCACTTAATCCATCTGAGTGTGTATGTGAACAGTCCTCAACCAAAAAAGATGTTTTCTATTTATATATGATAATATATATTTTTATTTGTCTCATTTCATTGTTAAATTATATCATTTGTTAGTACAAATGTGAGCTCCAGTTCTGTTATAATTTTTATATCTGAGCAAAATGTTGTCATCTCATTAAAGAAAGTGGCTCTGTCTTTTAATCGCTACAGTATGTGTTTTGTTTTCTGATATATTCACAGTGTAAATTTCTTTAAATTTGTCTCTAGGCTGTGGTTTTCAAAATAAATTGAATTGCATTAGAAGCTTTTGCTCTCCCTCAGTTGTAGAAATGGATTCAACCAGATGATTTATCTGATGTAATAGGTAAAGTAATATAACTGTGTCATCCATGGGCTATGGAATGATTGTTAGAACTAGAATGATTGACTACTTCATCTCTGCTCTAGTTTTTTCTGTTTCAGTAGTAACAGGGGTGTAGGAAGGTTTATGTAAATTATAGACAGATATCAGTAGTTTGTTAAAGTTGTAGGTACCTATAGGTTATGCAAGAATGGAATAGCTGAAGATTGACAAAGATGGGGAACTGTGCATCAAATCAAATCCCACCCAATTTAGTGCAGATGTTGTTCAAACTATTAGTCACTAAACTGTACAGTATTCATTCCATAGGGTTTTGTAGTCATCAGTACATGACAGTATTATCACTGATATTACAAAGTTGGTTACTACACCTCACCTGAGCCAGAGAATGTTACTATTGAAAGATAGAAGACTGGTGTTGTCACCTGCTCAGATGTAACAAAAAAGCTTTAAACTTTTGTTTTTTGTTTTGCAAACAATGCCTGCAATCCTCAAACACTCTACTGTCCGTGACACATGTAGCCTGTTCGACACAGCAGTAAATCATTTTCCCTGTCTTTAGCTATGATAAAGGGAAAATGATTTTCACAGCCAAAATTTACATATGCACAAAGATAATCTTGTGAAAGAGTGTCCAACTCTGGGATCTATCTGTTTTAAATATGTAACTCATGAAGCCACCATTTCTTTCTTCTTTGGACATTTTACATGCAAAGCATGTTCAAATCTTTGTTCATGCTGGAAGTAAATTATTTTATTCTAGTGTTATGAAAAATGCATGCAACCCTAGGTGTCTTTACCCTCTACGGTAGTTCACAGCAAATGCAACCGGCGGGGGTGTCTCTCCTGCTGGGTTCTCCTCCTCAAATGAATTGCCACTGGACAAGACATTGGGTTCTTCTGCACCAGACTCCACACTGCTGATATCAGGAGAATCACCTGGTGAAGTTGATCTCAAGTCAACTAACAGCTTGCTTTCTGTTGAATCACCTCCATATTCAGATACAGAATATGACCCCCAAAAGTCCTTCACATGGTGGGGAATTCCATCAACCTGTACTGACTGCGAACTGTTGACCTTTATTATGAGGCCCATATATCTCTCTTGTGGAGTCTTAACCGAGACAATGATTCCCATCTTGTATTCTCCTTGAGTATTGCATGGTTTAGGCGAAGGTGTTGCATCAATTGTCTCCTACATGGATGTAATACTTGTGTAGCGTGTCTGCTGATGCTGTAGACGGTGAGAAGTTGTCCTTAGGTGTGACATTAAGCCAGTAGACTGCCTCTGGTATGGAACACTGCTTTGTAGCAACAATGGTTTTAATGCTCCTGTGATTCCTTTTGACTATACCATTCCCGGTTGGTACATAAGCACATTGGAATCAAAGCTGCACACCTCAGTCACTGAGGAATTTTCTGAAGTCCCCATATGTGAAAGCTGTGTCATTAATTGGTTAGTGACATTGGTGGAGTCTTGTTGATGAAGCAATTACCATGTTGCAAATTGAGATGGACCACAATCAATAAGGGTTAGGAAGTGTTCACTGCCATACTGTGTGATATCCATTGCTAACCTGTTCCAGTTATTTTTCACTCTCAGCTTTTCTTTCTGCCAGTGTACTGGTGCCGGGTCAATAGTTTGGCAAGCTTCACAATTCTTGACGACTGGCTTTGCGACTGTTGTTGATACTGAAGGGTTGACAGACTTTGCAAAATACTTTGTTCTCTTCATACCTCGGTGCCCACTTTGTTGGTGGATGTTAACTACCTGACTCTCGCTCAACTTTCTTACAGTGGCGCACCCTAGTTCTGCAGGTTCGGCTTCTTCCTTGTGCAGCTCCAACCACCCCCTGGGCACTCTGGTGAGGTGATCTGCTTGATTTAGCACAGTTTTGAACAGCTTCACGTCCATTATTAATGCATACTTGTCAAACAGTCTGCAAAGTGTTTCCAACCACCATCTTATCAACATCTTACTAGCTGTCCTTACTTTCATATGTGCCTTCCCAGCAAAGTGTCTGATATCCAGCAATGAACGCATGCAGTCGGTGACCAGGTGCAAGACCATCATCTATCATTGGCGTGCCAGATTTATGCCTTTTATCATTGCATTGAGTTCTGCTAAATTAATATGCTTAGCATCTCCTGCTGGACTCAACCAACAAGCATCCTCAACAATACCTTTGTTCACTTCCAATGTGACTCCTGTGGCCAAAGAACTGGCATCCACTCATATCTTCATTTTGTGGCCACTCCCACACCAGTCTCCAACAACAGGATCCATTTCATGTACCCTGGTTACTGTCTATTAACATGCAGCAGATGGAGGCATTTTCGATCGTGTTGTCCCATCCCTTGGACACAGCACTTGCTTGTTGCTTGATATAGGCAGCCACACATGAGGAAAGTGTCCCACAAGACATTCACATAGAGAAAACATACTTTGGTGAGTAATGACTTCGGGAAGGTTTGTGACTTTACTTCCTCGCTTCCATTGGCGAGTACTATTCTCCTCACTAGGCTTGCAGCCGAATACTTTGGTCTCATCTTTCAGTCTCTCTGGGTCTTTGCAAGTAAGTCCATAATTGGATAGATGTTCCGTCACCCATGCAGCAGAAACCAAAGCTTTGTTGCCAAATGTGCTGTCTATATAAGCTGCTGTGGCATATTTGATTGACGTGTTCTGGGACATGACCAAGTCAATAATAGCCTTCATGATGAGAGGTGCAAAATTTAAGCTAAATCCTAATCGCATAAGGTGCCACAATACCTTGTCGACGTGTATCTATAGGTAAGATTTTCTCAAATCTAACAGGGACAAATTCACTCCCCTGCTGCCACCATTTCCTCAACTTCTGGGTGCACACATCCACATCAGCAGTGATTGCTTCCACAAAATGGTTTAATTCCCTGTAATCAAGAACAAGATGTGTCCAAACTTGTGCAATGAAAGAACGCACATCACAGCATGATCTGTACACCCCATTATCTATGCCCTCCAGATATCCTTGTTTGCAGTCCTTAGCAAAATGGTTGGGAAACAATTTAAACAAATTATGCCATCCTTGCACATGTCAGAAGGAGGCTTCTCAGCATGTGTTTGTTGAATGGATGCAGTGACTGACTTCAGGTTTTTGGTTATCGGTCATAATGGCTCTTTCCTGGATTAGAAGTTGCTCCAAGGCTATAGTCTCTATTCTGGATGATGTTTTAAGAAGCTGTCTAATGTCCTAGATATGAATGCGTCTACCATCCATTACTCGGGCAACTGTCCAGCAACCAGCTTAGCCAAGCGCTGTAGCTCCACCAAAAATTCATCGACAGTTTCCCTAGTACAAAGTCTCCTTGCCATGAACTGGTCAAACCCATTGAAGGAGTCCATTGCATACACAGTCACAAGAGCTTGCTTTATCTGCTCTGTATCTGAGCTCTGCTTTTTTACTTAGTTGCTGTTATATGGCAAGAGCCCCACATCTCAATCCTAGCGGCAGGATGCACTCAATCCTCTTCATGTCACACAGCTCACATACCAACTCAATGTTCTCAATCCACTCCATGATTGGTAAATCTGTGGCAACACCACTAAATTCAGGAATCAAGCCGATATCAGATGCCTCTCTGCCATCTTGTAGGAAAATTCAGAACTGCTGAAATAGCTTGTAGCAAAAAAAAAAACTTTATTTCTTTCCTTGCAAACAATGCCCGCAAGCAGTTTCCTCTCAAACACTCTAATGTCTGTGACATGTGTAGCCTGTTCAACACAGCAGTTAACTGTTTGCCTGTTGCCTTTTTCTCCCTGTCTTTATCTATTATTTACAGCCAAAATTTACATATGCACAAAGTTAATCTAACTTGAGAATATCTGACTCCAAGATCTATCTGTTTTTAAATATGTAACCTGTAAAGTTGCCATTTCTTTCTTTGGACAATTTATGCAAGAGGCACATTCAAATCTTTGTTTGTGCTGGTGGTAAGTTATCTTATTCTAGCGTTGCAAAAAATGCATGCAATGCTGGGGCTCTTTGTCTTCTGTGGTAGTTCACTACATCAGACAAGTCATTTTTAGTGCTTTCATGCATAAAGTCAAGTTTATGTGTGGAAGAGAGACTGTATCATGCCAGTATGGTGTTGTGCAAAGTGGTAGTGACTCTATAATAGTGTTTACTTTCTTCCACTGGAGTTTGAAATGACAACAAATGAAATTGAGTCTCTTTTGGTAATAAACATAGATTTTATTGCAGACTATTTGCACTGTTTTTCTGTAGTAATTGTTCCAGGAGTATGACACACCAAACTCTACATCATGCATGAGTGAACCCAAAATTAGTTCCAAGATTACTTTGCTACATTGGCCCTTGCATTTATCAAATTTAACCCCCCCCCCCCAATTAAGTGTGTAAGAGACATATTGTAGATCTCAATAAATTCTTTGCCATTACACCTAATAAACACAATTTGGTTTTAGAGAACTCTGGAATGTACCCAAATAAATATACCCATGTAATGACTGCAATGCCTTGTACACCCCATGCCACATCTTGTTGCTGCCATTATTAAGGCAAAGAGGGAGCTATGTTATTAGCTGTTTGTAATTTTTGGAGCACTTCAGTATAGCTACAAAAATATCTTTCTAATTCTGTTTGGAGTTATCACCTTTTTGCTCATTCTGTGTTGTTAGAAATCTTGCAAGAAATGACTTTTCTATCATCAAAAATTACTTAGTCCCTGCCCTCACAAAGAAATAGATTATTTTTAATAAATAGGTTATTAGAAATCTTGCTATTGATTGTAAGGTTATTTAATTTTTTGTGGGGACTTATGTTGAAACACCAGTTTCCATATGATCATCAAAGTTAAGCAATGTTGAGCCTGATCAGTACTTAGATGGTTGACCACTTGGGAATACCAGGTGGTGTAAGCTTGGATGTGTGTGTGGTATAATGGATAATGGCTCGGAATTGTTAATCAGAGAGCCTCGTTCCAATTCCTTTTGGATTTGTTATATTCACTTAAGCACAAATACTCTTGGGAAAGATATCAATCCACCTACATGAGTTATGATTTTTTTTTTTTTTTGTATTGAACTTGATTCCCTGTATAATTACAAGTTTAAGTACAGCCATTTTCACTTCTGGGCAAGTAAATTATTTTGACTGCTTTCTAAATGCTTTTCATGTTATATCGATTATTTATTGATTGATAAAATTATATCCATATGCCATCTTACTTTTTATTTTGCAGATTAAATACATTTGTAGGAAGTTCACCTTGCTTAATATAATCTTTAGTAGATAATCCATTTCTCTCCATTTTGTACATATTATTACTAATCTGATTATGTTTTAAGCACAAATTCCTATTTTTCTACACTTGGTTAAAACAATATTCATTATATATCAAGGAATAGGTCTATGGATAAAGTTGAGGGCTTAAAGTTTGTAGTTCAAATTAATGTTTTGTGAGAATTACAGATTTTACAAGTATTATACTGGATGTTTAAAATTAATTTCTCATAATAATGTCACTAACCTAATTCTGGCGTATTGGCCCTTTGAGAACTTCACCAGCTTCTGTAACATATCTGCAATTACCACATAGCATCAAAATAAAATTCTTTTCTTCCACTAAATGCTGAAGACACCAAAAGGATAGACATCTGTGTTAAATATTCATTGTTTATTAGTCACTAAAGTGTTTTGATAGCTTATTGACAAATGGAACTGTTATAACACTTTCAAATCCAATAATATATTTAACATATATTATTTTAATAATTTGGTAATTAGTACATTTTTTATAGAAATATGGTACATGGTTTTAACCTTTAACATTCTGGAGGTGATTTTGTTTGCAAAGCAAAAATTTTATTCTGCTATTGTAAGTGACTCAAATGAATGAATAATATCATGTTTGAATTTTGCAGTTGTGCTGTCATATCCTGCTATGGCAACAGAAAATGACCATGACTGAAATTAAGTAATGCAGTAGAGGAGCCTTGAAAAACAATACAGTGGAAAGGAAAGTAGTGAATAATGCAGTATGTTACAGGTTAAACAAGACAAAGAAACATTTACTGTAAATTCATGCCTGTAAACTGCATCATACATGTTGATATGAAAGTATATGTGAAATTTATTTAAAATACCTACATGAATTCAGAGTATATAAATTTGTATTTGCATTTTTCACTCCTCTTAAAAGCCTTTACATTCAGGAAAACTTGTAATACTTCCAAAATAGCATTTAAAAAACCTGGACACTTCAATGTGTTTGTCTGTGTAAGATATTATTTTGTTTTTATTTTTTAACTTTCAGGTTTCAAGTGTGAGTGGGCATGTGTGAAGGATGAGAAGCTTTATGTAGGAAGTTTAGGCAAAGAGTGGACATCACGCACAGGAATTGTACAGAACCTGAACCCTCAATGGGTTAAGGTAATTGATCGTAATGGTGCTGTCACTCACATTGATTGGCATGAAAATTATAATGCATTAAGAAAGAAAACTGGAACGTTGCTGCCTGGTAAGTTTATTAATTACTTTCTTTTTTTTTTTTTTTTTGCTTTTCTTTTAAGCCACTGACTATATAAAATCATAGTGTGCCACTTTTAAAATAGATTAGTCATTATTATTTTTCTTGATAAAGTAACATCAGTCTAGTTAAGTAAGCCTACAATTAGATGTCTTTGCATTAAAACTGTGAACTTCTCTAAATAATGGTAATGGGTTGGCTGCTTGTTTCAAAACTCGGCCTGTCTGTTAACAAATCTTTTTTGCAGATGCTTCCTCAATGAAACATTTGTGTTTCTTCAACACCCACATAGTCAAATGCAATTTGTACTGCAACTATGCTGAGTAGGCCATAGATACAGTTTCTGGAAGAGAGCACATAATCTCATATGATAAGTAGTTGAACCCAGCCAATACACTTAAACTCTTGATCACAATGACTTGTCACTTTGTGCTAGTACAGCCAATGATCACTTCTGAACAGTCACTGGACTTAGGTCAGCCCTTGCTATGGTTTTTTTTTTTTTTTTTTTTTTTTTTTTTTCAGGAACTTCTCAGTTGTGCTGCCCATTGGGATTGTCTGCTTACAGCCATATCACATTGAAAATACCAGTTCTCATACAATCATAAAAGTTAAGCAATGTTTAGTCTGGTCAGTACCTAGGTGGGTTTCTGCTTTGGAATATCAGGTGATATAAACTTAGATGTGTGGGTAGTGTAATGGATAATGGCTCAGAATTGTTAATTGGAGAGCCAAGTTTCAATTCCAGTTAGGTCTTTTATATTCATTTGTCTGCAAATATTCTTGGGGAAAGGTATAAACCCACCTCTTTTTCCCCTCGGCTATGGGTTAATAATAATTAGTAAGACTTGTATTACTAAATCATTATCTTCCCTAAAAAAAAATTCTTTTGACTTTAAATAACCTGAAAAGAGTTGATAAACTGTAGAAAATGGATTGAATTGAATGGGATTGTCTCCCTCAGGTCAATAATATCAAGAAAGCCTTGACAAATTGACTATGGTGAGATTTTGAACCCAGGTCTCCTGGTTGGAATACTAACATTGTAGCCATTCTGCCACACACACTAAACATTTCCAGATAGGAACAAATATATATTGGCATGTTCAATTATGGGATCATTATTATTTCTGGTAATATCTTGTCTAGATGGATTTATTTTAAACACCTCTTAAAACAACATTATGAAAACCAATAATTTGGTTCAGGACACATTCAAACTCCCCCTTCCACCAAAAGAAAACAAACTGTACAAGCACTTCTGAATCCTGTAAACTCCATTAGACTAACACTCATGAATTAGCATCAAATGTAGATTATTCAACAGAATTACATGATAAGGAAGAAATAGGAAATGTTTATAAATTTAACATGTTTTACTTTTATTAAACCTTCATCAGAAAATGAAATGAGGAGAAAGAAAATTCTGGTACTTTTATTTTTGTTTTTCATTGGTTAAGCAGACCTTGCATGTATCTAACATCATCTTAACTTTGCTGATGGCTAACATAATATAGGTTTAAACTATTTACATAGAAAGCTAACAAAAATTGCCTTTGAGTTTTAATTCAAGTCACTCTTTCTGTTTAAAGAAAAGAATAGTTTCTTGGTTTCAATATTATAAGTGACACCCTTCAGCATGAATTCTACTTTTTATGTAGCATCCTTTCAAGAAATAATTACCCACTGACTTATTTGATGAAAAGCAAGGCAAAATCAAAGTAGACAAAGCTACAGTTAACTGACTGTTGTAATATGATTTCTCACACATCCTTAGATGAATAGCTAGATTCTTTTTCCTTTTAAATCAATTTAATGACCTGGATTTTTCAGGAATCCTGTCTCCAACCCACCTTTGAATTGTCAAAGTTTTGTTAGTGTTTTTAGATAACCATAAAAGTAAGGTCTTCTGAAAGACTGATCACCCAAACGCTGTCTAGTTGGTTCCCTTTTCTGGTTGGTGGAACATGGGTGGGTGGAAAGGGGTGGTTGGTCTGCCAGCAGTATTCATATAATGAGTAATCGATGAAATGGTCAAGCAGTGAGTATGCAGGGGTCTGTTTTCTGTGGCCAGAACTTAGTGAGAAGTTAGATATCAGAAGTTTGTTTTCTCAAAGAAGGAAGACATTGCTGATCAAGTGAGAAATTGTATTTTTTTTTTTTTTTTTTTTTTTTTAAACTACTTCCTGACCAAATGTGTCTGGAAAGGCATTTGTCATTATTCTTTGTTGATATTGATCACAGCCCTAATATTGAGACAAATCTGTGGAACATAGCAAGTGCTGGTGTATTTGCATACAGCCAACCTTGGATGTCATCACAGCTTGTGCAGAAATGCATCATCACAAGTGGGTTACCCATAAAATTATACGGAAATCATAGCATTATTAGAATTGTTTTCTACAGTAAAACTACATAAAACAAAATCCTCATAATGGTCAGATGTTGTGAGAAAAATATTACCAAAAACTGTGGATAACATTTCCGTATTATAACGGAAGGAATCTATTGACTTATAAATAAGTTTTATACCAGGTGTTCCCAACGTTTTTTGCATCATCACCCAATTTCACATGAAAAATTTTCCACCACCCACCTGTATAATAAATATTCAAAAGCATACCAAAATTGTTTGGTAAAAGTTTGTTACTAGTTCGTAAACTTATACTTATGATATAGTAAAAAATAAAGGGTGGTAACAAATAATACTGACTTGGGTAGCAGGTGCTGTTGCTACTACTCTATTAAACAACAAATGAAAGTAAACTTGACTATTGAAAACTATATAGAAAATACAAAAATATTTCTTGTTGATAGGGATATCTTATCTAGAAATGTGATCCAGTCATGCCAAATTAGCCTCCTGTTTTTTTATTTATACAGGTTTTTTCATATCTCCTTGGAATATTTTTTTCGGGTAGCATATGTTGAAATACCTTTTTAATACTTAAAATCCTATATTAGCCACTATTTTCTGTTCAGTTACTCATCACCCACCCAACAGTTGAAATAACTCATGCTAGGAAGCCCCCTGGTTTATACCATGAGATATGATGGTCAAACAGATGAAAAAAGGGATCACATCGACTCTTTGAAATAAGGTTCAAGTAGGCAGGGGATATTAGTGAAAAATTAAGGAAGATGTGTATATAAACCTGACAGAGGGCTGAAAATCCAGCAGAATTTAATAGTGTCTGTTTCTTATCAAATAAAATAATTATAACCTGCAATTGCAAAAATTGTATCATTATAAATATTATATGCTATAAAAAATGGGCTGGTGTTGATTTAGTCAGTAGATGTAGATGGAGTTTTTTTTTTTTTTTTTTAGACTGATTTATGGATTTCCATAGTCTAAAGAATTATAGGTGTCCAGATCTAGAATGAGAGAAAAAAAAGCCCCTTTTTCTGTATGAATTTCTGGGATGTGAAGTTATCATTATTGACTGAATTTATATTCAGGCTATTGTCCTCATCTTTGTTGTTATCATGTTTTGGCCATTGTGTCCTCCAGTATTCTTCAGATGTATACTGACTGGGTAAACTGCAGGGACTTCTGAACTGAACCTTTTATTTAATCTACAGGTGTAGACTGTTCTCATTTCACTGCTCATGTGTTGGTATTATAGGAGGGAATTTATAAAATTTCAAAGTGGTTTATCTTGTTAAACTGAAGATTAATAAATATCTAGAAATTCATAGGGAATTGGTAAAATTGTTTAAAATCAAATAGAAAATCATAATAAAATTAATTTTCTATAACTATGTATATTAGCATGTTAGGAAAATGTCAGATTCCTATTCTGCCTATGTATGAACATAAATTTGTCTTAGCAACTAAAAATGAAGAAATATTAAATCTATTTGTATACTCTACTCATGAGTCTGTCATCTTTTATTTTGATTAGGCATCTAAATTGTTACTCTTCATTCTTCCAAAATTGCAATCTTCAGATGATTTCTACCAAGTACTAAGACGACATATAAATGCTATTATAAGATATTAATTTCTAATACAGACGCTTTTTCTTTTTAGGTTATTTGATCCATGAATCTGCTGTATGGAGCACAGTCCACCAGCGTTGGTTCTTCCTGCCAAGACGCCTCAGCCAACAGGCATATGATGAAACAGCTGATGAGCGAAGAGCAACCAACATTCTGTTAAGTTGCAATGAACATTTTGGTCAAGTCAAGGTCACTCGTATTGGAAACTTGAACCCAACTCATGGCTACTCAACATTTAAGTTTGTGCCTAGCACACAAGACACTGTGATAATTGCATTAAAGTCAGAAGAAGATGATGGCAACATTGCATCATATATTCAAGCATTCAATATCAATGGGCATGTCCTACTGTCTGAGACCAAAATTGGTGACCAAAAGTTTGAAGGGATTGAGTTTATTTAAATAGTTTTTTTTTTTTTTTTTTTTTTTTTTTAAATCTACTGACAGAAGTTGCTATCTATACCATAACTATTTGTTTTAATTAGTGGAGATATTACTGCAGATAGCTTCCAAGTTCTTATCTCTGTTTTTTTGACATTTCAGTTTTTTAATCATCTGGTGACCTGTCAGTATTTTTGAAATAAGGGATTCAAAGTATTCTATACCTTTTCATCAATAGTTACAGGACAGTTATTTTTTTTTTTTTTGTTATGTATACATATATAAATTCATCCTTAATATTTTTAGTCTGCTCTATCAAACATTATTCATAATGATTTGTAAAACTCTCTCAGGAATAAACATCCAGACATTGCATCTTTAAAAACAAATATCTTTTTAGTTAAATTAACTGACAACCTCTATCTGTGGATATTAGCTTATCAAGTTCTTATTGATAAAACTTTTAATGGCTAGTCCAGTGTTTGGTAAATTTTAAATGATAGAATTGTTGAAATGATAATGGCTTCCCAGTCAGGCTGGCCCAGTTTCTGTTTACCAAGCATGCTTAGGAAAAGTAGTAGGTTTATCACCTGCTTACTAAGTAACTTTTTTTTTTTTTTTTTTTTTTTTTTTTAAATATTTTTAACTTCCTATGGTGTGGTTAGGATTTTAAATAATATTAATTTTATTGTTGTTTAGGTAATTTAATTCAGTTGTTTCATGTTAAACAAAAAAGATAAAAATAATTTAAATGTTTAGGTTTAAAAAAAAAAAAAGAAAAGAAAAAGTTTGGTTATTGCCTGCTTACTAAGCAGGCAATAATTTAAGACTTTTTTCTAAAATTGATAAGTCCCTACTGCTTTTGTAAACATGGCCGGTAAACAATAGTTGCACAGTTTGCGTGAATAAAAATGAAGACTATTTCTTACTAGTTATCAATCACGTAGGCAATGTTAATAAGTTGCTCTCTAAAGTTTGACAGGATAAAAGATAATCCCAAAGCACTATATAAGATATCATCATTAAATTTGTAAATCTTCATTCAGGAGTTTGCTGTTGGTGGGGTGGGCATGGCAACTGTTGTACTTATTTATGATATGTTGTAGCACAATCTTCTGTCTTTTAGATGATCAGCTGTAAAAATTCTTTCAAATACAAAGAATAGGAAAAATAGTTGCTGTGATCTATTTTTATATCTATTTTAACATTTTGTTTATTAGATGTTTTTTTGTGCTTTTTTTTTCATAAGGAATAATGAGATTGGCTCAAAGCTCAATACTTTTGAACTGAGGACAAATAAAGATAAGTTTGGTTTTGATTTTAATATCAACTTGTTTAATTCATTAAATCATATTTTCTCATTATTTACATCTGGTTATTTTCATGTTGATCATTAATCATAAAAATAGGGCCAGGCAGAGTAGCAATAGGTTGAATTTTTACTATACATACTCTCAGGTGCCAAATAAGTTTCACCCACCCTAGTGATTATTAGGAAAACCCTTATTAATTTGACTTTTCAGTCAGATTGCTAGAAAATATTGTTTTGAAATGTAATATAGAGAGAAATGATTGCACTGTAAACTTTTTTAGTGAAGTTATGTCATGTGTTCAGTTTAACAAACAAGTGTATGGGACGAATTGAGAAAGGAAAGGAGAAAAGTGTAGGGGACCAAAGGACTGCTAGATGAGGGAGAGAAGAGTACAAGTTTGAGGGACCAATTAAGGAAGGAGAGAAGATTGTGTCAACAAGATGGAAAATGAACATTATGAAAAGATTTTTGATTTCATTAATGCATTTTAAGACGTTATTTTTGGATGTTGAAGATATATCATTTATTTGTTGACCATTTGTGCTCTTATTTATATTGTGATGTTGGTAAGACTTCAACAAAGATATTTTTTGATGGGCATTTAATTTTAGTTTTTTGAGATCTTGTTATAGTTTTGAAAGAACTTTTTTTTTTTTTTCTCCCCAAACATCCCAGTTATTGAAACCCCATATTAGATTTTCATTGTCCCCCCGGCAAACACCTCCCCATTTATTACGTTTTCTGATTTCTCCACCATTTATAACCCTACCCATCTTATTTGGCACCTGAGTGTAAAGTCATATAGAAAATTAGTTCATATATGCTACAAAGTGCTTAAAATATATATATATATATATATATATATATATATATATATATATATTTATATGCTCTAGTGTTTATCCATACTGTCTAAAGATGATGGCAATATTTCATTTTTCTGTAACATTGGCTATACTTTCTGCATGAATCATCTTGGATTTTTTTTTTTATTTATACAATTAATTTTGTTGTTACATTGCAAGAAAGAATTCTGTTCCATTAAAAGAAAAATTAATTAAATTCCAAAGAAATGAAAAAAGCAAAACAATGTATGATCTCTCCTACTTACTAATGAGATATTCCATTATTATATTACCATGAAACATTCAATTATTGTGTTGAGTGATACCTTCTGCTTCCATAACAGTGGCATCTCATTATTTCAAATAGGGGAGATAAGGATGAATGACTGATAAAGAATTTTTTTTAATAGCATTTTTGTCACAGGTTATTACTTGTTTAAATCTTATTGATCAGGTGTTAATGTTAATAGGGGAAAATAGGAAGTGATTTTTAACCATTGAGATGCCAGATGGAAGTCATTCTCTATAGTTTACAAAGGTAATTTAAATAAATTCTTAATTATAAGGTGAGATTCTCTATATAAAACTAACAGATATGAATAAGTTAACCAGTGAAGTTTATTTGCTATTACTTAAATTGACTGGTCTGAAGGTTTAAAAAAAAAAAAAAAAAAATCAAGCTATGGCATTTGTTAAAAACAAACTTGATTTTTTATTTTATTTTAAAAGAAGATTCCAGTTCATAATATAGTGTTAAATCAATCCCAGGCTGTATATTGTTTTTATTCACAAATGCCAACTTTGAAACTGTGTGTGCCATTGATAAATATGTACTATTGTGAATTGAGTGGGGGAAGAACAAGTATTAGGTTGGTGCAAAAATAATGTCGTTTTCTCACATGTTACTGTGTGAGAAAACGACATTATTTTTGCACCAACCTAATAGTATGTAGTTATAAATGTCATAAGAACAGTTTCAAACTTAATGTATATTATGAAAATTTACTGGCTTGAATGTCCAAGAAATTTCATTGAAAATATGTCCTGACAGGAATCGAACCTGTTTAGGCTGACATGCTATACCATTTAGCTGCAGAGGAAGTGTCTGGTTAGCAAATTAATTTGATTTTGCTAACCAAACACTTAAATAGTATAGCACATCAGGCTAGTTGACAGTTCCATGTAGGATACAGGTTCGATTCCTGTCAGAGGACATTTTTTATGGAACGTCTTGGACATTCAGGCCAGTAAACGTAGTTAATGCTGTTTATTATAAACAGAGCATTTGTATTTATAAAAATAATGTATAAACAGAAAATATTAAAACTTAACTATTGTAAATAAAAACTAACTCTTTATGCAGTCGGGCATTGATTTGACATTATATTATGAACAGCCCTTAAAATGATTAAAAAAAAAAATTTTTATTCTGACAAATGTTGTGGTTTGAAGAAGGTCTAACAAAAGGTAATTTGCAAAAATTATTCCCTCCCCACAATTTTTTATTTTTTTGTACAAGCAGACAAATCAGTTTAAATCATACTGTATTTTTTTTTTTTTTTTAATCCCAAAACTGATAAAAATAATTTAAATGTTTAGGTTTAAAAAAAAAAAAAAGAAAAGAAAAAGGAAGCAATTTTCCTGTGGAAAAAAATGAAGTAGTTTTTCCTGTTATAAAGGTCTGATAATTTATTGAAAAATGAGGAAGCAAGCAGTTAATGTTGATCATGTGAGTTCAGCTTTTCTGTGTTGCATTAATACCAGTTTGTTCAGCTATTAAAGGTTAGTCTTTATGCCATTCCTGCCTGCTGTATTTTGAAATTTGTCAACACATTAAATACTGACAGAGCAAGAGAATTAAAAATCAATTTGAACTAATGTACCTTGAGTTGAAAGTCAGAGTGATAAAAGGTTAAAGTTTTTTTTTTTTCTATAAGAAAAATTGATAAAGAAAAGTGTTTATACATACGAGCAAATTTTGTGTTAAAATGTTATGATCAGATATATGGTTTGATTGAAATATTTGAACTAATGATACCTTATCTCTCAAATACTGACATATATTGAGAAGTGTACATTTTATTACTCAAAGTTAATTTATTCAGATAATTCTCATCTTATGGTAAATCACACCTTCATTTAGGTTGCATTTAGTCTCTAAAAATAAAATACTTGAAATTAAAAAAATCTTTAACCAATTTTCTACAATAACATTTCTTGAACTAAAAATAAGCAAATATTGATCTAATGCATTGACTCAATTTAAGATTGTATTGAATTATAATTTCTCCAAGTCTGTATAGTTATTTTACAATGATCAGCATTGAGAGAGAGAAAAAAAAAGTGATAACACTTTCATATCCTCAATGAGCATTTACACAAAATATTACCTAGTAGTGGAGTTGAGACCGTCCTTTTTAGCTTTGCTTGCCAACATTGTATCTACTAGGTCACTCATATTTTTTTTTCCACACTAAGACACAGCACTGATGAAGTTGAAATAAGACAAAGATTCAATGTGTACTTAGCAATTAACTTTCCAAATATATTGATACTCAGCAGCCAAAAACTTCTATATAATTGAGGTTACATGCCTGTTAATATGAGAACTGAATGACTTGAATTCTTTTCAAATTTTGAATGTGGAATATAAATGAAATAAAATGATCCACAATTTTTTTTATTTTTTAGCAGAGGAGAGAGAGAGGAAAAAAAAAATACTATTTTTCTTGTTGAACTATTGATTCATAAAATTGCTGTGAAATCATGTCTCATTGTGTCTGATCCCTTAATCAACTTCTTTTTCTAATTTTGTTGGTGATGGAATATCTAAATTTCAGGTGGAACAATTTTTATAGTTATGACCTTAAATGGCCAATCTTACACTTCTTTATGAATGTTAGAAAGGTTTGCATACGAACAGTGCCTTTGATATATATATATATATATATAGGCTGATGCAAACATCAACTGAGAGGAGGAAATTTCATAATCCAAATTTGGCACAACTCCACCGATTTGGATATTGTGTACATATTCATATTGTTGGCAATGTAACTATTTTCCAGTTAATCTTTTTAGGCTTTACATTAAAAGTTTGATAGAATATGATTATTTATATGTGTATTCAGCTTATTACTATTGTTTTTATTTCAATACCAAATATTCATTTTTAAATGACTTATTACTAACATTGGATTTTTGGTTAGTTTACACTGCACAATTTAACACTTTGAAAATAGTCCTTGTCAATAGAAAAAGAAAAACTTATTCTAAAAAGGTTTCAGTTTCATAGATTAACAAGTAATGTTTGTCTGGCATTATCATTACAGAATATAGAAGAGGGTGTAGGAAAAAAAGTCACATGCTTTTTCTTTCAGTTCTTGATTGTAAATGAAGCTTTGAAAAATAATTGTGCAGAATACTATAATTTTCACAATATAGTTTCATTTATTTGCAGAATAAAGATTATCAGTCAACTATTTTTGTTGAATTCATTTAGATTTAATTTATATTTATGAAAAAGTAACCACTTATTAGAAAACTATCATAAAATCTACGGGGAAAAAAAAAAAAAAAAAAAAAAAAGCCTGTTTAAAATAAGTTTTTCTTCCTTCAGGTTTCATAGTTATGTACTTTGAGTTTTTATTTTTTATCTACAAGAGTAAATCCAAAAAAATTCACTTAAGAAGCATACCATACCATGGTGAAAAAGGATCCAAACTTAAAAAGTTTTGTCAAAATGTTTAAGAGGAAATACCAAAGTACTTTTTGATTATTTTATTAAATTTTTCTACTATGTTCAAAATTTTGGTTAAAAATCCTGTTTTTCTTGCATCAGCAGTGGGCCAAAATTGGATTGGTATGGGAAATTTAGTTTTTTTTTTGTGGTGGTATATGGTGTTTAGGGAATTCTTGCAAAGTCAAATTGTCAGGAATTTATATATACACACATTTCACCCATTTAATTCTATTAAATTTCAATAAATTATAGTTCACTCTACATATTAATGAAAAGCAGGACTCCTTGGAGAAATTAAATCATCAATTTGTTTTAGTCAAACATTTACCAAAAAAAAAAAAAAAAAAAATTGTAAAATAAAAAAAAGGCAATAAAACTGACATTAATTAGAAAGCTTTTCATTGCTTTTCTAAAAGATATATTAAGGACACTATATATAAAAAAAAAAAAAAAAAAAAAAAAATTTATGAATTTTTACAATTTTCATTATAATAATTAAAGTTTTAAATCTTAAAATTCTGTATTAATTTCACCGTTAGATATAAAGTAAAAACTATATTTACTAATCAATGGAAAAGCTTGGTACAAACCCTAAGACACCAATATTTAAAAAAAAAAAAAAAAAAAGTATGTTTTTAAATCTGCTGATTTTTGTACATAATGTAATTGTATAGATTACTGTAACAGAAAACAAGAGCAATAACTATAGTAAATTTAAAGCCAAAATTTTCTAAAATTTAATAAAACATTATGGAAATTTATTTTAGCCTTCCAATTGTAGAGAAATTCATTATCACACTTGTTCTTGTAACACTTAGTAGAATACAAAAAACCTAAGATGGAAGATTTAAATATACTATAAACTAGGCGGAATCTTAAGGTTAGAGATTCTAATTTATTATTGGTGGGTATTGACATTAGATATGCCAATGAACTATAGTGAAAATGGACACAAATACCTCTAGACAAAGTAGGAAAGTGAGAAGAAAGGACTATCAGTTGTAAGGTGGCAGTATATGGTCATTAGCAAACAGGACAGTTCAAGATGCAAACTATAAAATGGAGATCTCAAAAGACAATCATGTTCAGAAGTGTTATAACATGGAAAATGTGATAGAGAAATCTGAAGGCACATTGTCAGAGTGAAAGTTGCCTTCCAGCACTAAACAAAATATCAATAGGAAATTTTAAGTGAAAACAGTTAAGTGCTGGGCAATTTCCTTACAGGTGAGGCAACAGTGCTGTGCTTCTACAGAGGGGGTGCTGGTAATAGCAGAGATGGAACATGTAAACAAAGATTTAAGGGACACGTGAATGAAATATACATTTTCATTTAAGATTAGATAGAGACAGCTGAAATTTATGGGATATGTAATGAATGGAGCATATTGAAGGCAGTTAACTTAATGTGCTTATGTAAATGGAGTAAGGCAGGTGGAGACAAAATTGCTGTGCTACAAGGATAGGAAATTGTACAGACCCAGCATTGCTTGCAGGGAGCATGGCCTAGTAGACCAGGGAGGATGGAAAGCATTTAACAAAGTGTTCATACGTTGTCAAATGCTATTGAGGTTGATTGGCTTACTTCGTAAAGTTGTTGGTACCAACAGTTCAACACTTATAAAAATGGTGGTATACATTTGAATATTTTCATCAGAAAAATAAAAAGTGTAGCAAATTGTGAGATTAATTCTTTCAATGGATCATCTATATTTAGCAAAAAAAAAAACTTCCCTGCTGATATTGTTTTCATTATTAATCACTGCAATATTTCAAATAGATATATATGCTAACTGGGAGGGGGAAAGAGGGTGTAATTGAAATTATGATAGTTAAAGAGAATTTAATAAAAAAAAGCTTAGATGTAAGCTCATATTGTTAAAATATATAAAAAAAGGTATTTATTTAAAACCAATTCACTATTATTAGTAACCCACTCAGTTTCAAATTCACATATTTTTTTTCCCTTTTATTTGATATAGTTGAACTACTTTTTTTTTTCAAACATCTGCAGTAAACTTCCAAGTAATGGATCCATGAGAACTTAATACAGCATTTAATATCACCCTTTTCTTTCACTTATTTGGGAGGGTTGGTTGTGAGTACATTTTTTTTTTTTTTTTTTTTTTTTCATGTGTGTAGGGGTGAGGGACAGCTTAAAATAACTTCAAATATTAGCCAGTTATCAAAATTGTACAAAAATTGACAATATTTATTGATGAAATCTTGAGAGCATAATTTAAATTTAGGTGTCTTTACAATTTGATTTTACCTAAAATTTTAAAAATTAGCTCCTTGTGTACCACAAGTTTATGGCCATTAAAAAATGGTATACTTATATATAATAAATGTGAATATCAGTGCATCATTCTCATGTTTTCAACTTTACTCTTAGAGGCTTCAGCCCAATGTATACCATTTTGGAATCGGGCCGACTGTTAGCAAATAAAAAAACAGTCTGAAATTTTTCAAGTTTTCATTATTGCAATTGTTTTTGGCAATTATTCACACAAAATCTTTTTTTTTTATGATAATTTTATAACTTTGAAATAAAAATTGCAAAATCCACCCATGAAATAAAAATAATTGTACAGAAAGTAAGGACCTACATACATAAAATTGTCTTAAGAATTGTTTAATTTTTAATGGTAAGCTTAAATATTAATGCAATACTTAAAATTTACCGCTGCATTTAAGTTTTTCTGTAGTTTATTGTGATGAAGGCTCACTGCATAGGGCAGCTTTTAAGCTACTTACCAATATTTCTTACAACACACACATTTGGGATTAAAATCTTTAACACCACTACTATTTCAGGTGTAATTGTCTTTATGGACAGCATAATCAGTAAGAGGAGGAGGAAAAAAAAAAAAAATTCTTTCCAGTTTCCCACAGAATAGTATTGAAAATTAACATGGTCTGGAATCTGATTGAAAGCAGTGATGGAATTTATCCTGAATCTATCATAAAAATTCAGGATTTGGAATTATATAATACCAAACACATCAAATATCTGTTGTATGGATTAGTTATAATTGAGACTTTCATATCATGCACAGCACCAAACCTATCCAGAAATATGCAAATACCTTCTGAGATCAATGGCTAAAAATGGCTTTGAGCAAGTGAAGTCTGTGGATCGTGGCAAAGACCATCCTTCTCCAAACCTTCTGGATTGGTGCTACAGAATCACAAATAACAGGAACAGCTAAAATAGATATCACATAACTAAGAGAAGATGATAACCAAAATGTTAAATTAAAAGCTAAAATAAAAAAGGGTAGGAAAGAATCCCATATCGATACTGGAAAGAGCAAATACCTACTCTCTTGAGCTTTAAGAGAAAGATTTTGTAAATTTTAGTGGTACAGCTTGGCCTATGAATGGTAAATGTTCCCTTATAAGGCAACGGGTAATATTGTCATAACCACTGCATAGTAATCACCTTGGAAATGGAAAGTATGCACCCACAAGCTATAGGTTAATAATAGAGCTGACAGAGCACCCTTGTCCTTATAGACCAGCCGTCACTCATACCAACTCTGAATATACCAAGATGGTCATGACAATTCAGTTAAAATCACCTACAGCCTGAAGACTAATTACTATTAATTGGAAAAAAAAAAAAAAAAAAAAAAAAAAAAAATGTAATAAAACGGTAAGAAATAAGTTTTGCTAGAATATACTAAGCAGATGTTTTAAGATGTGAAAAGGAAACTGATGAAAATAGTGAATAGGAGGAAAAAATTTTGTATAAGGAGTTTAAAAATGTCTAAATCATTCTACCAATACAGTGTAACCCGGATATAAGAGAGTTGTCGGGACTGAAGAAGAAGTCTTATATCCGGGTTTGGTCTATTTTGTTTAGGTAAGTATGGCTCTAATTTGGGACCAGAGAAAATCTCCCATATCCGGGTTACACTGTATTTCATATAAATTTGTTTAGTGTCCATGAAAAGTAGCACGTAATTTTTTTTTTGGGGGGGGGTCACCTGGCCACATTTATAGATGTTAGTAGGAAGAAAACATCTCAGCACCTTTTGAATTCCCCAGATTCTGATGTGAAATTTAATGTTTAAAAGCCATGAAAAGTTGGACACAAAAATAAGGAGGCAATTAAGCATGTCCTCATATGCAACAGAATAATTTACATAATGCAGGAATTTCTTGAACATGACATCTCCAATGAAAGAATCTGGACTTTACAAAAACCGAACATTAGGGGTAATAGTTTATAAAACAGTGATCTTTGTAAAAAAACAAAACAAAAAACAAAATGAAGGATATCAAAAATGAGAGATAAAAATAAAAACTTTTGATAAAAAAAAAAAAAAAAAAAAAAAAAAAAGTTTCAATTTAAAGCTAAAACTCAAAGGTGGATTTTTGTATCTGAAGGAAAAAAAAAAAAAAAAAAAAAAAAAAAATAATTTTTTAAAATTTCTTTATTAATTAGACAGTAGGCAAAAACTGCTGTCTTTTTTGTTATTGTTGCTTCCTTTCTTTGTTGCAAGAATGGTTAACCCACGCTAACTAAGAGTCAGCCTGGAGATAGGAGCAAAGAAGTTCCAAGCTACTGTCCTCCAAACTTGTTCCAGATCATTCATGCATTTCCAGATTCAAGAATTAAGAGATAGAGACATAGGGGTGGGGGAGCAGGAGAAGAGAGTCGCGGGGGGTCGGGAGTGAAGAGAAGTGGAATCAGAAATGAGTTGAATGTTGGTATAGCAGGTTTTTTGCTTGCTTTTTTCCTTTTCTTAACCAGAATCTTAATTTTTCGTTGGGGGCAGAGTTTGGAGCTGCTCCAATTTAATCTCTTATCACTTTCAACACCTTTCCTATGGCAATAGTTTTTCCTGTAAAGAAACAAAGTAAAAATTAAAAAAAATTTTCACAATTAATGACAATAATTACATTCCTTTTCTAATAATGAAATTTTTTTTTTCATGTTATATAGAAGGAGAATAAAATGCCAACACGAGAGAGAAGAAAAAAAAGAAAAGGAAAACAATCCTTCTATATTTGTAAATACAGTGGAATGCTAAGTAGGTATACATATGATGAACACAAAATGTTTGTATAACCAAATGTTCAAACAGTTTATTTAAAAAAAAAAAAAAAAAGTTTTGCAGGTAAATGTATTACAATAAAAATATTAAAAATGATTTTAATGAATCCTAGAACCACTCTGGCAATACTTACTGTATACCTACTTTTGAAACACCCTGCATATTTTCTTACTGCAAATGGTCTATGTATGAATTAATAAATCAAATCAACCATATGAAACTCTTAGGCACTTCTACAATTGTGTGAAAATGTGGTTACAATTAAGAAATGAAACTGGTAAAGCGTTACTTATTTGTTACCTTCATCCCTAAGCGTGAAACGTCCCATCTGGGGAAAATCCTTGAAAGACTCCAAACAGATCATTCCACCATTCACTTGTATCCGTGCAAGGCCAACCTGATCTTGTTTAATAAATCGAGGCTTTAATTGGGTCTTCTCACCAGTCTTCTTGTCAATTAAGCACAGTAAATGCTGCAAGTGTAGAAGCAACAAAAACATTGAGAGAGAGATAGAGAGGAAAAAAAAAAAGGGGGTGGGGTAAGGGTGGCGTGCAGGTAGAGTAGAACAGACAAATCAAACCCCCAAAATGTTTTCCCTGCATGCAGCCTTGGATTGTCAATAACATTTTTCCTCTAATCCACCTTGTACACTAACATTGTAATGTCAAAGCTAAATTTCAGTCTACTACAAATTTATTCTTAACTGCTTCAGTAGTTAGGATTATACATTCATTACAGTTGGTTTGTAAAAAAAAAAAAAAACAACTCATGATTTAGTCTAATAAAGTATTCCATCCTAAAATAAATGATCAAAAGATAGTGCTAGCAAACTTTATGGAATAAATGGTGTGTGTGCGCACACACATACGTACATGTGGTGTAATAGTTAGCAGCCCAGACAAGAAATTGATAAATTCCAGTTAAGCTCGTTGCAATCATTTTCACAAGTACCCTTGGGAAAGATCATTTTTTTTTTTTTTTTTTTTTTTTTTAACCACAACAAGGCAGACTGGGCTCTTTAGCCTTGGTTGGCAACAAATCTAGGAGGACAGCCAAATTCAAAATTAGTGTGTAGGTAATTTGGCAGCTCAGTTCTAGGATTGAATTGTTAGATCCTCAGCAAAATTGACAGGAGATTCCTAACATGTATATACTCATTAGCTACTTCATATTTATATTGATTTGTAACATTTAGGAGAGCCAATTTGTTCTGATTATAATAAAGAGAAGCCATTTTTGTATTAAATGTAAAGAATTCACATCACAAATAAATTGCCAATTTGAAATTTAAATGGATCACAAGGCCAATTTAAAATTAGAAGTGTTTATTAACTTCAGAGATGGAAAAAAGTAAAACAATGCTAGAAATTGCAATAATGACTGGAAAGTACCACTGGACAACTGATGTTATAAGGCCAAGTTGAATATTATCACACCAATCTGTGACATGAAAAGAGAAGTTTATAAAAACAATCTGTCTTTGTAAAAAAAAATATGAAATCTTCAGGCAAGGTGGTGTCAAGGAAGTTGTGAAAAATAAATGACATCAGCTCCTCAACCAAATGGTAATGAGCAAGTAATTGAGTGGAGAGAGAAAAAGAAATCCAACAAAACAGACAATATATGAGGACTGCTCTTTCAACAGGTCTGTAATGGGTGAGATGAATGAAGCTAAGGCTCTTGGTGGAAAATGCTCTCACAAGTTGAAAAATCAACAAGGAGAAAAGTGATGGGCCCATGAGAAGACCTAATTGGTGCAAAGATGACAGCTCACATGAAATTGGTTACAATATAGAAAACTACAAATACATTTTACCAATAAAACAAAACTGCCAAAAATTAAAACATCCACCACCATCAATAACATAAAATAACCAGTGGATTTTTTTTTAAATATAGAAAAATTGTGTTTTTTTTTTAGAAGGACAATGGTGTTTATTGTAAAGAATCAAAATAAATGGATGGGGGAAGAGAGAGAGAGAGAGAGAGAGAGAGAGAGAGAAGAAAAAAAAAAAAAAAAAAAAAAAAAAAACAACTCACCTTGATAGTGACTTCTTCTGCACATGCATGGATATGTAGAATAGCACTATAACCAGCACAAATAATGGATTTGTGTTCTAAAATAACAATCTACAAGCAAAAAAAACATTAGGATATGATAGAATTAAAAAAAAAAAAAAAAAAAATTTTTTTATAATTTATATACTTGATATGTTTTGACTTATAAGTGTATAATGTTATAAAAAGATGGGTAATTTAATTTTCAGTGCCATTTTTGGAGGTAATGAAAAAAAACAAAAAACAAAAAAAAACTGATATTTGGTCACTTGGGAAATGGGTTAGCCCAATGACTTTTACACGCACATTCTTTGATATGGCATACATTGAGGTTAGTCTACCACAGCAAACCACCAAAACCAAAACTGTGCAAATTTTTTTGTTCTATAGTAAAAATATTAGTGTTGAGAGAAAAATTATCACTAAGTGTTATATAAAATATTTTGTGCACAATTTTTAAAAGCATATCATGGCTACTTAACCAACATCTATATTTTTATTGTATCACAAAACTGATACTCCTTGACAATGAAAAGTAAAAAATATCAGTGATACGGTGAAGCTTAAAATAAATCTGATATAAAAATGAGAAAAATCAATTTGAACATTTGTGAACAGGCCAAAATTTGAAAGCCTAAAATTGAAATAATTACTGGATATAAAGGATATACTTAGTATTTACTCACTAAATAGAGAAATACTTTATGAAAGTCATACATTTTTAAACCCAAGTACCATATCTCATGCATCTACCCAATAAAAAGATAAACCCCTGTAAAAATGAAATTTTTTTCATAAAATGGACATGCTTAATCTGAAATTTTTAAAACTGAAATGTAAAGATATTTTTGGCAATTTTGTGTTAAAATTACACCAAGAGAAAATAAAATTCAAATAGCTTTGAGTTGTATACAGTATATGAGGGGTGGGTGGGTAGATATGATGTAGTCTATCAGGTATTTGTGAGTGTCACATGTTGATATATGCTGTGATTGGATTCAGCATAGTGAAAGATTCCAGTAAAAGGTGGTTATCATGCCTATGGAGATGCACAAGAAATCTTGTCAAAGTAGATTGCAGAGAGATGGATAGTGGGCCTTCAAAGAGCTAAAGAGATGGGCCGAGTGACAGCCTGGAATTTTTTATTTGCAGCAGAGCCATGAAAATGTGTGCCTCTAGACAGATTAAAAAAAAAAAAAAAAAGTCCACATTGCCAGTAGAGGTATAATGGTTACCCAGGGTAAATGAGAGCAAGTTCTCTCTATGCAGATTATGTCATCTATATGCATCAGAGAGTGATTAAATCTTAGAGTGTATTTGCTCACAACATGCTGTAGAGTGCCACAAGCCAACTCTTGCTTGTTCTTGGCATGTGGAACAAAAAAAAAAAAAAAAAAAATTGTTTCAGAAGGATGGGACAATACCCAATTTGTTTAACTTACCCATAACACTTGATGTACCGTGCCAACAGGTACAAGGCATCGAGTAATATACCACAGGATGGTATTTGCCATTTGTATGAACATATACATGCAAGGCCTGTATTACCTTAATTTTCAAACTGATCAACTTATTGATTCATGTAATCCAACTAAATTAGCTGTACATTTAATCTTGTATGAAACATAACAGGTATTACCCCCCCCCCAATCAGGGAATATTGTAAACTTAAAGTAGGTCAACAAAGCTGCCCAATAAAGATCAGAAACAGCATCTGGCAATTATTTGTGAAAGTTAAATAGAATTTCGCCATTGTTAAATAAAAAAGCTACCTTTCGTTTTCAACATTAACTTTATCGAAAAACATTTACCATTTTAGTTCCACTATCTTCTGCCAAGTTTCAGTTAATTTCATGATTCCACCCCAGCCCCCCAGAAATTTTTATCTTTCCGAGTAACAGTGCCTTTTGCAGTCTTCCAGAGAAATGAAATTTTTTCACTTAGACAATTCTGAAAAGACCGCAATAAATGATAATTCAAAAGTGCAATATCTGCTGAATACAGTAGATTGAATAAGAAAAAATTTTATCTGGTCACCAAAGAAACATGCATTTAAGTATTCTACTGAATACACCAATTTTCATACACAAACAAACAAAATGTATTGATTTATCAATTGTCTCAACTCAAAATGCAATCTACACATAAAATGAATTGCTTTCTTTTTCAGTCCATTTTAGTTGGCACAGGTTAGATGCAGAGATATTCTAGACTAGCTATTAGCATTCTCAAGACTCAAGTAATGGCAAATATGATTTGTTTATTAAACCAGTCTTTTGATGCCTAATCTGCATAAAAGACTATTTTATAGTAGATGCCTACATAAGTTCTTAATGAACCTAATGCTGTTAAAAAATATGCATTTTCATTCACATTTCAGGGAGTAAAAAAAAAAAAAAAAAAAAAAAAGAAAAAAAAAAGAGAGAATATAGGGAAGCATAAAACAATACCAGGCAACTATGGCCAGAATTGAACTTTAATTTACCTATGAGCAACACTATAATCAGAAACAATATCAGTGACCCTTAAGCCTAAATTAAGGCAACGAGACATCCAAAATATTTTATCTTTAATTGTTCGGCTATGTTTTTTTTTTTTATATAATAAAAAAAAAAAAAAAAGTGAATTAATTTGTAAGTTTCATGAATTCAAATATGTAAAAAAAAAACTTAAAAATTTCGGTTCTTTTAAACTAGGTTTTCACATTGCAAGGAATGAAAAGGCTACTGTGATCTTTGCATGTGTGTACTACAATTATTAGTTGTTACAATCCAATCTCACGGTTGTAATTCACAAATATGACTAAAAAAGAAATTTCCTTCTAAGTTGACAGAACTATTCAGAAAGTCACTCAACTCATGAAATATTGATTTGCCACTTGCTAAACATTAAAAGAAAAAAACATTGTAGAGCCCATGGTAATAACAGGTCTGTTAGAAAAGAGGTTATTGGTATTGCTATGAAATTTAAGTATCTTAAAATTAAAACATGCATTAAGAGATAAAAGGTACTTTTAATAGGTAGATGGGAAGGGGAGAGAAATTGATACTTATCTCAAAAATGTAACAATGCTTGTTAAACATTTCAGGATTAAAGTTGGTAGTTAAGTGTACCACGAAAAAGATTTGCCATATTAGGTAATCAGAAAGTAATGTATCTGTTGTAAGAGATGGCCACATTGTGGTAGAAGAAAAATTACTTTTTCATTTTCTGTTATGAAAATTTAAAGTTAAAATTGATAAAATTTGGTTTTACGGCTTATCAACCTTTTGCAGGTTATTTAAAGTTAGAAAATATCCTTAATTGTAAGAATTTCTTTGAGGTTTTTATCAATAATAATTTATCCATAACTTGGAGGGGTGAAGAGAAACAGATTCATACTTCCAAGAGTATTTGCAAGTAAGTGAATATAATGAACATGTCTGGAAATAAAACTTGGCTCTCTGATTTCCAACTCAGAGCTGTTAATCATTACACTACCTGCATACAAAAAAAACTTGCAGCACATAGGATTCCTGAATGGTCAACCATCAGTTGATCAGGCTTGACGATGTTCAAGTTCGGTGATTGTACAAGAATAAATGTTTCAATGCGACACAGCTACAAGTCTCAAGTTAAAACCATGAAAAAATACATATTAGATTAAAATATTGAGAAAATGTAGAAATCTTTCACATTCCAATAACTTACAATTATTCAGGTCATATGAAGTCTGCATTATTCACAAAATATTTGTTTTAGGAAAGAAATTATTTATCACCTTATACAAACCTAACAACAAATAATTATTTCTACGTTATTGCATAGGAATACAAACAAAAAGGGAGAAATTGTTTGACTGAAGTAAATTAAGGCAAAATTTATCAAAGACTGAAATAAAAACAGAAAGGAAAAAGGAAAGCTTTATATTTGGCCGAGAGCACCCCGACTTTTGTGCCTAATTAAAAACCCTTCAGAATAAAGAAACTACTCACCTGAGCATCGAATGTTTTGCCTGTGTGACAAACATTCTCAGGGGAGCATATCACAAAACCTGGAGAAACATCCTATAGGAGAGAGAAAAGACATTTACGTGTATGACAAAGAACAAATACACAAATCTGCCAAATCAATTTGAATACAAATACTGATCTACTTGAGGTGGGGGGGGATATATATTAGAAATACACCTATTAAAAACATGTATATGCATATGTTTATATCTCAAGTAATTACCAAATTCTAATAGAAGTTTCATTGAAGTCTATCATGTCGTTCAATCAAAGTATGATCAATATTAAACATCCTTTTGCTTCTTTTCACACATGAAAAGCCCAATACTAATCCCAATATAACTATATTCAAAGAACAAGTTTAATCTGAGCTAAAATTATGAGGCAAATAAACTTAGAAAATATACAACAAAGGGGTCCAGTTGAAATAAACAATGTTGAAATCCAAAAGCAAGATTTAACATTTTCAACATCAACATTTTTCTTTCTTTCTTGATGAAACATGTAGACCTAGAATAAAACAATGTTGAGTATGAAGAGACTAAATAACATTGCTGGAACATGTGTAGAAGACAAAAAAAAAAAAAACAACACACATACACACACTTGTAATTTGGAGTTTAGCAAAATATTAATGCTCTTCAGCAATTAACATGTTAAGCATATATAAAAGATAATTTAAATATCAAAACGAATTTAAAATATGTATTCTTTAATTATACATATATTGATGATGATCTGTTTACCCTGACATCCAGTGTATCTTTTATGTGTGTAGGGGGCAGTGGGTAGAAGTGGTACTTTTGTTGCTCAGCTGCTTGCTGTTCTTAAGATGGATGGCAACACTTGTCTTCACCCATCCCCTATATCTCCACGTGCCAAACCCTGTTAACCCCTTCGTCAGGTAGGCTAAATCATGTGAAATTACAAATGAAAGGCGCTACACGCTTCTGTGCACTGGTAGTACTGGATAGGCATAACTGTGATAATAAAACCTGAGGGATGGTATCCATTGTGTTCGTGGCAAATATTTGTACCAACTCCTTGTTATCAGCACTTTCAATAAGTGTGGCTGGTTCTACACAAGACTTCACCACTCTAAACAAATCTTTTGTGTGGATAGTCCACAGTTCAATTCTGTTCCTTCTTTGCTATTCCACCCGAGCAACAAGTCCACTAGTGATAAAGCCAAGGTGACAAGAACAGGTACAGGATAGTACTGGAAATCTCTAGCTGGGACTCCCACAGTGGTTACCATCGGGTTATAGCCATTCTTGCACAAAATCCTGAGCAATTGTGCTGTTTGTGCCCTCCAATGGTGACAAAGCAGGTCCGTTTAGACATAGCATTGCTTTCCCTAATCCTGGGAGGGCTTAGAAAAGGTGCTCTAAAAACATTGCTCACTCTTAATCAACTTGGTTGTCTAGTTATCCAATAACACCATAGCAATAATCGATTTAGTAGAAATAAAACTCGTAAACATGTTAATCTTGGGTCTTAGAATGTAAGAACCTTCCAAGACAATTCTTCTCCAGAGTGTAAAACAGCCATCATCACTAATGCATTAAGTAAGCACAATGTTAACATTCTTCTTTTCAGTGAGATTCATTTTGCAGGCACCTCTCAACTTATACCTTATAAATTATACCTTTCTCTGGATTGGAAAAAAGTGAAGATCCTTGCCTATCAGGTGTAAGCTTTGCCATAAAATCAGATATTGCTAAATCCTCATTTCTTCTGAAAGGATAAGTGATTGCATTATGACTAGTGCCCTAACCATGAAAACACCTGTGTCGGAAATTGATGACTTATCAACTATGTACAGTCATTTCCAAAATTATCAACTATGTACAGTCATTTCCAAAATTATCAACTATGTACAGTCATTTCCAAAATTATCAACTATGTACAGTCATTTCCAAAATTATCAACTATGTACAGTCATTTCCAAAATTATCAACTATGTACAGTCATTTCCAAAATTATCAACTATGTACAGTCATTTCCAAAATTATCAACTATGTACAGTCATTTCCAAAATTATCAACTATGTACAGTCATTTCCAAAATTATCAACTATGTACAGTCATTTCCAAAATTATCAACTATGTACAGTCATTTCCAAAATTATCAACTATGTACAGTCATTTCCAAAATTATCAACTATGTACAGTCATTTCCAAAATTATCAACTATGTACAGTCATTTCCAAAATTATCAACTATGTACAGTCATTTCCAAAATTATCAACTATGTACAGTCATTTCCAAAATTATCAACTATGTACAGTCATTTCCAAAATTATCAACTATGTACAGTCATTTCCAAAGTTCCACACAAAGACAAACTTGTCATTATGGGAAACTTTAAGGCACAGATTGGTGCTGACCATAAGACATGGCCTGTGTTCTTTGCACTCACAGGATTAAGTATAAGAATTCTAATGGGCTATGACTACTTTCTGACAAGAATTCAATCTCACCATCATACGTTATCAGCAATCTGATCATCACAAAATGACTAGGATGCATCCCAGATCCAAAGATTGGCACATGATTGATTACAACGTGATGCAAAGGACTTCATTATCACCCACTCTTTCTACAATACTTGCTATCTTTCAGACCATGCTCTACTATGCAGCAAGGCATTCTTTTGACTCGTATGCAAGAATACGGTTCCTAAACGAATCAACATCTCACCCCTGAATTCTGATTTTAAGAAAGAACTGACACTGGATTCAGTTGTGATCTCAGAAGACAGTGAATTCTCCTGGAAATCTCTCAGATGCCATGTATTCCAGCTCCCTTGAAGTTCTAGGAGCTACCACAAGGAAGCATCAGGACCGGTTCAATGTTAAAAAGATGCACGATTCACACAAAATATTCTTAAACAACAAAAACTGCCCATCAAAAAAATGTATATATAAGCAGTGTAAGCAGGAAGTGCAAAATGTTCTCAGAAAAATGAAAGAATCCTGGTGGTCTGCTAAAGCTGTGGAAATCCGGGTGGTAGCTGACAGAAAAGATCTCAAAGCATTCTATGAAGGCCTTAAAAAGGTGTGCTGCCCACAAGGAAATGGAATTTCACCTGTTATATCATTTGACAGCAACACACTCCACACAGACAAGAAGGAAATTATATCACAATTGAATGAATACTTTGAAAGTGTCCTTAATTCAAACTCTGCCATCGATGAAAACGTGATTGCTTCAATTTATCAGCAACCAGAAATTTCCCAGTTGCCTCTTGAGCCATGCCCAAAAGGAAATCCAGGAGTCTATCGAGCAATTGTCCTCAAACAAATCCCCTGGAAAAGATGCTATTGCCCCCCCCCCCATTTTTAAATATGGCAGGAAAACTGGTTAAGAAACTCCTTAAGCTTTTTAAAGTCATATGGAAGGTTGGTTCTGTTCCACAATACTACAAAGATGCTTGCATAAAACATTTGTTCAAGAACAAAGGCAAAAAGGTGTATGTGATAATTCTCATGGCACCACACTTCTAAGTATCGCCTGGCAAAATTCTCACTAGTGTTATTATCAACAGAATAATCAAATATCTCATTGATGACATCTATTTTGAATCTCTGTAGTTTTCATTCAGGTCGTGGAACCATTGATATGATTTTTTTCATTTTGTCAGATTGCCGAGAAGAACCATGATCTCTATACCGTCTTTATTGATCTGACCAAAGCGTTTGACACTGTAAACAAGTGCCCTTTGGAAAGTACTCAAAAAGCTTGGCATACCTGAAAGTATGCTAAATGTCATCAGCTTGTTTCATGAAAGAATGAAAGCATCTGTTCTATATAATGGAGATTTTTTAGAAACCTTTGATGTAACAAATGGCACAAAACAAGGCTGTGTCATGGCTCCTGTACTTTTCATTCATGCTACACCATGCTTTTAGTGATCTTGACATTGGTGTGAAATTTGAATTCTGCACAAAGGGAGGCCTTTTTAACCATCAACATTTTAAATCAAAATTTAAAATTTGAACAAGCATTATTTTTTATCTTTTATTTGCTGATGATGCCGTGATCGTGGCCACCTCAATCGAAGAAGCTCAAGCACTTGCCAATTGTTTCTCCACTGCTTGCAACACATTCGGATTAACTATAAGCTTAAAGAACCATCAACCAAGGCCTACACCTAAACAGGTCATGAGTGTAAAACAAAAACCACCTGCCCATACTTTTCCAATTGTTCCCATTACTGTTGGCAGCCACAGCCTGTATGTGAAATCATTCTCGTACTTAGGAAGCAAAGTCAATTCAAGTACCTCTTTAGATGACAAGACAGTTAATCAAAATATCAAAGGCAGCCAATGCCATTGGGAAGCTTAAGCATCACCTATGGGATGTTCATGGGATTTCACAGAAAACAAAAATCAGTGTCTATTGAGCAATCATTCTCACTACACTTCTTTATGGGCCAGAATCATGGATGCCACATAGGACACACATCAGTCAACTTTATGCTTTTCATAAATGCTGACTTTGCTCAATATGCAGCTATACACGGCAGGACAAAATCTCTCACCATGATCTTTTCATCAAATGTGGCGTCAGTGGTATTGAACCCTTTCTAATTCATGTCATCAGAATAAGTGATGATCAAATGTCAAAAGTCCTTATATATAGCCAAGTTTTTCATGGTTAAGTGTAATGTAGGCTGTCCTTAGTTATGCTTCAAGGACAAACTTAAATACAATTGCTGCAAGCATCCCTATAGAGGGAGTTTGAACTTGCTGTTGAAAACCAAGCAAACTGAAGAAACACCTGCTACCAAGGTATAACTAACTTTGAAAAGAATCCACTCCGCCATCTGAGAGAATTAACACTAAATCTCGGGCTAATATGACGGCCAACCCTTCAGTATGCCCTTAGTGTGGATTTGTTTGCAAATCCCATGCAGGATTGTGGTCTCATATGAAACAAACAAAAACTGAAAACGCCCATATGTTGAAAACTATGAGAGTCCATCATATTTTATATAAGAAATAAAAATTACCTCCTCTTCAACTCCCTGTAGTTTAATTTTTACATTTTCCCCTGCACTTGCAGCATCTGTTTCAATATCATCTGACCATAACTGCATAATTTTAACAGGAACCTACAAGAGAAATTTGAGCAAAATGTTAAAACAAAAGTCTTATTAAAAAGGTAAAAAAATATTTAAACTCAAGATATAGGAAGAAGAAAAGAAAAAAAAAAATATCCTAGCCTGAGCCCTCCCAAACTTCTGAATCAAGTATCAGTAAATATTGCTAATGACTTAACAGAAACACTGATTAACTTGCAACAAAGTTCCCTTGTAATAAAACAGACAAAATTAATTACTTGGTAAAAACAGAAACCCCGATACAAAAAATTAATCCCCATAATGACACATGCAAGATGCTTTAAAAAAAAATTTTTTTTTCATAAGAGAATGGCCTTTTCAAGCGTTGACATTCCTGGGAATTTGATAAAATATTAACACTCTTTGAGAACTTACATAAAGAATGCAAGTTTACACAATCGTGCATATATGTCTGTATCTATACAATGGAAGTAGATTCCACCCACTGACTTACCACAGAGTGTTTTGGCCCACTATGGAGACATACACAAAGTAGGGAATTCATCAAGTACTATATATATGAAGTCAGCTTATGAGTAATTGGCATTTGGAACAGTGTGAAATTAAATACAGATGAACAGTGTGAAATTAAATACAGATGAACAGTGTGAAATTAAATACAGATGAACAGTGTGAAATTAAATACAGATGAACAGTGTGAAATTAAATACAGATGAACAGTGTGAAATTAAATACAGATGAACAGTGTGAAATTAAATACAGATGAACAGTGTGAAATTAAATACAGATGAACAGTGTGAAATTAAATACAGATGAACAGTGTGAAATTAAATACAGATGAACAGTGTGAAATTAAATACAGATGAACAGTGTGAAATTAAATACAGATGAACAGTGTGAAATTAAATACAGATGAACAGTGTGAAATTAAATACAGATGAACAGTGTGAAATTAAATACAGATGAACAGTGTGAAATTAAATACAGATGAACAGTGTGAAATTAAATACAGATGAACAGTGTGAAATTAAATACAGATGAACAGTGTGAAATTAAATACAGATGAACAGTGTGAAATTAAATACAGATGAACAGTGTGAAATTAAATACAGATGAACAGTGTGAAATTAAATACAGATGAACAGTGTGAAATTAAATACAGATATCAATGCACTTGGTACCCAAATGGCCAGTATTAAAGATATTTTGAAGTATAGATGTTGGGAGTGGGAAATAATTTGTTCCTAGTAATGTGCCTTTTTTGCTGTATTTTATTGAATTTTCATCAGTCTAACACAACCAAATACAAACTTACCTTATTTGGCATAAGACAGAGCGTCTGATTTTTTGTTAAACTGCCAGATTCAACTTTACCTATAACAATTGTTCCCATATCCTGTAAAAAAAAAAAAAAAAAAAAAAAAAAAAAAAAAAAAGTACTAAAATGATTTATATATAAATTTAGTCTTTAGTACCTTAAGAGAATTGTAATTGCATATGAAACTTTGCATCAATAGTGTCAAAAAGTAAAGGAAGTGTAAAGTAGTTCATTTACACAATGGGAATAATCTGCTCTAATTGTATTAGGTTGGTGCAAAAATAATGACGTAATAATGTTGTTCTTTGACGTATTTTTTAACGTAAAAAAAAAAAAAAACGACATTACATCATTATTTTTGCACCAACCTAATAGAATTCCATGTGATTGTGTTCCCCACTGTGCATGGATAAAAAATTAAAGTGGAGTAATAGAGAGAAAAATAATGTTATATTTTCATGTAGCAAAATACTATTCTAAATTTAAATGTGCAGTTTCCACTTCTTGGCAGTTACTTTTACACAAGTCTATTGTTCTTTCTCTCCCTGAAATCTATGATGCACACACAACACTGAAGAACTTAGATTATATTGTCTGGTGCTGGAGCCGTGTTTTGTAGTAATTTTGAGGTGCCGATTTAAAAAAAATGAAATTCATTTTGCTGTTATCATGTCAAGATTTATCACAAACTAAAATGTTCATTTTTCAACATTTCCAGTATTGTCACCATTTCTAAGCATAGATTTTGCTTCCTCAAATGCAGAGCCATGTAGGGAACCTGATATAACTTTAAAAACCGTGTTTGAGTGTCATTTAATGTAGATCTAACTACAAAAGTTAAAATGAAAGTTATGATTTAAGTCTCTTCAGTCAATAAAAAGCAACAAATTTGAGCAAATTTCACCATTTTCAATCTAATCAGTTTCAAATATGACAAACGTCATCTATACTATCAGATATTAATAAACACTTTACAGGTCTCATTTGTCTACAGATATGTCCACGCTGTGCTTGATTCAGTATGAATATTATTGCAATCTAGGCCAGAAATATTTTGTTGAATCTTTATGAAAATTGGTATTTTTAAAACCTCTCTTAATGCTGTAATTGTGAAGTCACATGGGTCATGGTCACTTTTTGACAAGCATAGTCAAAGAACTGTAGAAAGAACATGTTATGTATGTGCTTTATGGAGTTTTGCAAACACAAACCACCTGCATTTGCCTGCTCTATCACTATCAACAACTCTGAATACTTTTCCCTAGGTGACAATTAGCTTGAATGTTTTGTATTTCAGAAATATGAATAGCTGTCATAGAATAAAATGCAAAACAATATATTGTTGGCAATATTTATGGACATTATAATTTAGCTAGGCAGTGGAACAAAATCAGATAAAGTGAAGAAAGCTTACCTTACTTTAGCATAAAACTGGGTGATCAAAGAAAAACCAAAGCATTCCATATAGTATGTAAAACAGGTGTTAAAACACCAAGGCAGTGGACAAAAAAAAAAAAAAAAAAAAAAAAAAAAGTGGAGGGAATCACAAATCATCACAATGACAGCTGCATGATTGAGATACCTGGCTTCAGTTCTAACACTAAGTATCATATTGTTTATCCAAATCTGCCATTAGACCTGTACCACACAATTTTTCAACACCAGAATCCATGCCTTTTATAGATAATAATTATGAGATGAAGTATGGCAACTTGGAAGATAAAAACCATGAGAGCCTGTCAGAACTTTTTTTTTTTATACAGGCAGAATTAAAGGATTTGGTTTGTAGTCTACATTTATCAAAGAAAGCTGCCTAGCTGCTTGGGTCACGTTTGAAAGAAAACCTGCTTGAACCAGGTTCGCATTTTATAGGCATTGTGAGAATGATTTGCTTTCATTCTTCAGCATGGACGCTGATTTTGTTTATTGCTATGATGTTAAAGGCTTTATTGCTGCCATGAAGTGTGAATACAATCCAGAAAACTGGAGGCTTTTCACAGAGTTCAAAAAAGGCTTGTGTCCTACTGTACAATGTCAATGTGCTTTGCTTCTATACCAATTGGACATTTGATAACGTTGAAGAACTACTGCACAATCATCTGGACTACTTCCCTAAAAATTTTGGAGCAATGAGTGATGAGCAAGGAGAAAGATTCCACCAAAAACAAGACCAAGGAGCCTAGGTATCAAGGCAGGTGGAATACAAACATTGTTGACTACTGTCGAGGTCTGCAAAGAGACTGTTGCAATGCAAGTAATTTATGCAAAGTAGTATAAAAAGAAACTTCATGCCTCTCGTAGCTGAAACTCCAGTTTGACAGAAATATTTATCTTAAGGTGTTTTAATAGATTTGTGTTAGTTTCTTATTTCAGTATTGCCTTTAATGGCAAAATTGATGTGAGAAAATTTCTGAACTTAACACCATCAATTTAGGTAGGAACAATAGTAAAAATTGCAAGACAACTAAAAATTAGTCCCCAAAATGTTCCGCAGCATAATTTGACAACCGTTAGAAAGAATTTCTTTGAGAATTTAACGATTTAATAAAATACCCCAAAATAAAACCATTCATTTTGGAGAACTGTTCCAGCTCTGACATTCCAATGTTGCTTCAAAGATTCATTCACACAATTCAATTTTTATTTTTAAAATTAAAAAAAAAAAAAAAAAAGCTACATAAGTTTTAATTGAAAACTGCCACCATAGAAGATTAGATGTCACTTTCCCTTTAGACGAAACTGCATTTGATAGACTTTTTTTTTTTTAATGGCTTAAGTTTGAGGTTATGATTTTTAGGCTGTAAAAATTTGTTGGAAATAATGATTTTTGATAAAAGTCCTATTTGACCAGAGAAGAGGTAGACTCGTACCCAAGGGTATTTGCATGTAAGTAAAAATAATGAACATAACTGAAATTTGAACACCGCTCTTTGATTTCTCATTGCAAGCCTTTATCTATTACAACACATACAAGCTTACAGCCCCTGATATTCCCAAATGGTCACCCAACTAGGCACTTACTAAGTTTGACATTGATTAACTTTGGTGACTTGACAATAACCAGTGTTTCAACATGATATGCCAAGCCTCAAAACTACATAGATTCGCATATTTCAAGCAATGTATTAATATAGGTTGTTCTTGGATTTAAAATTATTTTTGCTTTTTCAACCTATTCAGTATTTTAATTAGCTATATTTTTATTTTTGTTTGTTTGTTTAAAACTTAACGACCCATCGATCAGCAAGAGATCATTTAAGGTCAAAGTTGCTATATTTTTATAACAAGGATTCTATATATATATATATATATATATATATAGATATATAAAAAGGTTTGTTAAAGATTAAGACAATGAAAGATCTAGACTCCTTTAATGTAAAGGACTAAGTATAGTATAGATAAAAATGAATAATATAGGCAATTTCATAAAACCCAAAACATAACTCACCTTATACCTATCAACTACTGGTACTCTAACTGGCCCATCAGATGCTCTATTCAAAGATGGCATGTCATCCAAATATTGAATTAGAGCTGGCCCTCTGAACCACGGACATTGATCTTCTGGAACTACGTCTTTAAGGAATGCGCCTGTCAGCCCAGAGACTGGCATGAAATAAATATCTGTTTTTGGATTAAAGCCACATTTTCTCAGATAAGGAAGGAGTTTATCACGGCATTCATTGTACCTGAAAATGGAAAATAATAAGTTATTTCTTACTGGTTAAGCATTTAATCCCAGGTTTGACATGAGAATGCCAAATACTTGTTAATCACAAAGTGTTTAATAATAGAGATGTTTTTTGTGTGGAGGATATACCTGAAGCAAATTTTTAATTCTGAAAAATATTGTAGTTAAAACAGATCTTCTCTTTACCTCATTAGCCCTCTCTGCCTGGATAACTATTCAAATTATTCTTGTACATATAAAAAAAAGCTACACTTTGAAGCAGTCAGAGAAGTGCAATCATCAGCAATGCATCATTAAAATGAATAGATGATTAGAAATTGTGGAACCTCATTTCACTTTATGACAAAGAAAAAAGAGTATAAATGTTCAATTAACCATACTAAATAGCGTTATGCATATTTAGCTATGAATAACATGAGGTTTTATTTCCAAACAGGTCAGTGTTCTTAAGACTTGTAAAATAAAAAGCCTCTGAAAAGGAATATTTACGCAATTTAAAAAAAAAAAAAAAAAAAAAAAAAAAAAAATGAATTAAAACCCTGTGAAAACAATGTAGAGTTCATAGAATCTGTTGCTGCATGCCCCAGTCAATTTTCAGACATCTTAACTCATTTAAAAAGCTTTAAAAGTTGTATGATCCTAAACAAAGATTGATCAAATGTATCAAATTGTAAGAATGCACTGAGGAACAATGGCTTGATAAACAAGACACTATGATACTGAATCAACAAAATCAATTATTTATATAGATCCACAAACATCTGCATCTGCTCATTACAATAAGGACACTAAACGTGCATATATGAATTTAGAAGAAAAAGGCAAAATGAAAGTTTATAAACCGTTTTATAAGCATCATGATGATGTAAAAAGGGAGGCTTTAAATGAATTAAATATAATACATTAAAATTGCTCAAAAGTAATTTTAGATACCTCTTTGAAAATGTATAGAAACTAGTTTTCTTTCTAGAAACCTTACTGTGTTGTGCTTTCTTATATTCTTTATTCATATGTACAACAGTTTTTTTTTATTTTTTGTAAATTATAAAACATTGATAGGACAGAAATGCATAGTTCATTAGTTTAGAATCGAGAAAACTAAACCAACTATGGTGCATACCGTACTTCTGACCATTCTACTGTTGGGTCATCCATTTTATTTATCAGTACAACCAAATGCTTCACTCCAGCTGTTTTGGCTAACATAGCATGTTCTCTTGTCTGACCACCTCGTTCAAATCCCGTTTCAAATTCTCCTTTCCGAGCAGAAATCACCTAGAAAAGTACGAGGCAAACATCAATTTCAAATGCAGATGAACACAGATTTTTAGAATTAATAGAAAATATTTCAAATGGTATTTTTGTTGGTAAAAAAAAAAAAAAAAAAAAAAAAAAAAAGGGTGAAATATGACAGTTGATTCAACTTACAAGAATTGCCATGTCTGCCTGTGAGGCACCACCAATCATATTTGGCACAAAGCTTTTATGGCCAGGAGCATCAAGAATAGTAAAATGTTTTTTCTCAGTTTCAAAGTAAGCCCTGCCTACTTCAACAGTTTTTCCTTTTTCTCTTTCTTCCAAGTTAGTATCTAGTGCCCATGATAGATACCTACATATATAAAAGGAAAAGTCCATAAGAGCTGCATAGAAAGTATAATATTGATTTACTATTTAAAAAATTCAATAAAAAGTAACCAATATGTAAGCATGTTAAGTCATTTATAACTTACCAAGTTTCTCTATTTTTTTCTTTAGCTTCTTTTTCATATTTCTCTAATGTCCTTTTATCAACCATTCCTGTCAAATACCTGAAAATGTAACATTTTGCAAAGATTTATAAAAACTATAGAATAAAAGAAAAGCTACAATTTTATTCAGAGAACAATATTTTCCAATACAAATTATTTCATTTTAATGTGGTCTACAAACAATTGTTTATAGAAGTATTCTTTTTTAATACAGGTTTAAATAGATATTAAAAACCAAAACTCACATAATGTGACCACCAATTGTTGACTTCCCAGCATCTAAAAAAAAAAAAAAAAAAAAAAAAAAAGGTATAGAATTTCTATGTAAAGTATGCAAATACACAAAGTTACAATTTCTTAAACGTTTCCATGCAGCACAAAAATTAGAAATTAGTCCAAAAGTTAAGAAACTTTGAAATTCTACACAATGTTTTATTCAAGTTTGTCACCAAGAAGTAAAAATTCCATTTTTTCTTTATAACCCACCCTTATTTCAGATTTTTAAAAAATTCTTTGAACAAAATTGTGACAAACTGTCATACTGCCAATTACAGAAGTTTGGAGATTTTCCATGTTTTACAAACTAATCAAGAGATTTTTTAAAATCATTTCACCCCAAGCAAAGCCATGTGGTTACTGAGTGCGAGAGAACATGAGAAAAAGAAAACATTAAGAGCAAATTAAAACACAAGACTACGATTGACACGCGTTTAAATTTTTGAACATCAATGTTTGCTGGAAAGACAGAAGCTGGAAAAGTTCTTCAAGAGAAGAAACTGTTAGCATAAAACTTTTGGTTTCATTTAGCCATTGCAAGATGAGACCTTGTCACCAATCTAGTAGTACGCTTAAATTCTCGGTCTAGGTATCAAAGAACAATTATTATGAAAGCTATGTTAGGGTGATGGGAAAGTGACTGAAGCTGAGGTGCCAGGTCAGAATCAATAACATTGCAGATTCTTTGTATTTTATCAAGAATCTCTAAATATATAACAGAAGCACTAAAGTAGATATGACCGTTATATTCAATGCCCGAATGAATGGAATACTTACAAACATACTATTCCCCTTGAATTAAAACTTCAAAAGTTATTTAAATTGCAAGACATTTTGAAATTTTTATCCAACACTTGCTTTATGTAATTGGCTAAAATTTTAGATATGAAGAAAAACAGTGTGATGTACTGTACATTGTCTTATAATGAACATTAGTTTATAATGGCTAGCTGAATAGCAAAATGAAAAAAAAAATTCTGTGAATTTTATCCTTTGAAAGGACTCTTCAGGTTAAATGTTTTTCTTGATAGAATCATACATATTTATACACCAAGAAAAACATTAATTTTACTTTAATTCTTGGCACCCAACATGTTTAGATACACAATCTAGAGGACCTCATTCAGCTTCCTACCGCTTTTGTTTTTAAATACCTCACAGCATAATAGCAGTAGTGAAAAATATATAGTGTATGAACATTGACATAAACCCACTATTGAAGACCGAGAAATTAGCACGCTTTCTATTTTTCACCTAAGAAATTATTCTTAATTAAAATTGCATTAAGCTAAAATTATGGTCAGATTTACTGAGTGTGTTTTGTAAAAATTCATTTGTGTTCAAATAAATTTCTAGACATTTCACATATATATTGCTTGTGACACCTTTTAGTTATATTGTAAATTCAGGTTTTTATATGCAAAACTAGACCACATATAAACCAGTTGAGTTTCTTTTAAAAGCAGTCCAGGATACAAAAGTTAAGAGGTAACAATATCAATTGCACACATTTTAATTTATATTTAAAGACTGTAAAAGAAGGTTGGTTCCACTGGGCCTGATAGTTAACACATTGCATGAAAATTTGGAGTAATAGTTTAAAACAAGTATAGTCTTTTTTAAAATAAAGTACATCTTTTTATTTACCATCAAGTCATGTGACACAACCTATTCACCTTTCAAGTAGTTTAAAAAGTTCTAATGCAGTGTAGTGAACTGTATGAATACATGCTGTTTATGCATAATTTATTTTAATGCTTAATTTTTTACACCAATGATAGATAAAATATATGATGCAAGTTTTGTTTATAGATTGGTATAAGAATGTATTGAAAATTGGTGGTCAAGGTACATGCTCCTGAATTGATTGAGGTATTATTATGCACTGTATAAGCCTTATTCCAGGAACACACATACAAGATTAGTCTTAGTATTATATAAATATATATTTGTTTCATACTTACCTACATGACCAATGAATATAACATTTACATGTTCCTTTTTAACACTGGGTGCTGCAGAATCTTTCTTTTTCCGTTTTTGTTTCATGGGAGCACTTTCAACCTCCATTGCCTCAGCACCATTGTCAGCCTTTTCCTCCTCCTTTTCTTCCTCCTCTTCTTCCACATTGTCAGCCCAGTCATCAGCTATATTATATAAAAAAAAAAAAAAAAAAAAAAAAAAAAAAAAAAAAATCAACATTCAAGCCAAACTTAAAATGGAAAGAAGAGAATAGAATTACAAGAATCTATAAAATGCAAAAGTGAAAAGGAAATATTTACTAAATTTCATAAATATGTTTTACATTTCAATCATCTCTTCACTTGAATGCTGAACTGAATGGCAATTGTTTGCTAGGAAATTTAGAATAATTTCCTTTAACTTAAAAAAAAAAAAAAAAAAAAAAAAAAAAAAAAAAAGAAAACTGAGCAATGTTTATTCTTTAGAAAAAAAGAATGATTAGAAATGTAATAAAGCCTAGACTTATGAAAGCGAATTTATTATACATTTTCTTTGAGAATTGACAACAAAATAAACACTATTATATTGTTCATAAAAAAGGTAGCAAAACATCTAGTTACCAATTGATTTGAACTTTATAAAATGGTAAATAAGGATTTTATAATTGGTTCACATTTTAATTTAGCAAAATGTTTCTAAATTTATGAAAAACAAATTTTCATATTTCCTCAAGGACACATGGCACAGTGGCAAAGAGTGTGAGTTTAATACCAGGTTAAGGCAGTGGAGAAACTTTCAGAGGGAAAATGAACAGGAGATAAATGATAACCATCAAACATGGCATGTGGAACTAGAACAGTCTACCACAGTGAGCAAAATAAAGGGTTCAGTTTGAAATTCCAACCACCTGAAGAAGGCTGGAGCGTACAACGGCCGAAACCTTGTGATAAATATGGCGACAAAGATGAGGACAATAGTCTGAATAATGTAAATAAAAACATTAAATATATAAAAGTTTATATTATATATATATGCTTGACAGATTAAGATCAAAACTTTCATCATTTTCAGTTCTTTTTAATGCTCCATATATGTCAGAGTCAAAATTTATGAAAGATTTAAAAATTTCTAAGATATGTAACTACTCAAAAGGTTTACTAGGTAATAAAACAAATACTGAATACACAAAAAACCTAGAATGTGTCAATATAAGTCATTTTATTAATATTTAAGCATTTAAAACAACTTAAAGTAAATTTCATTAATGAAAGTAATTGCAATATCAAGATAATAAAAGCATATTTAATCAGGAAGAATTGCAAACTTGAAAATAAAGTGTGTGTGTATATATATATATATATATATATATATATTACACACACCTCCATAGGGTCACAAAAAATAAAAATAAAAATTGTAAAAACAATTAAAAAAACTGTCCTTTCCTCATAATAAATATTTAGACTATAAAATTTTGTCTTCGTCAAGTTTGACACCTTATTCATCATGCTATGCTCATTTTTAGCCATCTCTCTCTCTCTCTCTCTCTCTACACACACACTTAGCTAGTCATAACTCTTTCACGTTTACTTGGCCATGAGTTCGCTAAAAAAAAAAAAAAAAAAAAAAAAAAAAAATTTTTTTTTTTTTAAATTTAATTGTTGCAGCTGAAAAATACCTATGCTTCCAACAAGCAGACTATTTTGTTGCCTTTATAATTCATATAGATACATGGAAGGAAGAAAATACATAGAAATTAACAGTTTATTAGTGTCAAATCAATAATTTCAACTTCTTTGGTTATTTCCAACACTAAGTCAATCCTCTTCAAGGTGTATTCTGCTAGCAAGAACCATTTCAAACATATTTGGCAAATAGTATCAACTTATTCTGTATAACCCATTTAACATAAAATCAGTAAATGTATGAATGTTCATTTATTTATAATCTATTCTCTGCTCACAGAATACCTTAAAATCTTGCTACATTTGTTTTCAAGGATTGTGCTTTATGCATGTTTATCTTTTTGGTCATCCTTGGTGTGTGTGTGTGTGTATATATATATATATATATATATATATATATATATATATAGAGAGAGAGAGGGAGAGAGAGTTAACAGACTTAATCCAACAACTGTTCAGCATATCCGTCACAACACAGTTTAGCAGCATTTGTAGAATTTTTTTTTTTTTTGTACAATTAGCATAAAAATGTTAGAGTGAAATGAGGAATTAACAATAGTACGTTAAAAGCCATTTGCAATTTTATGTTTATATACTAAACTAGTTTCCTATTCTGCATCAAAGCAAAATAACAGTAATAGATTTTTAGCATCCCACTCGCCATTCTGGTGAAGAAAAGAAAAGAAAAAAAAAAAAAAAAAAAAAAAAGAAAGAAAAGAAAAAAACAAAAAAAAGAAAAGAAAAAGAGAGCTTGATCTGAAAAGAAACTATTATAGGACAAAATAAAAAAAGAACAAAGCTCACCACTACTAGAGCCTATATAAAAAATTTGTTAGTTAAACAAATGAAAAAAAAAAACAAACAAACTGAACAATATTATTGTACCACTCACTTTCCAAACCTTATCACACTAAAAGAATTGGATTAGTAGATATAACAAGAAAAAAAAAAAAAAGTAATCAACTGTCATGCAAATTGTTAAAAGATTAATACAAAAATTAAATGGTGAATATACTACCAGATATTCTTTTGGTATTACCCATCTTTTTTATGCCACCACCACAAATAATTTTCCCTTAAATATACAAAATGGACTTATATAATTATAGATTGAACTAAAACAAATTGGTATGTTAAAATAGTGAAGAGAAAATATTTGAAAAGGTCTAAAACAATGTGACAATTATAAAAATTGTGTTTAAGAACAGATTTTTTTTTTTATTAAACTGTTGAACCATAAGTGTTGCTTGTAACAACTAAAATAATTAATTTGTTAAAGAAAAACATTTAAATTGTAATTACTTTGTATATTATGAAAATCAAGTGCTATTATGTAAAAATCAACATTTTCAAGGCTTTCAAAAGAACACTCTAGGATGAACTATTATTAATTGGTTTTATTGTAGATGTATATAATTGTTAGGAAAACTATCTTCTCAGGAATATTCAGATTATCTCAAACTTTTATTTAATAAATTTATTTTTAACTTTAACATTTAGTTTGATGCAGATTTTTCATTTGACTTCGTTTCAAGCAGCGAGGTACAGGGTGCAGCAGAAATACCCCCCACCCAATAAAGTTAAGACAGTAAGAAGTACTTCTACCACACACTATTAGCATGCATAAACTTTCAAGCTTATAAGGGTTATATATATATATATATATATATATATATATATATATATATATATATATATATATATCTCAAAAATTTCAAAAGCATAAAATCTTTAGCAGTGCATACATTATGACTGGTTCATGCATCTCAAATTATAAATCTATGTATTATTTGTTAAAACTAATTTCCTTCAAGGATTAATTTATTGCTAAGTAAAAAAGAAATTTAACTAGTCAACATAAAAAGCACTAGATAGTGACAGAATTTAATTTTATATATCTTATACAATTGTTTAATACACAAATATTTCCAAACCTGATAGCGAATGTTATGGTAATGAGAGAGAGAGAGGGAAAAAAAAAAAAAAAAAAAAAAAAAAAATACAACTCACCGACATTGCTGTCATCCATTTCTGCATCTGAACAAAATAGATAATATATTTTGAAATTTAGTAAATATAACTTGAATAAAAATATAAGATTATAATATACAAATAATAAAAGCAAGTTTTAAGAGAGGGGGAAAAAAAAAAACAAAAAAAAAACTAGAAAATACTGATTTATGAATGACATCTAATTTGCAACCTTTTTATAGGCCAGTAAATATTTTTCTTTACTCAAGAGAAATAGTAACAAAGAACCCCCCCCCCCCAAGAAAAGATGTGAGAGAGCGTATATATATGTCAGTTACGTGCGATTCATGATACATGCTTAGGTGATCATATATTTTTCAATATATGACTGATGAGGCAGATTTGTTTCCCCACAGTATAGAACATGATTATTTTGTTACTGAAGAATTTATTGCTGCATAAATAATAGGCAATAAATCACCACAAAACATTTAGTCAAATTTCAATTTTCTCATGATAATTGGCAACTTGTATCTCCATGCTATGTCAATAATTTGATACAACTTGTCCAATCATTGCTGAATTCTCTATTCTTTATCTTCATATATAACAAACATTGTTTACTCTATGTCCCATAAGGAATGGAGAAAAAATTACAATTAGAGCCATTTTACACTAACCAAGCAAAAAAGGATAGTGCAAAGGCAGCAGCAAAAGAAATTAATGATGTGGTAGGCCCAGGAACTGTCAACAAATGTGTGGCATAAAACCAGTTCAGACATTTCAAGGAAGGTGATGCCTTGCTTAAAATGTCAAGTACAAACACTCATACATTGTTGACAAAACTTGGTCCTTCACAAAACCCCAATTGGTACCCCCATAATAAACTTGGCCTTGTGAACAGATACTGTTGAGAAGTTCCTTATGAACTGACCAATGACTGGGCTCAACAACGTGTGAACATTTGCAAACAACTGCTGGCAAATTCTGAAGATGCCAGTTTTTGGCATAAAGTTTTAACTTATTCTGCAATCCAAAGAGAAATTAATGGCCTTCATTCCAGCCAGGCTTCAGCACCTATAGTCAAAAAGAAGAAGAAAAAAGGGGGTGGTTTGAACAGAAGGCCATGAGTAGAATTTCAAAGGGATGCTGCATTTTAAGCCTGTCCCAGATAGTCAAGCAGACCTTTATGCTCAACAACAGCATCAAGTATATGATGCCTTGAAACCTTGTTACCTAGCATTGGTCATTTGAAGATACATTCCTACAGCATGACAATGCCCTAGCACCATCAGATTATCACCTTTTCCAAATTGCAATTCATTTCCTGTGCAAATGGATGTTTAACAATATGGATGAGGTTGAAAACTGGTGCAGGAAGTTTTTGGCTTCTAACTTGGTCAAACGATATAAACAGGAATTGAGCTTCTGGTCAAACACTGACAACAGAATAAGATGGTATATATATTTTGATGAATATGGACATATTTTTTAGCTATTAAAGCTTGAAATATGAAAATTTTTGTGCATGCAAAACTGTTCAAATGACATGTTGCATTTAGCTAATCTATTGGCCATAATTTTTACTGAGAGTAGTTTTCTTTTTTTATTGTTAACATTTCCATAACTTTAAACTGTTTTGTGAATGCCAATGAGTCTATGTATTACTTACAAGTATATTGCAGATACAGGTTAACATGCCTGTGCAGTTAAATGGGTTCTAATGGTTCTATGAACCAAAAGAGCAAAGCAAGTCTTCTTAAAAGACATACAGCTACATGCCTCATGTAATTACTCATGAATTTGTTTTCATCAGGAACATAGTTCTGTAATGTGCATGAAATTCAAAAATAATATTGTCGTATATAGTTTGGATCTTATTGTTCAATTGTTATTAATTATGAGGTTGGCCATTTAAAATTTTTTATAATAGATAATCTTGTTTTGGTTGAGTGGAGTTGTGTATTCCTTAATATTGATAAGGGCAAATTCGGCCTGCTCATAAGAAATGTGCATAAAAAGAAAAGAAAAGAAAAAAGTCATATATATATATATATATATATATATATATATATATATAATTTTAAAAATGAAAGGACTCTCTAAATGCTCTTATTTCAGTTTTAATTCTAAGCTAATAGATTAAATTTAATATTTCCAATAAGCAAAATACTTTGCTGCATTTCAACTGAATTTAAATTGATTGGAATGATTTCTTTTCAAACTGCTAAATTGACCATATTGACAAATATCTTATCCCTAACACCAATTAATACTTGTTACTTAAATTAGTTAATGTGTTAGGCTTGTCTGGTTTTCACACATCAAGAATGCCATTCACAACTGAGAAAGACACTGGTGTTATATAGCTTTCCCAGACTATTGCTAACACCTGTCCAGTATCAGTCATATGCAAACAGTCTGCACTACCTACTCAAAGTAAAAGGTCTTCTCTGAACAGCCCATTGTTGGAGGGGATGCAACTCCTGATCACAGCACCAATATGCAAGGACGAGCGTTTCCTTCTAGTGCTCCTTCACAAGGGAGGTACTTCATTCTTAGTGTTGTTGCTATCCATCTCCACCAGAACAGGAAGCATATCAAAAGTTCAGGAATCTATTTCCAACTCCCCATTGCTCATGGATGAATCATCAATGTTGCTTGCAGGCCGGAGGTGTTTAACATAACTTGGCATGCCATCACTCAGGACAGATTGTGAACTAATAATCCCAGTGACCCTCCGCACTTTCTTTTTCTGATCAAACTCAATGCTAAAGTCTGGTACCTCTATGGTGAGAGCAGCACACAGGGATGTTTTTTTTGTTGAAAAACTCCACTGTACTCAAAAGAGTGATTCCTACTCCTCCTAGTTCTTAACTTGCACCACCAGTACATCAATCTTGAGAGGGCTTCTACCTTGCAAGTGGAAAGCAATGACTGATCCCACAACAGGCACTGGTCTCCAAGTCCATTGTTACATATACAGGCTCTTTTGCCCATGACTGGCACAAGTAATGCCAGGTTGGAGAAGATACTGGCATTGATATATCTCTTCTCATATTTCCTCGGGCTGACAATCTTTCGCCATGTGGTTAATACTAGAGATTGGCAGTTTAGCTGAAAAACTGACTTTCCGGTTTTTATCTTCATACTGTGAAACTGCACTGAAATTTTTTTATGAAACCAAAATCGTTTGGTTTAGTGCTATCACTACTGAGTGACCATATCCAAAGAAACACTATTGAGAAAGACTTTCAGATGTTAATAAAATTTAATTTTACCAACATTTATAGCATTGTAAGAGAATGGTTGAACAAAGATGTTAAAAACACTTTACTAGTTCTAGGAAATAAATGCGAAATCTATTTGTTTACAAAAGAAATGAAGAAAAAGAAAAGATAGATATGACACTTGGAAGTCATAGAATATTTTCAAACAGAAAAAAAAAAGGAAAATATAACATGATGCCTGAAATCTATTTGTTTTTTGTGGCAAAATTAAATAGCGAGTAAAAAAAAAAAAAATAGTTGCCAGTTTCACCTTAAGATTAAATTTTATGAAGGTGGATTTTTTTGTAAGTGTAATTGTTTTCCAATAAGTCAGTACACCAATCATGAAATAAAGTTGTTGCAAACAAGAAAAATGAAGGAAGATTTTTTTTTTTTTTATATCTAGGGACTGCACCTAAATTAGATATTAAAGAATAATTAAAATTGTTCTTAATTTCACCTTTAAAGTGCGCATACACAAAATTAGACAAAAAAAAAAAAAAAAAGTCTGTTTTATAGTGTATATATTTCCAAAACTGCAAGTCATTTTTTTTTTAAACCCAAAGTAAAAATTCTTTTTTTTTTTTTTAGCAGTTAGTGTTCGGTGGGTGTGCTGCCTATAAAATTCTCCTAAACAAGGAAAATTAATTCATTTTTACAAATATGCTTTTATCTAGCAAGTACACTTAAGATTATATACTAAAATAGTTTTTAATTTCATTTTAACATGAGTGTCTAAAAACAAACACAGGCGATACTTGTAGATTTGGAAATGTACACATTCTAAAAATGAAATCAAAAGCTTTTAATTATTTTCAATATTTGATTTTAGGTGTATTCACTAGATATATATATATATAAAAAAAAAAAAAAATTTTTTCCTTGTCTAGGAGAAATTTATTTGCAAAACCCCAATAACAGATGACTGGCTTACCAGGAAAGAATTACCGTATTTTTAAAAATATTAGCTTTTTCATTTTTGGCTTTTTAAAAGCCACACCATTTCCAGAGAGCTATACCTTTTTTCTGTCTCAAATGTGTTGTTCAAAGACACAAATATAGTTATGCGACAATTTTTGTATTTTACCAATTTGTTAATAAATTGGGTAGTTATTTATAGTTGACAATTTATTTGAAAGGTTAATAAATAAAGTCACGAATTCTCTGTCTACATTACCTTTAAAGCCTAAAAACTGACTTCAGGTGAACAATCCCTACTTCATTACCCACCCCAATTCGCAGTTTTCAGGTTTTGTTTCATTGGTCTTTACGCATGTCTATAAATTTTTTATTACCCTTGCTTAAAGCCAAATATTGATCCCTTACACACCAGTTAACAGACTTCCCACAATGACATGTTTAAAAAAACACGCGAAAGTTGAAAAGCATACGGCATGTTTATTTTACGCGGCAAGACAAAATTTCTTGCCAATACAACATACAATGTTTCAACCTCATACAAGCAGATTTACATCACTTTAGGCAAGCATTTTTGTCACTAACAATGTTCCCGCTCTAAATGAATTTTTGAACCAGGGAAGAAATTAACATTATCCTGATTGTAGTTTAAGGTGTCTTCTAATTGAGTGCACAATTTCAAGAATAATGATAAAGATTGGTCAATTTGATTTTGTAAAACAAAGTAAAGTGTAAAATTTAGACAAAAAAAAAAATTTTGGCTGTTTGAAACAAAATACCATTTTATCTTGCTGTAAAAAAATAATTCCATGAATAAAAGTACATACAAATTACCCATTTAGAAAGACATTTTCTTGAGTCATTTTCAAGATTGGACCAAAAATACATGAGAAATTGTGAGTTAAATAGACTAAGTTGCAAATTTACCAATTTCAAACAAAATCAGATATCAACTGGAAATGCTATCATTACACAAAAAATGAATGGCTCTTAGAAAGCAAAAATACTAAATTAAAAACTGAATTGAAAGCCGCAGTTTCAAGAGGTGAAAAAAAAAAAAAAAAAAAAAGGAAACCGATACTAAAACAAATTGTCAAACCAACCAACTCTACTTAATACCATTGCACCTAAAATACTTTCTGACATGAATTTCGTACTTTGTATTGGCTGGGCTGCCACAAATGACTTCTGCCGTTACCTTTTCTCTCATAATTGCCCAGGCTCAGGCTAGCAGGCGGCTAATAGACAGCGCATCCATCCTAGACAATGCACGAAGAGTGCTTTACATTGCCTGGCAACCCGTGCACAAACCAGCATACAGTCATTCACCCCACTCAGCAAGAATACAAGTTTTTTTCAATTCAGGCATGTATACATCCACTGATTCATCATACTGCAGGTGCTGCTCTGTACACCATAAATGAATCTGTAGCAAAGGCTGTAAATAAGGTAGTTTTTATCTAGTCAATGTTGGATTTTGTTTTGTCATCCAGTTGTTGGTAAACTGCAAATGCTCTGCACATCAGTCTCAAAGGGATCACGTGCTCCAAAGACTTCACTTCACATAGCTTCTCTATCTGTTCAACCACTGGAAGGCTGGATACTGCTCTGTCAAACTCGGGAATTTACTTTAAAAATCAAATTTGCGGTTAGCCATCATTCATCAATCACTGAAATAGCTTGTGTGTCTTGTTTGGTTTTCGCATGTCCACGTATTGAGAGCGCCTTTCTCAACTGAGAAAAAAACTAGGGTTATATAGCTCTCCCAGAGCCACACTGACTATTATTGGCCAATACCTGTCCAGTATTGTTCATATGCAAATGGTCTGCAACTCCTGGTGTTTACAGCACCACACACAACCAACTGAATCTTTTATCAGGCTGACCCGATTCTCTGTTACAGTTAAGATACACAAAGTAGGCAAGATCAACCCCTCCCTGCTAAATTGTCACAGTGAAGGAAGATCTATCATGGAGCAACTTTAGCTGTTAGTTCCAGGAACTTAATTTGGCTCAAGGACAAGCAGAGAAAGCCCATAAGCAACAGTGAAAAGATTTTATATGCTTTTTGTATTTTCATTCGATTCAACCAAAGTTTAAAGGCAACTAAGAGGTAAAACATTGAGCATGCCTCAAAATGACATTTTCTCCCAAAATTAAGTACAGGGTTACCTTTCAAGTTATATGCAAACTAAATATTATTAAACGAACATACCATTTTTGCATACAGAAAAACATTCCTGCAATAAAACTAGAAAAAAGCTCAAGAGCTCTGCTTATTGCTATTTATTACATTAATGAGAATAATACAAAGAAAAAATATCTGTTCAAATTGCAACATGTATCCTATTAAATAGCCAACTTTGATTTTACAATTCATGAATTACGTCCCTTTAACAACCAAAGCCACTATCTTTCGGAAGGTTTAAGTCATTGTCAGTATGCATTAGCTTTCATATGAAACATGAAGAAGAGTTTATATTAAAAGAGTTTTTTTTGTTGTTGCTCAGTTTCACCGACAATAAGAAATGTCACGCCCTGAATTGAATAGAATTCTATATTCCAAGTATAAAGTCTGAAATTGGATCCTCCACCCACCATCAAATGAAAATCAACACTGTCAACTAAACACATATCTTAATGTGTAAGATTAAAGAAGACTTCTTTGTAAAAGACAAAACTAGTCGTTAAGTTTCAAAAGAAATTGGTCTAGTTAAAGAACTGCAAAAATCCTCAACAAGAAAGAGATTGATAGATCTGTTATGGAAAATAAGTCATCCCACATAATGTTTTAAATTCATAACTAAAAAAAGTAAAGTTACAAAAAAAAAAACTTTCGAGGAAAAAATAAAACACTAAGTAACGGTTTCAGAATTCGTTTTTAAAATGACATGTCACAGCGGTGTAACTATTTAAAAAAAATCTTAAAAACCGAATGGAAAATGATAGTCTCTTAAATTTGTTAGTATCACTATTGTTGATAAAGTCAAAAGTGTGTTGTATTAGCGAATTAAGCCAGCTGGAAGAATTTCGATGGTGCTGTGCAAACTTTTTTTTTTTTTTTTTTTTTTTAAAAAAAAAAAAGGAGAGCACTGAAGCCATTCCTCGAGCTGGATTTTAAATTCTCTACTCGGAAGGTGCGGGGTGGTCATTATCACAGCTAAAAAGGAAACTTTATTTAGCGAGATTCCATTCTCCAAAACTGGGGTTGGGTGGATGAAGCGAGTAATAGTAAGTCTGGGAACTGTATAGAACTTTTTTTTTTTCTTTACGTATTTAAGTCCAAGTCATGAGAATGAGAATACCTATTTCAGAGAAGAAATAGTCAACTGAACAGTAACGTGTAATAAACTTAACTTGTATTCATTTAAGATTTTTTTACCTCAAATATAGGTGGCCTAAAACGAAAAGGTTTAAAAATTTATTTCGATATGAATTTGACAACGCTACTCGTCAGACAAGATTTTACTCATGAGGGAAGGAAGCATTAGATCACGTGACTATCTTATTGTAATCAGTACTGATGACACAAAAAAACTAACTTTAGTCAGGCGGTTTACTATTGAAGTGATACTTTTAAGCGAACAATACGATGATAAAGATATGTTATACAAACAAAGTACTTATACTGGAAATAGTTGAGGAAAGAAATATCTAACACCTTCATTCATTTTCTTCGTCCGTAGTTCAGTGAACAAGACTTATTGCCTATTTAAGAACCTGTAGGCTGTAGAGACCGCTGCTGTGTCCCTCCCATACAGAAAAAGGAAAACGTCGATTTGGGAACAATAAAAATGAAACATTTAAATTTGGAACAATTCTGAAAATATTAAAAGCAAACAAAATATATTCCTGAATGCATTAAAGTTTAATGGCTAAGAAGTCTCACCATTATTAAAAATTCATCAAAATGTAAGCATGTAAAAAAAACTACGATGAGAAAAGGCCGAAAGAAAAAATCGAAACGCTCTAAGCCCTTGAAATAAAGAATGATGATGCATTTAATTTTTAAGGTATAAATCGGACAACAAATACGAGAGTGAAAATTGTATGGCAAAAAGAATCCTGGTTAAAAAAAAAAAAAAAAAAAAATACGGCGCAACTGACCATCCATAGCTGGAAAAAATAAGTGCAAGAAATGAAAATGGGTCAATTTCGGATTTTCCTAGTCTGGGGACCACTTTACAGTTACCAGGTTAGGTTTTTTTTTTCTTCTCATTTTTTTAAAACTTTTAAAATGATGAGTGCAGGATTTAACTCTTAAGTCGAAAATAAAGTTTAAATAATAAAATCAAATGATTTAGTTTGTCATGTGATTAAAAAAAGACTATAAACTTATCTAAATTTGAACTCAAAATGCTTAATATTGTAAATAAAATTGCTTAGTTTAAAAAATTAAGACTAGAAAGGATTAGAGACGATCAACTATGGTGCAATATGTTAGCTGAAAAAGGCCTAATGACGAAATTTGAGACAGGCTTTTTTCCAATTCAGTAAGACATGGTTAAAAAACTGAACAGATTTAGATTAAAAAACGAATATTTAAATTGCATAATGATTTTTATCAGAAAAACCCATAAACATAAAATGAAAGGTATTTTTTTAAAATCGTAGACTTATTTTAAAAAAATGGATCGATACACATTTAAAAACCAAGTTTCTAAGAGGTTTTATAATATAATCAACAATGTAAAGTTGACATCTAAAATTCCATTCAATTAAGTTCTTTTTTTTTATTTCTCTCTCTACATGTGTGTGTGTGTGTGTGTGTGCATGTGTAGATGCATATATAGACGCAAAATGGTCAGAAAGTGAGGCATCTGTTCAGTAAATTTTATAATTAGAAACAAGTCCCTCAATTTATGTACACGTCATAAATCGTGGACGGCATGTTGTTCGGCTTTTTAGACAAATAGAACACTAAATTTTAAGATAGACGTTTTTTTTTTTATTTAAATACCAATCGCTGCTATTTTTTATGCTCTTAGGATATTTGAAGAAAGTAAGATTGGATAATCATGAGTGACTGATGCTTAAATAAGTGATATTTCCCGGTATTTTAAAACTTACCTTCTGGACTTTCTTCAGAGTCTTTCATAAATGATGGTACGAATGCCGGAGCGTGTACATTCTGGCCAGGAACGAACACTTCGGCATTTACGTTCAAGTTGGATAGAGTGGAATTAATCTGCTCCACATCTGAGTTATTCAATTCTTGCTCCCAAGAGTCTGGAGCATTGTTATCATTATCTTCTGAGGCCATTTAGGCTTCCCTTTCCTAGCTTTTTTTTCCCCTAGAGTGACAAGCGTATCCCTCTCTCTCTCTCTATCCGTACTTCTACTTCGATAATCTTAGCACGGACACCGCGTGTGGATCTCTTCCTGACGTCACAATCCGAATAGTTACGGAAATCGCCGAATAGTAGTTCGGGGCTTTGCGTAACTTTCGAAATAATGGTAATGCTTTCTGATTCTTAAAACTTAATTTAAATCGGAGTATTTAAAAACATTTAAGAATTTTTGGAATATCTTTTAATAACTATCTCTATGTATTAGAAATAAAAAGTTAAAAAAAATTGAAGCAGTTTCGAATAAGCTGCTGTCATCCCGTCCTAACGAGTCTTCTTCAAGATGGCGGCTCAGGCAGCAGCAGCACTGTTGGATGAATTAATGGGAAGAGATAGAAATTTGCAGCCTACAGAGAAAAGGAGTGAATTGAAATGGGACGATCCAGAGGTATGTATCTTTGGTTATTCATGCTAATCAATTTTTTAACCATTGTTACTGAGATTTCGTCTCACCAATCATCGCCTATAGTCACTCATAACAACCTACTATGGCGAACGCACGATGCGTGATTGATAAATATTCATCTTCATTCTAATTAAATATGCTTCAAAAGGACTTCGTTACTTATTAAGGAGAGGACTTCTTTTATTCTCAGTTTTAGAAACTCTTGGTTTATCTTTTTTTTATCCAATATTTTGATTGACTATATCTAGAAATGATAGCGAGCCATGCTTGTGTATAGTCGCTAACGGTTTTAAAATAAGGCCTTGATGCCTGTAATTTACAATACATTGTAATGTAGATGTAAGAATTGTCGCTTTAAAAGAATATACACCATTTTCTTAAAAAAAAAATCAGAACTTTAACAACTGAAACGGAATTTATTTTGTATAAACTGCATAAATACCAGATTTCTTAAAATATTTTACTTAAAGCTTATTTGTAAAAAAAAAAAAAAAAAAAAAAGTTAGCAATGATTGGCTTAGTTTTAATTTTTTTTTATTGGTATATTGAATTATTTTGTGCTCATAATTTTCCTTCTTTAAAGAAAAATCTATACATTTTGTAAATTGATGAAAAACTCCGCATTTAAAGGTATTTTTGTTTTGACTGTAAGCTTTTATTTTATTTATTTATTTATTTTTTTAAGTCAAGTGGAATCTGAAAGTAAAATATTAAAATGCGAATATATTTCTTTAAATATTTTATAGTTGGTTTTCATAATACTTTTTTTAGCCTATTTTTTTTTTTTTTTTTTTAAAGTTTTCTTGTTATTGATTCTGAATTTAAAATCCTTTTTATTTGTTTTAGTTTGTTTTTACTTGTTTTTACAATTTGATATTTTTCTAAACAAATTATTTACTTTGTTGATTGACAAATTACAAATAAATATGATTACTTAAATTTAAACTTTAGCTTATTTCGCTTTGACCTTGAAAAGAGCTCTACTTGAGATCAATATTTAACCATGTTTTGTCCTTAAATATTTTAAGTTTGTTCGTAACTGATTTTTTTTAATGACAAGTACGATCTCGTTAGTTAGAAAAGAAAAGTAAAATCGAATAAATACGATTCTCATTTAGTGATTGTATGAATAGATTTAAATGCTTTAGTTTTCTTAGTATTAGAAATTGTAGTTTTCCGTTTATTGGAAGCTTGAAATTCTGAAACGCTAGTAAATTTGAAAGTTGTAAGACAATGAATTTAAAGTTTTTGAATTTTTCTCATAGTTTGATTTAGATATTTTCATAATATAGGCTTCCTTTCCAGCTTTGTTGTTTAGTAACCCAGTTCAATAAAATGACGATATTTACATTGAATGTACGCGAAGTCCTCCGTCGGGTGGGTCGAACCGGGAACTTTTCAGTTTCTGTTTTACACTCGTAGACGTCTATCAATGGAGTTCGTCTCACAATGTAGTTGAGTAATGATTACGATTCTTACCGGGGGCTTCCAAGTAGTGACCAAACTAAATCGAGCTTAATAAACCTACGTTTGATTCCCAGCTAGTTCAATAGATCAGTATAAGAAGTTTTTTTTTTTTTTTTAACTCCTTTTGCGCTGAAAAACATTGATTTGGAAATTCTTGCAAAAATTAAATTGTCGGATTTTAATGAAACTTTCATGACTTATTCACAAATGAATGGAACTATTTTAGAAATGTTTCTCTTTTACAAAGTCTTTGTAAAAACTAGGTACCTCCACTTTTTCGGCATAAATTATCGATACCTAAGTTTAAAATGCATTTTTTAAAATGAAAAAATATGCTTGAATATTTCATTTTAGTTTTACTTGAAAGTTGAATCATTAAATTTATTATTTCCATTAAGTAAACAATTCTGGTATATTTCAGATAGAAACTATATACATTGGAATGTCAAATTTAATTTTAAATTTTCAAAAAACCCGCCATTTTCTTAATTTTAAGAAATTTGTAAACACAAATTTATCGATTTTAAAAATATTTAAAAAAATTTCTGACACGTCATTTTAGTAAAATTAGAAAATTTAATGTTAAATTAATCTGATTTAAAAAAAATATTACTTAATTATAGCATAAAGAAATATACAACGAATTATTAACGATTGGTACCGTAATTTTGATCCGATACTTGATCCACGTGTTGATTGACAAGTGATGACAGCTACGACGGATGACCATAAATGAAAATTACTAGAAATCTGAGTGAACCCTTTTATTTTTAGTTTTACTGTTATGTCTATTTATTAGAATAAAGGGACAAAACTCTTTTTATAATAATGGCAATTTCAGTCTACTGTACATGGAAATAAGGAATGTATTAAGTAGAAAAATACAACATAAAAAATTATTTGAAAAAAAAGTGGAATCACTAAATTTATTAAACTTTGCAATTTTGAACTCGTAAATTTTGTTTCTACTTAATTACTAATTATCACAAGGAAATAAGCTATACAGAGTTTTATAAATTATTATAAATTATTATAATCAAAATGTAAAACAAATAAAAAATTCTTGTAAAATTTAATTATTCATCAGAAAAAATTTATTTCTTCAGGCAATAATGACCTCAATATTACTTATTTACAAAAGCAATTAAAAGCTTTTCTAATTAAGTAATATCATAGTTTTATTGGATTCATTATTTTTCTATTCAAAGCTCATTTTACAAAAGTTGGAACAAATTAGAAAAAAAAAAGTAGGTGATTTACCATCTCCAATGACTCTTACTTTAAACAAAAAAAAAATTGTAAGGAAATAAAAAGGATTGAAAAAAATTTCGGGAAAATAAGTAAGTGGGGTGTAACATATTAAAAAAAAAAAATATTTTTTACTAAAATTTACTAAAAAGAAATATTTCAAAAATAATTTCATTCACTTGTGAATAAGTCCTGAAAATTTCATTAAAATCGGACAATTACTTTAATTTTACAAGAATTTCCAAATCAATGGGTTTTCAACGGGAAAAAAGCGCAAAAAGAAACAATGTTATTTTTACAGCACCGCGATGATGTAAAAAAAAAAACTTTAACCAAAATTTCGAACGTGTTAAAAAATATTAAAAAATATCAAAAAATAATTAAAATATACTTTGGTCTTTCATCTTAATAATAACATAAGTGTTTTGACGATAAAAATTTATTTTCGTTAAGTTTGTGGCATTTGTTTATTACGCTATGCTGTTTTCCCGCGAAAAAGTGGAGGTACCTATAGTAAATGTACATGAAATTATAGTATTTTATGTACACTTCTGATAAAATTTGATAAGAAAGGTACCTATAAATTGATTAGATACCTCTCTTACGAAATTTAAACTCTCTTAACAGTCTTTTTTTAATTTCTTTATAAAGCATCGTAAAGGTGAAAGCTAAGTACAAAAAACAAAAAAATTAGAGCACTGAAAGTTTTCCTTAAAAATATTGAGGTAAATAATTTGTTCACTTAAATGTAAATAATTTCACTATTCTCCTTCCGTAGAACAAATTATCCTCGTGTAATCCAGCAATATGTCGTTCATCACCTGTCAAGTGACACAAAAGTTTATGACCTGCTTTGATCTATCTTCAAATTATATCTTTTCGGCGCAGAAGCTAAGCTTGGTTCAAAATATTTTAAATAAACATAATTTCTGATTTTCTTAAAATAAGTTTTGAAAAAATAATTGATATTTAAGAGAATTTTATATATATATTTTAGATATATATAATGGAAAAAAATGTTTACCATCTGTCAATTTTGCTGACTCGAATAAAAACACTATTTTTGACGTGCTAGGAACTATTAAAAAATGTAACGAAATACCTCAATAATACTTTAATTTTTCTTCAGTATAAAAAAATTTAGATAAAATTTTTTTTTTTTTTTTCAAGTTTGGCATCTTTTTCATTATGCTATGCTCTTTTTCTAGCGATCTCGTGGAGGTACCTATAAAAGCCTACTTTTTTTTTTTTTTCTTTTTTTTTCTGTGTTAAATTTTATAAAATTTCAAGAAATTTTGTAGAGCTTAATGTCTGTATTAGTGAAAAGCTGAACTTGGAGAATTTAAATCATCAATTATAATAATTTATAAATTTTAAATGTTTTAAAATTCTTTCTTTGTCGAGGTTAGGTGATGTAAAAACTATATTTACTAATCATAAAGGGAAAAAGGTTTTAATTCAATTCATCCCCCTGGCCCCAGTATTTCAAAAATAATATTGAAATTTAAAAAAAATTTTTGTATTATGTTTAAATATTTTTAAAACAGATAATTTTATTTTAAGACTTAAAATGTAACGAATAGTCACCAGTTAATTTTTTATTTTATTTTTTTTTTTTTTTTTAAATCGAGCAAATATTCTAATCTATATTTCTATTTAAAATACACCCAGAATATCTTGCTTACTGGAAATAGTGAATTTAATCCTTTAGTTTTCAATTAAAGTTAAAAAGAAATATTCAAGAATGCATTTTCATTTTTAAAAATTAATTCTAAATCTTGGGTATTGAAAATTTATGCCAAATTAGTGAATTTATGTAAAAGTTTGAAATATCTGTTAATGCAAACCTTGCTTTGCAGGTTTTTTCTGTGTGTTTAGAAAGAAATTGAAAACCAATATCACAGTAAATGCCTTTTCATTTGAGTAATAGAAGCCCTAGGGGTGACAAATTGTACCAATTTAAGTATTTACCATATAATCTGGTAGTGGTGGTCATTCAAAAAACAGCATTTGTCTACTTAATAATACACCTTTAAGTGCCAAATCTAGGTGCGTCATTGTTGCTCCCATGTCACTAGAAGTTTTGGGCCTAAATAAACAAGACTTCTTTGATGGGTGACTGATCGAATATGATCAGTATTTGGCTTGCACTCAGAATAAAATGTTTATATTTATTGTAATATTTCAAATTAAAGCTAAAAGCTAGTTTCCTATTCTGGAACACTGATAGGCCTCCTCTGTATTCTGGTATTGTTAATTTACTTTTTATTCTGAAAGTGTTGTTTGATAATTTAACATCTATCATTAAATTTTCAGCTGAATTGCATTAAGAAAAAGTGGCACAGCAAATTTTATTTTCACAAATTTTGAAAACTTCTGCATTTATTAATTTATTATTGCATTTGATTCAAGTAATATTGTATAATGTAGGGACTGGGATGAGATTGCTGGAAAATGAGCATAGCATGATAAAAAACAAGAAAGGCCTTTAAACTTAAAAATAATTTTTTATTGTCTAAATATTTATCAAAGGGGAAAGATCAAAGTTTTTTTTTTTTTTTTTTTTTTTTTCAAATCTTGTAAACAAGTGATATTTTCCATTTTTTTTTTTTTTTTTTTTTTTTTTTTTTTTTTAAATTCTGTCAGAAATCAATTATCCTTAAAACTTATTTTGCGAAGATTAAAAAAAATTATATTCTGTGAAGATATATATTTTGTGAAGATCAGAAATACCATCGACTAAACTGTCCATCATTTTCTTTAATTTTAAAATATTTAACAACTTTAATGTAAAAATAATAAAATGAAGAAATAACAATTGTTGTAAAGCTTTATTTTTCATAAAGCTTTTTGCTTTCAGACAGTATTATCCATATTCATAAAAACACAAGTAATAGTAACTAAAAGCTTTTGAAATTAAATATCTTTGTTTTATTGAGTTTTCTATATTACAATTCAGAGCTGACTTTAAGGTAGAGGGAGTCTAACTAAAACAAAAAACAAAACCTGATCTACTTTCCTCAAAGACTTGTGCTTTTAACTAATATAATCACTAAATTGTACACTTTTGAATTTCTAGAATTTTCATAAAATAAGTTATTGGGGTGGGTAATACTAAAAAAAATTTTTACCATGACTTTCAAAAAAAAAAAATTTCCATTTGTGAATAGTTTCTGAAAGTTTCATTAAAATCTGACAATTATTTTTACTTTTACAAGATTTTCAAAATTAATGTTGGTCAAAAAATGGACTAAAATTTGCTATGTTATTTACTAGTAGTTCCACTGATGAAGAGAAACCAGGTTTTTCAATCAAAAGTTGGAATGTTCTAATAAAGACAAAAATTTTTTAAAAAATAATTAAAAATTAATTTGTTCTTTCCTCTTAATAGTAACAAACATTTTGATGATAAAATTGTTTCTAAAGTTTAAGGTCGTTTTTATCATCCTTTTTATTTATATATATATATATATATATATATAAATTTTTTTTTTTTTTTTTTTCAATCTCATGGAAGTACCTAGTATAATGTGAGTAGTAGTAATAATAGTAATTATTACAATATAATGTATTGCAAATCCTGTTATAATTGTGCTTGTCCCTTTGTTACTTCCCATGACTGTTACAACCTACCAATACCTCATAAATAATGGACTATTCTGTTTTGATCACATGGAAGGAGGGACTACTTGGTTTCAGTGAGAAAATGACTATTTCAGTGAAATGGAAAAAGTTGTCAATTTCAAATCTTTTCATTTGTTCCCACTTTTTAAAATAATGACCAGCATTCATATTTATGCTTGTTATGATATTTTGTTAAAGTTAAGCTCAAATATTTAATGATGCGATTAGGGGAATTTCTACAGATATTTTATTGTTGTAGAACTCAATTGTTAACTAAAGAATTAAGATTCATCAGAATATTAAAATAAGAAAATTGAAACTTTTATGGAAATAATAGTTAATAAAAAAATTGATAATATTGTTACCTCATCTTGCATCATAAACTGCTTTTAAAAGGGATCCAGTTGGTTTATGAGTGGTCTAGTAAATATAATAAAAACAGCTGATTCTTTGTCTGCCATGCAGTGCGTGTATGTATATACATGAGTTATGTTTGAGTGACTAACGGGTGTTTGTACCATGTAGTACACACACACACACACACACACACACACACACACACACACACACACACACACACACACACACACACACACTGGAGTAAGTTTGGAATAATACATTTTCTTCCCACTAAGTCTGGACAGCCACTACTCTGGTTTTTGTGTGTGTGAGAGAGATTCAAACAAGGCAGTTTGGACAAAATACAATAAGTACTTTATACAGTTTTTAAAATTCATTAAAGAAAATATAAGGAAAACATCTAAACCATAATATTCGTCAATGAAACAAGTTGGAATGAGGTTCAGCTGCCTATGTACATTCACTTGGTCAGCAATACAAATTTCAATGTGTTAGACTCAATGATTTTGCATAAAATAAATGCAGTATATCCTATTTTTGATTTGCATGTGCAGAGGTAAAACAAGACATTGCTCTACAAAAAGGTGCAATTTTCATTTTTTTTTTTTTTTTAATTTCTTCCTATGTTGAAAACAGGAATCTTTTGTGAAAGACACCTTAAGCCCACTAAATTGATGAGTGTCCTTTTTTGTTTAAGATGGGACTATTTTAATATGTGTAAGGAGACCCAACATTAAACTAAGTTTAAAAAACCACTATGAAATTGTCAGCTTTGAAAATGTGAATGATCATGCAGTTGTTGTTGAAATAGTGGAATAAAAACTAATCACACATGAGCATGAATTTTATCCTTGTAAAGTGAAGATAAAATTTTGTTTACATACTAATTTTATCAAAATATAGTTAAAGATAAATAAGATATCAGCAGTTGAAATTAAGGAAATTTTACTATTTTGATACTTTTTGCAGTGTTTTCTATAAAATGTTTTTAAAATGAATAAATAAAAAAAAAATTAGAATATTGGTGCCTTCTAATAAGTCTTACAGCCACATCATATTGAAATCTGGTACTCATATGATCACTGTCAAGCCTCATCAGTACCTATATGGGTGATCAATTGGGAATACCAAATGCTGTGAGCTTGGAGGGTGTAATGGTTAATGGCTCTGAATTGTTAATCTGAGAGTTGAATTCCAATTCCTGGTGGGTTCATTATATTCACTTATATGTAAATACCCTTGGGTAAGGTATGAATTCACCTTCTCTCCCAACTATGGGTAATTAGTAAGATTATCATTAAACCATTATCTCCCCCCCCCCAATTCTTGCAACAAACATATTTTCAGGCTTTAACATTTAGCACTCTGCATCATTTATAAATATTACTGCCTGTATTACTCCCATCAAAATATAGTACTTTATATATTAGTTCTATATATTTGAAATTGTAGTAGCTTGGCTCTCAATTTTAGTCACGATTGTTTTAGGCCTTGCTATAGAAGGATATGACTACACAAGTAACATTTTGCTTGGTGAAAATAGTCACCTACCGAGTTCTAAAGGTTAAATAACCTGCAAAGATTTGATAAGCCTTAGAAAACAATTATTTTTTTTTTTTTTTTTTTTTTTAGGTTAAATCTTTTGATTACTAACCCACTGATGTTAACGTTCAATCCAAACAACTCCTATGATAGTTGTCATTCCTGCTTTTAGTTTTTAATATAATGAGCTATTTTTCTTACCAAAACTATAATTTCTGTTGGGGTTGAAATCCTTTGGATATCAACCTCTTGGTAAATAGTTTGGCCAACTTTTAGTTTTATTTGCCCCTCTGATAGTGCTTGGAGCAAAAGAGACAATTTCTGCTTTGCATGACTGATCAAATTTTCCACCATTATATTTTTATCTACATTCAACATGAGAAGCTAAGAGAAAGGGTGTAGGAAAATTTACAGAAATAAATTTTACTTGAGAATTTGAAGATGCTTCACTGATTGCTGAAAAAACGTTTTTTATTGGAGATTTGATTCCTGATTGTCATAGTGGAAAATATATTTATCAGGCCAGATTTTTTTTTTTTTTTCCTCTGAACAGGGTCTTGTAATCCTTGTCAAATAAAAAGTTGATTGTCACTTTGTCTTTATGCTAAGAAATGTAATAAATTATCCCTCTAGGATTAAAGTAAACCTACAAGTATAGTCTTGAGGTGCATGCTTTTTTTTTTTTTTTTTTTTTTTTTCCTCTCTCTCTCTCTCCCCTCCTCATCACTTAAGATTCAAAGCATCAACTTTTGAGGAAATTTTTCTCATTCCCAAATCTGCTGCAGTTTCCTTAGTCATTTCTGCTATCAGTTACACACTTAATTGTTTCTTAGTGTACCAAGGTTTTCACTTTTCCTTATTTGCATCTGTTCCTTGTGTTTTTGGCTGCCTATTTCATGTTCCACTCTATTGCCATGTCATTTTTTCTCTTGTTCTTGGAAAATCCTTGCGATTCAGTATTCCAGTACCACGTTATATGATGTTTTAGCATGTATTATTTTAACTTGTCTATGGCATTACAAAAAAAAAACTATTGGTCTACAAGCCCAGAAAAGGTGAACAATCATGTTATCTGACTTCCATTAAGTATGACATTAGTGTCATCCTTTCTACTAGTATAGGCTTATTGTATATGTAATCGGTATCATTATCATACATTAGAAAGCTTTTTAAGCCTCACTTTCTTGATTGTCCCATGTCTGAAGTAAAATTTGTTTGGTTCGGATCATAGCTTCATCTAGTGGTAATTCACACCCAGTCACATAATAATGCTTGAATTTGGCAAGTACACAATTGAACATTGCATGAGTTTTGTAGATCTTATTGAGCTGGAAATCATCTTTACACATCATAATGATGTTCAAATGGCAATAATGGTAAGCCAAATAAAACTTTCACTTGTTTCTTCTGAACTGTTTTACTCTCAGCTTATTTGGTTTTGTAGTGAGCATATGTTTGATTATTCATTTGTCTTCAATAGGTTTCAAATCCCACAACAGTTAATTAGTAGTGGATTTTATTTTAAAGTTGATTTATGTACTTTTCATTTTGGGGAAGGGCAGCAGGTGAATTTACAGCCCAGCTAGTGTTTAAAAACAATTTGCATAACTTTGGGCAGTATACAAGCCACCCAGGTATATGCACCTTCACACAGCAACCAATATACTGGCCATCCAGATTTAGTATTAGATTCTTTACCATGAAATTCATTATATTATTATAAAAATAATATAAGAGTTGGGATGGTATTTCAAATTTGTCTTAAGAATTGTATGAAGATCACTTTATTATAATTATTATTATTATTACTACTGTTGTAGTAGTAATAATAATAATAATAATAATTATAATAAAGTGATCTTCATAACTATAACCGATATTTTAAAGAGTTGGTAATGGTAGTTAATTTAATCAATGAAGCCTGAAAAATTACTTCTGAAAATGAAAAAAATTTAGGTAATGCTGAAAAGTTCTTCACCAAGAAGTATAAATAATAATGTTTGGTCAGATTTTGGAAAGTGGCTTGAGCAAAGAGCTCATAGTTTCATTTTTTTTTTTTTTTTTTTTTTTTTTCTCTCATGATTTCCTGAATTTCTTAATTATATGCAATACAGTTCAAAATATGAAGCTTTTTTTTTTTTTCTTTTTAGGTTTGTAAATATTTCCTGTGTGGATTTTGTCCTCATGAACTATTTGTTAATACTAGAGCAGATCTTGGTAAGTTAAATTCTCTTTTTCTGATAAAATTTTTGGAACCTTGTTACAAAAATTGTTTACTGTTGATTTTAAATGTTACTTTTTTTTATTTACTTACAGGTAATTGTGAAAAAATTCATGATGATGTTTTAAAAAAAGAGTAAGTATATTTAAGTGCATTCAATTTGTTTTATTTATATATTGGATGTAATATGCTCCTTAGTATAATCCTTAATAAAAAAAAAACTATTACATAAAATATCTTAAATTATCAGTAAGTTCCATAGAGAAAGTTTCAAATTACGAACAGTAAAGAATTTCTATAGATATCAGTTTTATCAAGTAAACAAATTGACTAATTGTTGCTGTTATCTATTTACATTCAGATTAATGTCCTCCTCTTTATCACATTTTGGCTAGCTTGTAGTAATCTAAACTGAATCCTTTAGTTAATCTACTGGGGTTAGAACATTTTTGTTCTACTGTTAGTATGTATTGTCATGTTCTTGCTCACAAAACCGATGGTTTAATCCACTAAGTACGAATTGTTATAAAAACAGCAATGAGGAAAAATATATAAATAACTTAGAAATTCCTAGAAATTCGGACCAATTAGTTTTCACAGTATCTCTCCATTCTTTTTCCCTAACTATTAGGTTGGTGCAAAAATAATGTCGTTATTTGACGTTAAAAAATACGTGAAAAAACGACATTATTATGTCATTATTTTTGCACCAACCTAATGGTTTTCTCTTGATGATTTTTATTTATTTACTTTTTTTTTTTTTTTTATCCTCACATTCTCTCCTCTCATCCTGAAAACCTTGAGACAAAAAAAGGGGGGCTTCTTGTAGGGTTGGTTTTTATTTTTTAACTTTTCTATTTCATTAAGGTATACAAAGAGTAGTCGTTTTGAAAAGATGGGATATGAAGAAGAATTCATGAGATTCCTCCAAACTTTGATTTCTGATGTGGAAAGGAGGATTCGAAGAGGACATCAACGCTTAGCTTTAAACAGTACCCAGGGAACTGTAAGTTTTTTATTTTTTCCCTAATTAATACATACTGTGAATTTGAATATACAGACGTTAACAAGCTGGTGTAGTAGCTATCACTTGATTATTGATCCGTTATTTATTTACAAATCTACACCCCCACCTTTCTTTACACACTTGTTTGTTAGCTTTGTATGATCTGAATAAAAGCTGTGAATTTACACTATTTAAATGTAAATTTTAGAATTTTCTAATTTAATTCCTTTTTCTTCAGATTATAATTTAAAATTGTTATCACTGTGCTTGGCATAATTTATTACCTCGGGTAGCCATCTGTTACCATCAGTTTAAAGTTCATTAAAATTCATGCAGAGACCCATGTATTGTAGTTTATTTAGAGAATTGTAAATTGCAATAGACTTTGATTTAGTAAATAATAAATATATTATGACTTTCAGAAAAGGCATATTGTGATAATTAGCATAACCTTATTTCTATAACTACTAAAAGAAAATTGTTCTCATTATTTCAAATAAGCTACCAAATATATAAACTTTTGTAAGTTTAGAGCCCCCCCCCCCCCCCGCATCCATCTAAGTTTCACTGAATTTGAAATCCTTAGCATAAATAGAAGTAAAAAAAGGCTCGAACTTGTTAATTAAACTGAATAAAAAAAAAAAAAAGTGCAATTCTATTACATAGAGTAAATAGTATAGATTAGGTACCTCCACTAATTTTTGATACCTTGGTATAAAATGAATTTTTATAAATGAGAAGCTTTCTTGAGGCTTTCATTTTAACTTTAATTGAAAGCTAAAGGGTTAAATTTACTATTTTCAGTGAGCAAAATACTCTTGTTTCAAACAAATTTTATTGATTAGAATCTCCCTTGCTCCCCCAAAAACCAGCTGATTAGCACCCATTTTTTAGTTGTCTTTCACAATGTAATTTTCTGTAAAGGCTTCTGAAAATAAAATGTAATTCTCTGAAACTTTATTTGTGGAGTATTAGCCGAGTTAAAGTACGATTTGATTTGGTGTGAGGAATTTACTTTAAGTTTAAAATAACAAATGTATTTTTAAACAAAAAGTAGTGATGATTATGTACTTGGCACTACATATCAATTATGTAACTGCTGATAAAGGTGTGGACAGATACATTGTTGTTCTGTGGAGACTTTATCTGTTAAAACATAATTTTAAAGAGTGACTGGTAATCCCTTCCCCCTTTTTTATGTGTGTGCACGCGCACGCACACACACACACACACACACACACACACACACACACACACACACACAAATAATATGTATATAAAAAAAAAAATATTTGTGAATAAGTCCTGAATGTTTCATTTAAAATCTGCCAATTATTTGATTTTTGCAAGAATTTCCAAATCCATGTTTTTTTCACCTGATAAAGGTGCTAAATCATTAATTATAAATATAATGTTGACTGCTAATGCAAAAAATAAAAAAAAAAGAAATAGAAGTACCTACATAAGATAAAAACCATAGTACAAAAAATACTTTAAAGCAAACGTAGTAAAGGGAAGCCATTCATAGTAATCTAGACATTATATATTTAGTATTTGTTCATATTGCTATATGGTGATGTTTTATCTTTTCATAAACTGTTAGCAATTTTTAATCTTTACCATATGTATAAAATGTATACAAAATGATTACTATTATGAAAGATTTATTATGAGGAAACTTGTTTAGGGCTTTGAATTAAGTAGATATTTTGGTCTCAGTTTGCAGATTCTCACTGATCCATTTTATAAAAATTTTTTAATTAAAATTTAGTTCTTAGAAAATTAATTTTGTGTACTTTATTTTGGTGATTGTTTTAAAGATTAATAGACATACCTTGTATGTTTTACATTCATTAGTGATGAGTCAATGTTCAATGTTTGTATTGACTGTTTTGACAGAAATGTGCCAAAGGTTTATATTTAAGAAACAGTTTTGTCCCAAAGTGCATTATCCCTGTTTTGAAACTCTATTTTAACAGGCATAACTAGGACTATGCTCTGATTAACACGTGTGAAAAGATTTTGTGAATTTTCATTCTTGTCCAATTTACTTTTTTTTCTTAGGTTATTTTATGCACTTTTTTCCCTCCTCTGATAAAATTGCAAGTCTTGTTTTTATTTCCGAGTTAGGTAGATATGCAAGTGAATGAAATATTTTCTCTAATGTATTTTTCTGAATATAGTTGTAGATTTGTTTGTGTAAGATTTTATATATATATATATATATATATATATATATATAAAAATGCATCCTGGTTACTTTTGTGTAAGTTCTTTTTAACTCTCTGGTTGATGTTTTTTTTTTTTTGTTTTATCAGCCTTCTAGCAATGCAGCTGCACTAAAGGAAGAAAAAGTAGCTATGTTAACAGAACGGATCAATGAGTTAGTCCAGCAGGTAAGTAACTCAAAGTTTATTTCAACTTAATTTTCACAAATTAAAATAAACATAAATAAATTAAATTTGCTTGAAAGTGATTGTAAAATGAACTGTCTTTGTGTGTGTGTGCATTTTGTGACCTATATAACACCTGAAATTATTGGTTAGGATTTATCTTGAAATTTGAATGAATTTTATATTCTTGTACTTAAAAGCATTATTTATTAATTTTTCCTCTTCCCTAGGCTGAAAATTTAGGTTGTGAAGGCAAAGTTGAAGAGGCTCAAGGTGTGATGAAGTTGTGTGATCAGTTGAGAGAAGAGCGTAAAGCATTAGAAAATGTAAGTACTTTTTTTATTATTAAAGATGTCAATGAAAATGCTTAAAACTGATAATCTTAATTTTATTGTAATCTTTCTGCCAATTTGAAAGTGATTTTAATACCAAAAAAAAAAAAAAAAAAAAAAATATATTCAATATACTGAACCAAAGATTTGTCTTTCAATGGTTTACTCTTGAAAACTATTTTTAAAAAAGAAAAAATAATAATAATAATGGATTGTTTAACACTGCGTTATTCATTAGTATTACTTCCTTTTCATGGAATTCCTTTTCAGGGTGAAGTAGCCCTATTGCAGTTAAGACTATTTTAGCCGTTTCCATAGCAGGACATAACACAACTGAAAAATTCAAAAATACCATTATTCAGTAATTGGAGTCACCCACAGTCACAGGACACTCTTTACTTGGAGAACAAAGTCATGTATAGAAGGCGAGATGCTAATTTTAAAAATCTACCTTAAAATATATGTAGCAGTTTAAAAAAAAAAAAAAAAAAAAAAAAACGCATGGCAGTACCAAACTCTTATCTTCTAATAATATAATTTAAATATGTGATTTTATAATTAAATTGCTTTTCTCTTAAAATAATGATATTTGATATATAAATGATGTCAACCAAAATTTTCTGATACTTTTTATCATTTGTCACTTTGTATATTTTTTTTTTCTCCCCTTTTTCCGGATTGCTAAAATTAACTAATTTCAAAAAGAAGTCTTTCATTAACCATGTCATTTGTAAAATGTTAAAACTAGTTACTGACATTTAATTTGGAATTATTGAATAAATTATATATAATGTGATTTCAGAATCATCTCCGGAGACTTTCTATTTTATAACTGTAAAGGTAACCACAAGTTAGTTTAAAGACCAAGCTATATCATCTCTCATGGTATGTATTTTGCAGAAAAACTGTTAACAATGTAGTTGTTTAATATACTGAACAAAGGAAAATATTTTCCTGCTTGTATGAGAAGAAATTTTTAAAACTTTGTAAAATTCCCTTAGAAAATTAGGCTGTTTAGACAGAAAAACTTGTAGCTCTGTTGAATTAAAGGTACTTGCCATCTCTCTCTCTCTCCTCTCATTTAACTGTTAAATTGGAAACTGCTTTTTCTTATGGCTTTAATTTTTCTCAGAGCCGGCAGATTAATCAAACTCCGGAAAGTGAAAAGACTATGGAGGTGTGCAATGTATGTGGTGCATTGCTTGTCGTAGGAGATATCCAGCAGCGCATTGATGAGCATATCATGGGAAAGCAGCATTCTGGTTATGCAAGAATTAGAACTTATGTTGAAGAGAGAAAACAGGTTAGTAACCTTGGTCTTTATTTTTCTTTTTTTTTTTTTTTTTTTTTTTTTTTTTTTTTTTTTTTTCCCCCCCAATGTTTTGGAATACCTGATGTTTTTAAAAAACAAAACAAAAAAAAAACAATTATTAAAAAAAAATTCAGTCTATTGTTAGATTTAAAGTTATGGCATAATGCTCAGAATAAGCAATTTTCCTTTGTGATTGGTATGAATCTCACCCCAACAAAGTAAACATCAGGGAAAGGAAGACTCTGAATTCAAACTTGCCTGTCCGGGGAGGGTTGAGCTCTCTAGACATTTTGCCCAAGACACCATTTCTAACCAAAAACAAAACAAATGAATGTTCAAATTTATAAATATACAGCCCAATGATTTCACTAGCAAAAAATGCACACCAAACAGTCACCTTTTTGTGGATGCAGTGACTTTTCAACAATTTTCCTTGGGTTTCATCAGCCCAAATGTGACAATTCTGAAAATGGGCTTCATCACTAAAGAGGATTTATTGCAAAAAATCTTCATTGGCTAGTCTTTGCTCATGCACCTAATTGATAAATGTATGGTGCTCCAAAAGGTCAGCTGGTTTTAGTTTTTATGTCAATTGAATTTTGTAAGTGTGTAGTGGCAAATCTTTTGTCAAAATTTGTAATGTTGTGGAGAGGTTCAATTCCTGTGCGTGATGACAGATGTCTTGATTTTATGCCACATTCTTGTGCACTGCAGCAATGTTTTCAGCTGGACAGTAAACGGGCACAATGGTGTTTTCACATCTGCAACCAACCCAGTTTGTTTGAATTTATGAACAATTTTTCCAATTGCACTCTTATGTTGACCAAAAAAATCACAAGTTGTGCGAAGTGTTTGAACGTCCATTTTCGTAACAGGCTTTGATAATTTTAACGCAATGTTTGATTGTTAATATTTTTCTGGTTGAAATTGCCAAAGACTTAAATCTAAAAAAAAAAAAAAAAAAAAAAAATCATTAGACACTTAAACTTTTTTCGTCTCTCTCTCTTTTTCTCCGTCTCTCTCTCTTTTTCTCCGTCTCTCTCTCTCTCTTTTTCTCCGTCTCTCTCTCTCTCTTTTTCTCCGTCTCTCTCTCTCTCTTTTTCTCCGTCTCTCTCTCTCTCTCTTTCTCTCCGTGTCTCTCTCTCTCTCTTTCTCTCCGTGTCTCTCTCTCTCTCTTTCTCTCCGTGTCTCTCTCTTTCTCTCCGTGTCTCTCTCTTTCTCTCCGTGTCTCTCTCTTTCTCTCCGTGTCTCTCTCTTTCTCTCCGTGTCTCTCTCTTTCTCTCCGTGTCTCTCTCTTTCTCTCCGTGTCTCTCTCTTTCTCTCCGTGTCTCTCTCTCTTTCTCTCCGTGTCTCTCTCTTTCTCTCCGTGTCTCTCTCTCTTTCTCTCCGTGTCTCTCTCTCTTTCTCTCCGTGTCTCTCTCTCTTTCTCTCCGTGTCTCTCTCTCTTTCTCTCCGTGTCTCTCTCTCTTTCTCTCCGTGTCTCTCTCTCTTTCTCTCCGTGTCTCTCTCTCTTTCTCTCCGTGTCTCTCTCTCTTTCTCTCCGTGTCTCTCTCTCTTTCTCTCCGTGTCTCTCTCTCTTTCTCTCCGTGTCTCTCTCTCTTTCTCTCCGTGTCTCTCTCTCTTTCTCTCCGTGTCTCTCTCTCTTTCTCTCCGTGTCTCTCTCTCTTTCTCTCCGTGTCTCTCTCTCTTTCTCTCCGTGTCTCTCTCTCTTTCTCTCCGTGTCTCTCTCTCTTTCTCTCCGTGTCTCTCTCTCTTTCTCTCCGTGTCTCTCTCTCTTTCTCTCCGTGTCTCTCTCTCTTTCTCTCCGTGTCTCTCTCTCTTTCTCTCCGTGTCTCTCTCTCTTTCTCTCCGTGTCTCTCTCTCTTTCTCTCCGTGTCTCTCTCTCTTTCTCTCCGTGTCTCTCTCTCTTTCTCTCCGTGTCTCTCTCTCTTTCTCTCCGTGTCTCTCTCTCTTTCTCTCCGTGTCTCTCTCTCTTTCTCTCCGTGTCTCTCTCTCTTTCTCTCCGTGTCTCTCTCTCTTTCTCTCCGTGTCTCTCTCTCTTTCTCTCCGTGTCTCTCTCTCTTTCTCTCCGTGTCTCTCTCTCTTTCTCTCCGTGTCTCTCTCTCTTTCTCTCCGTGTCTCTCTCTCTTTCTCTCCGTGTCTCTCTCTCTTTCTCTCCGTGTCTCTCTCTCTTTCTCTCCGTGTCTCTCTCTCTTTCTCTCCGTGTCTCTCTCTCTTTCTCTCCGTGTCTCTCTCTCTTTCTCTCCGTGTCTCTCTCTCTTTCTCTCCGTGTCTCTCTCTCTTTCTCTCCGTGTCTCTCTCTCTTTCTCTCCGTGTCTCTCTCTCTTTCTCTCCGTGTCTCTCTCTCTTTCTCTCCGTGTCTCTCTCTCTTTCTCTCCGTGTCTCTCTCTCTTTCTCTCCGTGTCTCTCTCTCTTTCTCTCCGTGTCTCTCTCTCTTTCTCTCCGTGTCTCTCTCTCTTTCTCTCCGTGTCTCTCTCTCTTTCTCTCCGTGTCTCTCTCTCTTTCTCTCCGTGTCTCTCTCTCTTTCTCTCCGTGTCTCTCTCTCTTTCTCTCCGTGTCTCTCTCTCTTTCTCTCCGTGTCTCTCTCTCTTTCTCTCCGTGTCTCTCTCTCTTTCTCTCCGTGTCTCTCTCTCTTTCTCTCCGTGTCTCTCTCTCTTTCTCTCCGTGTCTCTCTCTCTTTCTCTCCGTGTCTCTCTCTCTTTCTCTCCGTGTCTCTCTCTCTTTCTCTCCGTGTCTCTCTCTCTTTCTCTCCGTGTCTCTCTCTCTTTCTCTCCGTGTCTCTCTCTCTTTCTCTCCGTGTCTCTCTCTCTTTCTCTCCGTGTCTCTCTCTCTTTCTCTCCGTGTCTCTCTCTCTTTCTCTCCGTGTCTCTCTCTCTTTCTCTCCGTGTCTCTCTCTCTTTCTCTCCGTGTCTCTCTCTCTTTCTCTCCGTGTCTCTCTCTCTTTCTCTCCGTGTCTCTCTCTCTTTCTCTCCGTGTCTCTCTCTCTTTCTCTCCGTGTCTCTCTCTCTTTCTCTCCGTGTCTCTCTCTCTTTCTCTCCGTGTCTCTCTCTCTTTCTCTCCGTGTCTCTCTCTCTTTCTCTCCGTGTCTCTCTCTCTCTTTCTCTCCGTGTCTCTCTCTCTCTCTTTTTCTCTCCGTGTCTCTCTCTCTCTCTTTTTCTCTCCGTGTCTCTCTCTCTCTCTTTTTCTCTCCGTGTCTCTCTCTCTCTCTTTTTCTCTCCGTGTCTCTCTCTCTCTTTTTCTCTCCGTGTCTCTCTCTCTCTTTTTCTCTCCGTGTCTCTCTCTCTCTCTCTTTTTCTCTCCGTGTCTCTCTCTCTCTCTCTTTTTCTCTCCGTGTCTCTCTCTCTCTCTCTTTTTCTCTCCGTGTCTCTCTCTCTCTCTCTTTTTCTCTCCGTGTCTCTCTCTCTCTCTCTTTTTCTCTCCGTGTCTCTCTCTCTCTCTCTTTTTCTCTCCGTGTCTCTCTCTCTCTCTCTTTTTCTCTCCGTGTCTCTCTCTCTCTTTTTTTCTCTCCGTGTCTCTCTCTCTCTTTTTTTCTCTCCGTGTCTCTCTCTCTCTTTTTTTCTCTCCGTGTCTCTCTCTCTCTTTTTTTCTCTCCGTGTCTCTCTCTCTCTTTTTTTCTCTCCGTGTCTCTCTCTCTCTTTTTTTCTCTCCGTGTCTCTCTCTCTCTTTTTTTCTCTCCGTGTCTCTCTCTCTCTTTTTTTCTCTCCGTGTCTCTCTCTCTCTTTTTTTCTCTCCGTGTCTCTCTCTCTCTTTTTTTCTCTCCGTGTCTCTCTCTCTCTTTTTTTCTCTCCGTGTCTCTCTCTCTCTTTTTTTCTCTCCGTGTCTCTCTCTCTCTTTTTTTCTCTCCGTGTCTCTCTCTCTCTTTTTTTCTCTCCGTGTCTCTCTCTCTCTTTTTTTCTCTCCGTGTCTCTCTCTCTCTTTTTTTCTCTCCGTGTCTCTCTCTCTCTTTTTTTCTCTCCGTGTCTCTCTCTCTCTTTTTTTCTCTCCGTGTCTCTCTCTCTCTTTTTTTCTCTCCGTGTCTCTCTCTCTCTTTTTTTCTCTCCGTGTCTCTCTCTCTCTTTTTTTCTCTCCGTGTCTCTCTCTCTCTTTTTTTCTCTCCGTGTCTCTCTCTCTCTTTTTTTCTCTCCGTGTCTCTCTCTCTCTTTTTTTCTCTCCGTGTCTCTCTCTCTCTTTTTTTCTCTCCGTGTCTCTCTCTCTCTTTTTTTCTCTCCGTGTCTCTCTCTCTCTTTTTTTCTCTCCGTGTCTCTCTCTCTCTTTTTTTCTCTCCGTGTCTCTCTCTCTCTTTTTTTCTCTCCGTGTCTCTCTCTCTCTTTTTTTCTCTCCGTGTCTCTCTCTCTCTTTTTTTCTCTCCGTGTCTCTCTCTCTCTTTTTCTTGTTGTTTTCTTCTTCTACAGTATATGACATTTTTTAGCCTTATTCTAAAGCAGGCATGCAACAGTACTTGTAAAATATAGTAAATTTATGCAAATTTTTACTCAACACAGTTTTCTTAAAATATTTATATTAATCTCCTTTTGCCATTATGTGGATGAACTTATTCAGTATATATCCATCATAGATAGCTAATACAATTTGATTGAGTGATGTTGAGATTTTATATTTATAAATATAAAAGAATAAGCATTGCTCTTATGCCATGTTGGCTATATATCTGTTGTGAATTAGTTTTGGCCCTAGGATTTTTTTTCATTTAACTTTATGTAGAGCCTAGTTAATTTGTTTGGTGCTTATTGATATCTTTGCTTTATTTTTGTGGGTAAATTCAGTTTTTTTTTTTTTTTTTTTTTTTAATCCCAGAGAAAGTTACAGTCAGCAGAAGAAAGGGAAGCCAGGCTTGTACGAGAGAAAGAAGAGCGAGAGAGAGAAAGAGAACGGGAGAAAGAGAAAGAACGTGAAGAAAAGCGAAAGAAGGAAAAGGAACGGGAAAAGGAAAAAGAAAGAGAGCATGACAGAGAAAAGTGGAGTTCATGTCGAAGTCGGTGTCACACGAGAAGAAGCCGAAGTCGAAGCAGAGAGAGGTAAAACAAGTTTAAGATTACTCACTAGTTTGTGCATGAATAATCTAATTACAGTATTTTTCTTCTGTAACAATGTTTGCAATGATCTCAAAATGAATTTAGAACTTTGTTAAAAGTATCTTTTTGCAAAACTTTAACTGTTTAGCAATTCCTTATAAATCACAAATTTTTAGTTTTGATGTATAGTCACCTAGTTATGTTCCTGTATTAAACTATATAAACTGTATGATTGTACATTTAATGTTTTGATAAATGTTTATGGTATCCCTATTTTGCTATTATGAGGCCTTCACTCCACCAGTTGATTTTCTTTTTCTTCTCCTTCTCTCCTCTCCATTTGAGGGAGTCTTTAAGTGCAGCTGGTTGAAATGACCAAGGTAATGATGGGGCCAAGTTACAAGGAAAGTGCCTTTTTTTTTTTTTTTTTTTTTTTTTTTTTTTTTCCTTTTCTTCTCCTCTATATAATGCTTATCGTAGAGTAGCAATAAAAATGTTCCTCTCAGAAGGGATGGCCAGTTTTTCCTTGTGGAAACTGAAACATAGCTTGCTGATTAGTTATTACATTAACCCTTCCAAATTCTGCAGTGCTGGGGAGTGGTCTACCTATAGCATGTTTGTGAGTTAGCAGGTGTCAATTTTATTCACAGCATATTGTTTCAATAATAACAATACTGGTGATTGGTAGGCATTTGAACAATTTAAACAAGGAAGCTTAATCCCTGGCTTGAAAACAAATTTTGTTTCTAAGACCTAGTCTCCAGACTTCCCATTTGAGCATTCTTAACCCAAAAAATGTTGAATTGACCAAATTCTCTGCCTCACCTTTCAAGGGGTGGTGAAGATAAGTGCTGATGTTGACTGCTCTGCTACATTTTGTCTTTTTTGCTTGCATCCATGTTGTTACCTGTCCTGTCTTCTCTGAACCAACCCCTCATATTTATAGGGAATATCGTTGTTAGTGCTCCTTGTTTCACTCAATCCTATGAATTAAAACCTTGTTACATCAAAAGTTCAAGCCCAGACAATTCCAGGAACTAATTCATTTTATTGTAATTAAATCGGTGAAACACTATATGACAAATACATGTTAAGGACAATCATATTAGAAATTTCAAAGGCCTTTGACAAAATATAGCATAAAGCATTATTGCATAAGCTCTCTAGCTATGGAATAACTGGAAGCTCCTGAAGGTAGTTATTAACTATCAGTCCTACAAGACCCAAGTTAGCAATGTAGATATCCTCCAGGGTTCATGTCTCGGTCCAGCCCTCTTGCTATTTCCATGGAAAATGTTCGTACCTTTGCCACCAATTCTAACCATCACAGCCAAGACCTGTCATACCACACATTGTAGCAATCCACCCTCATTACCTTTGTATTCCATTGGTGAGATACAAGTTGCACTCAAGCAGCAGCAGCAGCAGCTTCCCATGAATTGCTACTGTGTGGAACTGACTCCCTAGAGGATGCTTCCCTTATCACTACAATCTTAACCTGTTAAAGTCTAGTCAACTCTTATGTGTGATCCTACTTTTGCACAGAATTGATATTTAGTGATACTACTTAAATCTATTGACATTTGTCTACAATTTTAAACGGGTTTCTGCAATTACATTTCTCCTTTTAGTCACTTGTAATTTATCCTACCTTGCAAATTATAACTGCAGCTTTTCTCATTCCAGCCAGCGACCAATTTTAACTGGTAAAATCCACGCAAGTTACACTATATGATTTGTAATTTCACTTTTTACCACAATTTTATTGGATGTTACTCCCACATCAGTTCACTTTGTACAGTATTTAAATTTCCATGAATACAGTTTGTTAGTTCCTTGCTTCCCAGCATCATGTTACTTGATTTTTCTATTAGGCTGGTGCAAAAATATCGTATTTTTTAACGTCAAAAGATATTATCTTTGCACCAACCTAATAGAATGTTTTCAATTATTTATGTATTGAAATTTGTCATAATTAAAGTGTGACCTTCAAAGACCACTATTTGTCTAAATTTCATATCTTGGTCACCATAGAAAAACTGCTGCTAATATCGGCAAAGAACAAAACATAAGAGACTTGCTGATTTGGCAGAAGGGCACCACAAGGTGGAGATGCACCAGATTGCAAAGAAAAGTAACTGTTTTGGACTATAAATATATGGGTGGGATCGATCAATCAGACATGATGTTGTATTTTTATCTGGATGAAAGAACTATCAAGTACATTCAATCTTGTATCCTGTATACTGCTCAACACCTGCATTCTTTACAAGGAACATTGACAGGGGAAAAAAAAAATCATGAATAGATATATTCAACACTTCGGTAATTGAAGCACTTAGTAAAGAACACTTGGATAATAAAAATAGTACAGAAGTTGGAATAGGTGTGTACCCTGTGTGCAACCATGGTGAAAAGGACTGCTGCATCTGTGGCAACCAGAAAATAACCAGTTGCAGGAAAAGGATTAGAACCATGTGTTTGAAGGGTCTCTGTGGGCCTTGCTTTCTAAAACCCAAGCATTAGGCTTTATTCAACCATCATCCATCAGAAAATTCACCCAATGCAAGTAAGATGTTTGTTCTAAGTAGAAAAAAATGTGCATGCATAAATTATGCAAATCAGGATAGCTCATTTGAATAAATGTTGAGATTTCAGTTTGATTCATAAAGATTGTATTCATTCAATTTCCTACAAGAATATATATAACTTTATATATGTAATTTAATTTATTTTTTGTAATTAAAAAAGAAAAGAAAAAAGTGCATACCCTCCTTAGAGCTTGTGAAAAGGGCTCTGTCTTCTTGGCACTGAAACTCCAAATGGGTAAATGAAAATTAAAAACAAAGTAGGGCCAAAGATAGAGCCTGCATTAGTATGAAAGGATCTGGAAGAGTGAATATTCAGGATAACTTTCATGTCATGATTTGACAAAGACTGGATCAGTTCAAAAATTTGTCTGGAGACTTCATAAATTTTCAATTTGTGAAGACCTGTATGCCAAACCCTGTATGCCAAACCCTGTTGAAAGCTTTTAGATGTGCAAAGCTACAGCCCGAGCTCCACCTATAGACTCTTTCCACAATTCTTGTCAGTAGATCAGCAGTTGACCTGGAGAAATGAGAGCTGTATTCCTTGTCTGAAAAATGGCCCTGTGGTGTGAGATGTTTAACCAATTCAGCATTGCCTCTAGCAGTTTCTCAAAGAGGTAGAAGGCTAATAGATCAATAGTTGGAAGGGTTAGACCATCCACATGAGTTCTTAGAAACTGGAACAGATGATGATTTCCAAGAGGTAACAGAAGCTAGTTCAGGAGCACACTTGAGGACTATTACAGGAATACCATTAGGCCCACATGCATTGTCGGGATTCAGATTAGAGGTTATAGAAATATCACTCAAACTCCATTCTAAGTGGGGAAATTAGGCAAGGATACCCCTGATGAGTAGTTTAAAGAGAATTTACAGGTGAAACATTTAGCAGCATAAGTTAACACCAAATTGATTTAAAGAGATGAGGGATAGAAAACTTGCTCTTATTTAACATATTATTAGAGCTGCTAGTAACCATGATAGCCAAATTTGTTAGATTCAATATAGTGCCTCATTTTCTCAACAAATAGATTCAGTTCCTTTGAGGACACTTGCATATATGGCTAAATTTGCTGACTTCAACCACTCTGTTTATTAATTTTGTTAGAAGCATGGAATTCCTAAGGAATATTGTATCACCAAATAGCTGTAGCATTTAGATATAAATAGTGAATGGCTGGTCAGGAAACAGAAGTCAGCTCACAGTCCCATTGAATTTCCAGTGACTTTCTCAATAAAGGACTTCTTGGTTCTCTCTATCACAGATGTGTATGGTCAAAGTTCCTTTTTCTCTGCTCACTGCTGCCTCTAAGTGTTGGTTAATATGAAGAATTGAGTATCCCTTTTAATCTCACAGGTCTTGAGATGCAAATTTCTTTTGTTACAAGTTGGAATTTTTACCTCTTTCCCTAAACTTGGCTACCTATCAAGACCCATTGAGATCGAGTTCTCAGTAATAGAAATAAAGAAATTGAAATCAAATAATACAATTTATTTTAAGGCAGTATTAATGAGCCAGTATTTAAAAGAAAAAAGAAAAAAAGTTGTCGTGCCAACATGTATTGATTTCATAAATGTTGAATGCTATTTTAGCACAATAGGATAATTGTTTTTCACTTTCCCAGCTGACTTTAGCTTGACACAATCTATCCCCGTAGATGTTTAACCAAAAGTGCATTTCTAGTGTTGTAAACTCGGCAATTTCAAGCAATTCTCTCTCTAATCTTCATTTCATGGTCCTAATTAATATTTTTGGACCATTATTTTTTTATCTTAACCACCTTATTTATCCATGTTTGAATTAGCATTTTTTTCTTGATCTGTTAGCTTAACCATTTCAATGGTGGCAGTCACCATTTGCAATGTTCATGCATTGTTAAAACTTCAAAGTTATCACCTTTTTTATATAGGTTTTGATAGCCATGTGAGTCGTGTTCATTTGAACATACTTCATGCATTTAAATTTTTCTGTTTAAATGAAAACTAGTATATTTTGTTGCTGGCATTTTCAGTGTTTTTTCACCAGCTTTTCACTTCTATTTTATTTATTTTTAAAAAATTCTCACTTGAAATGTTTGATTACTTTCCCCCTCATACTAGAAAAGTCAGAACCCAAAGATTTAAGGTTTTCCACCTTAGAAATTAAACAGAGCAAGTTAGAAAGAATTTAGATTCTTATGTAATTTAAAAAAAAAAAAAAAAATTCCAAAATGAAAATATTAAAACCCTAGCGGATCATCTCGCCAAAACATCTCTTCAGCAAAGGAATATGTAGCCAAAAGTTTGCTGATATACAAATGCAACAGACCAACAAACTTGATCATATAAAGCAAATAAGCCAAGTAGAAGTGTGGGGGGGGAGGGTATCTAATTAAACAATTCTAAAACAGTCTGGTACCTCCCTAAAATATCTAACCGAAAACAAAAGCAACGTGACTTATGAAAAGGATATTGCAGGCTTACTAGCCAAAACATTTCCAAAAAACTTCTATAAAAATGTCACTTTACTATTCCTAAACATCAACTGCAATGCTGAAAAGTACAAACGCTATAATTCATCTTGTCGGAGCTTAATGACTATTGAATTATCTCCTATGATAACCATTGGCCCAAACAAAGTTCACTATGAATTTATGAAATGGCAACCATAGAAATCCTTAAATTACCTTTTGAAATACCTTCAAAAGTATATGGTTAAGTGGCAAATATCTGGTGACAGATGACCATAATCTCTATTCCAAAACCTGGAAAAGAAAATACAGGTTCAAAAAAAAAAAATTATAGGTCCATTTCATTGACAGGTTTCCTCTGCAAAACCATGAAATATATGATAAACACCAGACTGGTTTCTGGGGATCAACAGTCTCATCACCCATTCCTCCTAATATGGCTTCCAGAACAAAAGTGCAGTTGATCATCTGGCCTGTTTTAGAAATGGTAACAAAAAAAAATTCCTGACTATGTGGGTGGTTATTTTATTTATTTTTTTTTTTTTTTTTTTTTTTTTTTTTTCTTAAACTTACATTATGGGAGACTAGGGGGCAGACTGCTTGGCTTCATAATTTTCTTTTGGAGAGAAACTTCAAAGCCTTTGTAGGTTCTATCCTGACTGACCTTCAGAAACAAGAGGTAGTGTTCATGTAAGAAAGCATTCTTTCAGTTACCTGTTTACAATTAAGATAACACTATTGTTAATTGCCTTTTTTTTTTTTTTTTTTTTTTTCCCTTTTCCTTCTTTAGGCTATGAGTCAACATGTTCACACAATAGGGCAATACTTAAATAAAATGAATGAATGGGTTTAATTTCTGGGATGAGGAATTATCATTATTTACATGTGGACTATTGTCCCCATCTTGGTTTTTATCATAACATTTTGGCTGTCGTGACCTCCAGGCTTTGTCAGGTAATTGTTGATCTGAGTAAGCTTAAAGGAATTTCAAACTGAACTCTTTATTTAATCTATAACAGTAGATTGTGCCCTCCAGCCTGAATGAGAATAATGATCAATATGTGATAACAAAAATGGTGATATAGTCCACATGTAAATAATGGATTTAAATATTCACAAATGTGTTAGTTTTTGCCAACTGAGAAGAATGTATAATAATCTCTCAAATTTGAAAGAACAGAAATGCTAATCAATACAGATTTCTTGGAATCATTTGATAAAAAGATTTTTATCCTTTACCTAAAATCTAAATGTAGCAAAACCTTACAGTGTTTAGTGTGGGAGAGCTGATAGAGAAACCTTATTGAAACCCTGTACATAATGAATTTGTTCGAAACTGGAATATGGTTGCTTCATTTATGGATCAGATTTGAAAATGCTTAGCATGATCCCCAGCACTGGTTTGAAACATTTAAAATTATCTTTTCCTCTATAGAACAATACAGTTCTTGTGTGGGTGATGTTGGGCACTTGTTTTTCTACATTTTCAAAGCTGACAATTTCATAGTGTTGTTTTTAAACTTGTGCTCAGTTTTCTCTCTGTATATATTAAAATTATCCCATTTAAATAAAAAAAAAAAAAAAAAAAAAAAAAGCTTGTCAATTTGGTGGGTTAAAAGATCAGGTTGGAAGGTTTTTTTTTTTTTTTTTTTTTTTTAACAAAAACATTTCTAAGTTGAAAACATTAGTGGATGAAATATCAGAAATTCAACTATTTTAAAAGAGCAAAATTGCACTTTTTCAAGACTAATGTCTCATCTTTAATCAGTTGGTTTCATATTTCTGAGCCCATACATCTTGAAGTACATGTGAATCAAAAAGGAATACTGTATTCATTTTGTGGCTGGTGCATTGAAATTTGAATTGTTGACCAAGTGAATAAACATCTCTAGCTGAACACCAATCTTAAATCTGGCTTGTTTTATCAATGGATATTACAGTTCAAATCTCTTGTATATTTTCATGAAGCAATTTGAAACTTTATAAAGTAATTATTGTATTTTGTCTAAACTGTCATGCTCAAATCGCTTTCATCTTTTGTTTTTTATGCATTTTGTATAAAAAAAAAAAAAATTAAACTGTATATATTTTAGTTTCTTAAATTTTGCACTTAAATTTATTTGTAAGAAGAAAAAAAAAAATTAAATCTTTTTTTTTTTTTTCTTTTAATGGTTGTTCATTTCATTTAAATTCATGACTGGGAATGTTTTCTAATTCTCAGGATTTATGGACTTAATTGAAAATTTATATACATTTTATAAAAATGAACTGGGTATATCTTAGCTTAACATTGAGCATGGGTTCAAAATGAATTAAAATTTAATTGATGCTGCTTATATATAATATATATATATATACACACACTAATTCTATGGATAAAGTCCCGTTTCAGAAATTGTTCCAGCAGAGGAAAAAATAATGAATGCGTATAGTTCAATTTTTGCAAACTTTTTTTTTAGTTTTTTTGTTTTTAATTAGTGCTTTCCATACCAGTCTCCTAGCTGGGTGTTTTAATAAAGTTTAAATTTAATCTTCCGCTTTGGAGTTTTTCTTGTAATTGGGAGAAGCAGGCCAAAGACCCCCAAATTTCTTGCAATGTATGTTGATAAATTTAAAAAACTAATGCGGGAAATAGACTTTAGTGATGTAACTTTTAATGGAAATTCATCTCTTCCTTTTAAAGGAACAAGGAAAAGGTACTCAGTAAATCTGAATAACTCCAGCATTTGTGAAGAAGGACCACTTCAAATAACCTTCAGTTACAAGACCAACGGGTTGCAATATACCATTACTCCATCTTTTGCATTGACAAAGGTATTGAGCAGTGCTGTAATCAACATTTTAGTTCCAACCAAAGGCAGAAATGATTAGATAGAACTTTGATATACCATTTTCAAGTGATGATATATGGAGTGTCCTAGGATTATTGGCTATAACAGTGACTTATAAATAAATTTAGACTGCAAATCACCATTAAAAGAGATGCAGGAGGATAATTTCAAATGTCCAGAAAGTTTTTTTTTTTTTTTTTTTTTTTTTTTTTTTTTTTTCTTTCTTTCTTTCTCAATTCCAATAAAAATATTTTTATTCATTCAGTTTTACTTTGAAAATGTTTAAAGCTTTACAGTAAGGATTGACCATTGATTCATTTTAGGAAATGGATTTCGAAGTTTTGTAGTTATTACTTATACTTTTTTTCTTTTAATCAAAAATTACTTAATTTTCTAATTTTCAAAAATTAGATATGTATATGAGAAAAGGTATTCATATTACAGAAAAAAAGTTGTTTAAATTAATGCAGTTTGACACGCACCTCCAATTTATTATGGCAAGTTCAGGACGGTATGCTTTTGAGTGGGTTTTGTTTGTTTTTTTTTTTTTTTTTTTTTTTTACTTCAAGTCTACTTAATGACATTTATGATTTTTCACTTTGAAGTCTGCCTTTTCAGTTATTAAGTTTTACACTGTTAAAATTTTTTTAACTTTGAATGGTTGTAACTCAGTTGCTTATTGAGCTACTAGGATAAATTTGTGATCATTGTTTTGTCAAGCTCTGTATTAAATTTTTAGATATATTAAAAATAAAAATTGTACTTTTGGGGTTCCAACTTAAAAATCGCATGCTGATTCAGCATGTCATAAGGAACAATTATTCCTGTGCTGAAATTTTAGTGTTTCCAATTTAAAATGATTTATTTTTAAATAGTGAAAAAGGTCATAAATGAATTGCAGAATATTCTCAACGTTTTATCAATGGATGATTTTTACGAAATTAATTAATGAACTATTTTATATAGGTACCTCCAATAATTTGATAAAAATTAGTATAGCATAATGATAAAAGGCCTCAAACTTAATAAACAAAGTTTTGTTACAATGTCTGTTATTAAGAGGAAAGAAGAAATTATTTTCTTAATTATTTTAAAAAAAAATTTTCTAAGTTTTTAAATTTTTATCAAAAATTTTTTTTTTTTTTTTTTTTTCTTTGTGGTAATGGGCATTTTAGTGTAGCAGTTTTTTTGGGGAGCATTAATTTGGAAATTCTAGCAAAAATCAAATAATTGTGATTTTAATGAAACTTTCAGGACTTATTCAAAATTGAATGAATTTATTTTTGAAATTTTTATTTTTAGAAAATCTTAGTGTAATTTTCTTTTCTATGTCTGTGTGTCTCTCTCTCCTTCCCCCAATATAATTTTATGAAATTTTCTAGAATTTCAAGCAGTTCACAAATTTTTATATTACTTATAAGCAAAACTCATTGGATAAATTAAATTATCGGGGTTTGTTTTTTTTTGTTTTTTTTTCTCACAACTTCTGCCAACTTTTTAAAAATCTGCTTCAAATTGTAAAATAAAAACTGCAATAAAACTATCTAATTCTTGAATTAAATAGGCTTTTATTTGCTTTTACAAATGGACATTATCTGAAGGAAATTTTTTTTTTTTTTTTTTTTTTTTCTCAATGAATAAAAACTTTTTACAAGAATTGTTTGCATTTTTCTTTCAATTTTTTTTTTTTTTTTTTTTTTTTTTTTTTTTTTTTTCATTTTAAAAAATGTTTTAAAATTCTCCCAAACAGAGTAGGGGGTAGATTAAGTTTTTAAGTAAAGACTATATTTACTAAGCGAAAATTAGTCCTGTGTTTCAAAGCTTGTCTCCTCCTAAGGGAAAGCCCCCTTGATATATAAAGGTCTTGGGCTTATGTCACTCTCGGTTATTAAATTGAGATAATTTTATTAACTGAGTGAGATATTTTAATTATTAATATAATAATTTTATCTCAGTTATTAAATTAAAAATGTAATAACAATGTAATGATTAATAAAATTATTTATCTTAGCTATTAAATAATGAAAATACCATGATAGAGGTAACTCAATAATGTAAAATTTTTATAGCATTTTAAATTATAAGAAACAAAAAAAAAAAACCATTGTCAATTTTGGTGCACCATACTAAACCTGTCAATTCAGCCATCAAATTTTTGATGGAGATGTGAAAATAACAATACACCAAGGTCAAATGTTTGTCTAGAAAACTTTATGCTATAAGTGATATTTGTTTCATAACAGATTGTTAGCTTTAAATTTCCTAATTTTACAAAAGTAACATTTCAGAAATGTATATCTTATTTTAGCAGGATAATTCAAAAAGGAAAAAATAAGTTTTGTTTAAATTTCTCTAAAGGTTAAAAATGGCCATTTTGATCCTTTTTTTTTTTTTTTTTTTTTTTTTTTATCTCGGGAGCATTGACTAAAAATCATTCAAATTTTTATTTGAAATACTCCATGGTATTTATTTTCTTTTTTTTTTTTTCTTTTTTCTTTTTTCTTTCTGGAATTAGAAAATCTGGGGGGAAAGCTTTGAAAAGGATTTTTCCTTTATGAAAAATATATTTAAAATTTAGGTATACGAATTTTTGGAGGTACCTAATTTTATATTAAATTTTTTTTTTTTTTTTTTTTTGTGTGGCAAAAAATTTAAAAGTATGCAAGGGTTTTATTTAATGATTCTGTTCAGTTAACCCCACTTGTGATTGCACCTTTTTAATAGCAGCAGAGAAGAAAATTCAGCTTTCAAATGTCTTTAGACTTTTTTCCTATTTTGAAAAACACCTTGATATGGCCAAAATAAGGTCCATATGCAAGTTGAAAAAAGAATATTGATGTTGGATCCCAAGCCATACAGGAATTAAGAGAAATGATGGTTGATATTTTTATGGTCCTATTATTTATAATATATAATATGTGTGTTCCTGTTGGTATTTAATATGGAAAAGTTTGAGATTAAAATAGTAAAAGGAGGTCTGAAATCAACATTGAAAAACTTGGCAATTATGAACCGTCATTAAATCAGCAAGTTGTTGGGATTTTAATCAAATAAGCTTAGACACAGCTTGGGTTCAACTGTGCATTTTATGTAGCTAGAAGTTTTCAATTTCATTTTTTTCTTTTTATTCACAGCATAAATTGAGAGCATTTTTATTGTTCATAAATCCTTTTAGATGATTAGTGGATGTCTTTTTCAAAATTTTTCTGTGATTGATAAAGCTTTAAATATATTTGAAGTGGATACTTTATTTTAACACATCAAACATTTTAACGAGATGAATTTAATATCTAATGTTGAATTGGCTTGTTTTTTGAAATTTATATCGATGCTTTTTTTTTTTTTTTTTTTTTTTTTATATATATAAAGGAAAAGACGTTCTAGAAGTCGAAGTAGTCGTCACCGGCACAGATCTGGAAGTAAAGAGAAACACAAAAGCAGTCGACGACATCGTTCAAGGAGTCACTCAAGCTCTAGAAGTCATTCATCTCGTCAGCTTAATCATCGTAGTCGCAGATCACGTAGTCGGGAGATGAAAAACAGGTCTGACAGCAAAGAATCAAAATATCACTCTAGAAGCCCAGATTCAAAGACTAGTTCTCCAGGACAGGAGTTCAATAAGCATCGGTCCAGAAGCAGAGATTCCAAACGCCGTTCTGGCAGTAAAGAGTCAAGACATCATTGCCAAAATCAGGACAGAAAGCGTCGTTCGACTAGCATTGATTCTAAGCATCTGTCTAGCAGCAATAGTGAAAGAAAGTTCCTGCACTTAGAGAATGGTGAGTTATTTAAAAAAAATTTAATTAATAAGAATTTAAAACACAATTTTGAGATTGTCACTAACAGATTTGACCAAGTGAGTTTTAAAAAATATTGTTACTTTGTGCTTTTTATATTATCTTGCCTAAAGGTTTCCAAAGCTATATTATGATTATTTGCAAATGATGGGAACTACTGTAATAAGCCAGACATGATGTACATTTAAAATTAGTTTTACTTGTACTATTAATAATCTTCAATCAGCTGAAGTTTAATGTAAACTTACAAGGGATACTGAAATTCGACCTGGAAGCTTTTCAGAAACAAAACTTGATGTTTGATCATTCTGGGAACTTTACAGTACACCTTTTTACAATCTTATAATTTAGAAGAATTGTTTTTGGAATAGTTTGGAAATGTTCATGATAGAGAATAAGAGAAATTTTTTTTTTTTTTTTTTTTTTTTTTTGAAAGTGTTCATGACTTTTTTCTTAAGCTTTTGTAATAAGCATGTTAAACTCAATATTGCAGTAAGCATAAATGAAAACTGCCCCTTTTTTTCATTATTATTGATACATAAATTGGACTGGAAATTGTTTTATTCAAGTTAGAGCATTTTAGCAATATTTTATTAACAAATCTTGCTCTGATGTGATATTTTTGCTTTGGTATTGTAAAACTCATAAACAGAAATCAGATAATTGTAATATAGATGACTGTATCAGAAAATGTGTTTTGTGTGTATGCATACACACAGTTGTCTGTATTTCTTAAATCTGTTAAACCTCTAGTAGAACTAACACACACACACACATCTCTCTCTCTCTCACTCTATATATATATATATATATATATATTATATATATAGCTGGCCACTTGTATTTGAGGATACCTGTCTACTAGGGCAGCTAGCCAATCCCTATTGCAGATGCTCACTCAGACACATTTGTGTTTGCTCAACACTCACAGAGCCCACTTGTGGTTTATACTGCAACTATACTGAGCTTAGTTATGATTTCTGGAAGAGTGTGTTATCTAGCATGATCAACAATTTGAACAAGGCTGGCACGCTCGAGCCCTCTGCCATGACAACTTGTGGCTTTGTGCTAGCACAGCTATCGACGGCCCACAAGAGTTCCGTCTACCCAATTTCACTCACGAGGCTTGGCTCAACCCATGGTATGGTCTTCAAGCAATTTCCACAGGTGCTGCATACTGGGATCAACCTTCATCCAGTCTGATAATATCAGGAAGTCAACTTCCTGACAAATTAACCATGGCGAGATTTGAACCCAGTTGTCATGGTCAGAAAGCAAATGTTCTAACTATATATATATATATATATATATATATATATATATATATGGTCAGAATGAAACTAAAATTTTCTCTACTGTAATATGTAGGATATAGAAATGGTTGAAAGTGTTCTAACAAAAACATGAACTTTTGACACTTTCTATAAATTAGGTCCACATGCGTGACAACCTATCTGCAAGGTGGGGGGGGGAATGTTGTAAAATACCTTTATATATATATATATATATATATATATATATATATATATATATATACACACATTATATATATAATGTTTGCAGAAAAGTTGTCGAGCTGGCTTACTTTCCAACTTAGATTAAAGGTCTTGATTAGCTTGAGCAGTTTCTTATCAATTAATATATTTACCCTAAAATTTATTTAATGTATTAGTGAATTGGGCAATAATATAAAATACCATTTTAGATGCATTTCAGAAATTATACTCAAATTTTTTTCTTCATTAGTCATATTTATTAAAAATCTTTCATCTGTTTATCATAGACTTTTCTTAGTTATATTAAACTTCTTTCAGTTGAAAGAAGTTCTAAAATGTTTCAGCATGATTTACATTCTATTAGTTATAAATTTTTTCAAATCTTAAGATTGGATATTGTGAATTTATATATTTGTTTTAAGTACTGGGCCAACTCTACAGCAATGTACAGGATCAGTTGTGACATGTCATACATTAACCATTTACAAATACTTTGAATATTTATCAGGTGGTTGTGATTAAGAATTATAAATCCATCTGCTTTGAATATTCTCTTATTTGTTTCATCTTTTTTGCTTTTAGACAAGCGAGGGATGTACAATGATTGTGACATTGAACAAATGGAAGAGATGCAATTTGACAAGTATGAGGATGGGGAGATCCCATCTGACAGCCGTGGTGATGTTGACAGCAATGAAGAAACTGGCACTCGTTCTGAAGGTGACACTAAATGAATGCTTGATCTAGCCTGCTTCTGACCCGTCTTTTACAGGTAAGTGACTGTCTGACTGTGCCCCTGCTCTTGCTTTCAGCTCATCTTTTATCAGAGGTAAGTGGTGACCTCTACTGGCATGCATCCGTCCGTCCGTCAGTCCATTTGTTCGTCCATCAAGGTTGAGCAAGAGACACACATGCACACACCACATGAATGTGAATTGAGTTATTCATTCGATGACACCAGTCGAGTGAATGTTTTGGTTTGTTAATGTGCAACAAACCTGAGCAATTTTGCTTTAGACATCTCTATTTTCCTATTGTATTGCTAACCTGATATGAGTCCTTGTTGCTGCACTGTTGATGACTCAGTATCATGATTTGAAGAAAAAAAAAAAAAAAAACGAAAAATTATCCTAGTTTTCTTTTTTTTTTTTTTTTTTTTTTTTTTTTTTTTTGTGTGTGTTGAAAAATTTTTCTTTCTCAATTTCAGTATACACATATTGAACTGCATACCTGATAGGGAATGAAGACAATATGAAAGTTTTAAAAATGTTGCTGCTTGTATGTTGTCAATGATTTTTTTATTTTATATTTTTTTTGATTTTCATATATTTTTTTTTTTTTTTTTTTTTTATGTATGTGTGTGATATTTTTGTATTTTTTTCCATACTAATGGAAAAAATCTCAATCAGTATTATTGTTTGTTATATTTTAACGAACTATAGAAAGACTATTGATGCCTTTCGCACTAGAAAATTACTCAAAATACATTTGTTGTCAGGATTCCTCTTTTGGGCTTTTAGAACATCACTAACAATGATTCTTGTAGTTGTTGCAGAAGAAAAATAACTACAATTGCTTATGACATGACAAAATTTCACTTTGAGTAAATTATTAGCTACTTCCTTTTATAATTATCCCTTAAAATAAATTTCACTTAAGCAATTTCCTGGAAATAATAGTGCTATTCTTTAAAAATTTAATGGTCAACCATAAAGTAAAAAATGTATGTATAACATGAAATACTGTGATAACACATTATTATTGCATATGTGCAGTTTGAGAAATCTACTGGCGTGACTGTTTTGCAAGTTTTATTTTTTAAATTTAATAAACCTTTTCAATTATCACAGCTTTCCCTGGCTTGGCAGACTGGTCTACACAAGTCATAACACTTCCTCCTTCTCAAAGGTAACACTTATTAATAAGAACTAAGCTGTGACCATTGTATGCAGTAACATAACTACTTTTGCAATAGTCCTGTTAATTTTTATTCTCCAACCCCCTACTCCTTTTAACTTTTTCTCTTTCTTTTTTTTTTTTTTTTTTTTTTTTTTTTTTTTTTTTTTCCTTAATCTTGGGCTGTGCAAAGGAATTTTAGTGTAACTTTCTGTCTTTAAAATTCTACTGAATGGAATTAGTGGTTTAACCGTTTTCTACAGGGAATAATGCTTGACTAGTTATTTTGAATAAATTTTTTTTTTATATAAAAAGGCTTCGATTCAGTTTGCTTCGATATTTTTTTTTTTTTTTTTTTTTTTTTTCTTCATGCTTTAAATTTTGATCCAGAAATTTTCTTTAACTACTTTCAAAATATTTTTTCTATTTTTATTTCCCATATATTCTTCAGATATTGTTCTTTTTATCTGTCTGTCTGAGTAAAAATAATTATTTTAAAAAATAGTGCTTTATTCTGGGTACAAGGAAAGATTCTAGTTTGTATTTTAAAAATGTGTAAATTGATTTATTTTTTAAACAAAAAAACACTTTTGCTATGAAGTTCTATTTTGCTTTTCTCAACCATCTCAGAATTTATAGCTTATAATTTCTTCAATTAGTTAAATTGTTGGAGGTATACTCCCCAACCATTGTAATCACCCCCCCCACACACACTTTTTTTTTTTTTTTTTTTTTTTTTTTCATCGTCCTGCACAGCTCTCCCTCCCATCCTCATTCCCATGGATTTATTCTAAGCACATGCCTATATAGTTTGACCAGTTTCTTTTCTGATACAGACAGATTTCTATGTATGCAGTTCTATCAGTCTTTGTCAGCACCATGTTTGAATGGCTCAGTCGCCAATGTTGAGATCGTTGCTATGACTACCAGTCTGTTACATGAGACCACGGTGCCTCACCCCTTCCTCGACACAAGTGATGCTCACCTCTGTAAACAGGTATTTCTTTGGTCTTAGACAATTGATATGTAAAGCGGCTTCATTTACACTATCTTCCCTGCTGAATTCTGTTTTGTGCAGATTTTGTTAATCTATAATAAAGAAAAATAAACATTGATTCACTTGGAAGAAATTTTAATGAATTTCCTTGTTATGTAGTGATGCATGACTGGGAATGCATTGGACATTGTAATTGAGACTGACTTTTTTCATTTTTTTTTTTTTTTTTTTTTTTTTTTCATTTATTATGCATATAGATATGTACATCTATCTATATATGCCTACCACTACATATGTGCGTGTGTATGTGTATATGTTATATATATTATTGTATACATACATATGTATGTGAGGACGTGTGTGCTTGAGTACATATATCCAGCAACACCATAAATAACCTTCATTTCTGTTCGCTTTTGGTAGTATAAGATTATTTAAAAGTATATGAATTGCATGTTGATGCTTTGATCTTGGGGATTTCAATGTTTTCTTTCAGGCAATAAAGGTAAGTGGAATGCTATGAAAACAGATCACAAAATAAAGTGTATCTCCTTGTGCTGAAACTAAAAACAAAGCCATCTCTTTGCAGTAAGCCCTCGACAGATGAGCAGGATATAAATCTACTGTCAAAAAAACAACAAAGCCCACCCCTACAAAGGATTTCTTAAAACCGCTACGTTTTCCTTTAACAAAGAATTATGTGATATCTACCTTGTCTGTCTACCTGGGATAAAGCATTAACATTTAGATTTTCAGCATAAGTATAATAACTGATTCACTGGAGTCCTTAAAGGCTAGAGCAGATCCTTGTATTTAACAAGGAAACTAATTATAGATATTTCAATATCAATGTTTGACTGAGCCAGTAAACTAAACAATTCTAGTATCTTTATATATGCAGAGTAGTGTATTTTACACAAATATTAAAATTTGCTCAAAATATTTGATAATCTTCATCATAATTTGTTATAAAATGTCTTTTCCCTTTTCCTTAGAAGTAAAATTGAGGCCACATTACAAATTCCTTGTATTTATAACCTGGGACTTGAGAACACTGGTCAAGAAGTTGCTCTGAGCTTAATCTGTTCCTTCACATCCAATGTGTTACTTCAGTGTTTTCTTGGAAATGTTCAGCATATTTCTAAATTAACTGACTATTGGTACTTTTGGAAGTTGTTAATTTTGTCTGATCGGATTTCTCCAAAAGTGATTCAATAAATCTGTCTTATTTGCTTTATATTGAAGGAGTTAACAAGTAAAGGGAAGTTTCTGTGAAACAATTTCTGAGAAAATTATTAATTCACCTCTATTGTTCACACTTTCATTGTGGCTCGATTATGTGCTTTCCCTTTTTAAAAAATACTTTCTGCTTTTAAGGTTTTAGTTTTATTTTTCAAATTGTTTCTTGGAGTTTTAACGTTTTACAGAGAATAAGTTGATCATATTTCCACTAAACATATTCATGTATACTAGACTGTATTTTTTCTTTTTATAATTCTTAGAATTTAACTGCTCATTACTTTTTAACTATGCTAATCTATTCATAAGACAATTTTATTTTTAATCCATAGCACCTAGCATATTCACTAACATGTTACAAAGAAAAAGTTTCTACTGTTTACTTAGGTTTAATCTAGAGAAACTGGTCATTTAAGTTTTAAATAATTTATCAGAAATTAAACAATTTGTTACAAAAAGACCTTGAAATTTGAAGATTAGATTTTAAAAAAATGTAATTTTATTTATATATGTAATGATGTGCTATCCACTGCATATGTTCAAGTTTGTTAGAACAGAGTTGTTCAGTTTTTATTAACTGTTAAGAAAAGGTACTTATCAAACTTCTAGTCAGCATTAATCTGTTAAACTTTAATGACTAAAAGCTATTTACAGTAGATATTGGAATCATTAAATACTGTATTCTTAGTGTTTTTAGAAATAAATCTTTTTAATGCTTAATCTCAACAATATACAGACAATATCAACAATCATTGAAATTTCAATGCATTTAGGTTTTTACAGTATCATCATTACTTACTAATTCTGTAAATGCCTCTTGTCAAATTAGGCCCACATCTGGTTTACTTTTGTATCCCCCCTCCTTCTTGCGGTTTAGACAGTGTAAATATTACGATATACTTCATAAAAATTCCCATTAAATTAAAATTATTTTTTTAATTTAAATATGACAATATGTGTGTATATATATATATATATTTTACTTTTGAATTCCTCTTCATTCCCTGGTCTATTTCCCTGTCTGAGGATGAAGATTGCCAGATGTTGGAGGTGGATAATTAATTCCCAACTTTCAGCTGTCCTCTTTCCTTAGCCTTGCCTTACTCTGTGACTATCACTACAACCACCTGATATTCATGAATCTGCTGATATTTACTTCTCTTACAGCATTTTCTGATTCTCAACCACAAATGGCTCAAAACTTTTTGCAAACTATATTGCTCGCTAACAGCTGTTGTTTGTTCATTTACATCTATTGGTATGAATACGCGTTTGGAGTGTAATAGCAGCTGCCAGAGATACAGTTTTATATTGAGGTATGGCTACATTTATTATGCTCTGTCTCACTGAAGATAAGCAATATATCAAAGAAGGTGTTTGTTTTCGTTTTTTTTCTTTTTTTTTTTTTTTTTTTTCTTTTTTTTTTTCCCCCCCTCTCTTCTCAACTAACCAGTTCAACAGCTATTTTAAAAATGCATCTTGTTTTCTAGAAAACATACATAATGAAAAAAGCTTCTTTTTTTTATAAATTGAAATGTTTTTGCTGTTTTTTTCAATTGAAAACTATAGCGAAGGAGTTTCCACTGTTATTTTTTTAAGTTTTTTTTTTTTTTTTTTTTTTTTTTTTTTTAAGAGTAATTAATTTCAGTTAAAAATGATTGAACCATGACTTGATTCAACAGGGCATAATCAAGAGACATGGTTCTATCATCATGCTCTATCAAAAGTGACATCCATAAAGTTTCCGGCAGAGTATTATCTGTTGATTATCTATTTGTTTGCAAGTATGACTTTTACGAAGATCTTTGTGTGGATTTTTTTTTTTTTTTTTTTTGTATATGTCAGGAGTTTTTAGTGTATCTGAATTAGGCATTTTTTTCATTGTTGTTTTTACAGAGCACCCACATATTTTGAATCTTTGATTTCTTTATTATTGATGTTGTCACTTTGCATTTCTTATTGAATTTAAGAATCAGTAATGGCAATTATGTTAATTTTTGTCATCCTCCCCAAACATAGTTTAGATGAAGTAATCATATTCATATGACTTGTTTTCCATTATTTTTTTTCTTTGCTTAAAATATATATAAAAGATGAATTATTTTGGCGTTTACTATAAATAAAGGTAGCTACTTTTTTTTTTTTTTTTCTCTGGAAATCTGATTTGTTTTGTAATTTTGATACTTTCTTGGAATATTTATATTTTTACTTCCGACTTATTTCACATTCTTTCTGAAAATACCTCTTATATTTATTCAAGATATTTGGAATTAATATGGATATCATTATACTTGATAACTTTCAATTTTCTTCACTTGGAGATTTTAAGGTCTTGAAATCTAAGTTAAAAATTTTCTTTAATTTTTATCAAGCAGAAATGATAGAATAAGTTTGAAAATGGCTGGTTCCTTTTTCATACTTTTTGATAGAAAAAAATTACACAGCACTTTGAAAAATTTCTTCTATTACGATAAGTCTCCTTCATTTTTTTAATTTTTTTATTATTATAGTATTTAAATTGTAGATAATGTACTTAAATACAAATTTTTAATCCAGTTTAAACCTGTTAACATTTATATAAATTTACCCTTAATTTAACTATATATTAATATTTTTTAATTGTTATCAAAATAAATGATTGAAATTGAGGGGGGAAATAGTAGCTACTCTTGAGGCAATATGTTATTCTGTTGAATTTTGCTTATTTGAATATGAATTAACTTTGATGAATGTATCATCTCTCTTGATATAATTTATTGTCCCATTGTTGAAACTTGTCTTGGTTCTATCTTGTAATAAATGTAACTAGTATTTTTCCTTTTTATTTGTTACTTTTTCTGCTTTACATATAATAAAATTAGGACTAAACACTTTATGGGAACCAATTGTGTGTGTGTGTGTGTATATATATATATATATATATATATATATATATATATATATATATATATTACTAAATATACTGCACTTTGTTTATAGCTGATAAGTGTCTCTTGGGAATGTGACATTTTTACAATATTAGATGCTGTAGCAATAAATTTGTAGTTATTTGATGTAGCTGTTAATATTGACTGATGCTGTTTCTGATCTGCAATCTGAATAATTTACTGGCCATCATCATCGTGTCTCGTCAGCCATCACATCAGGGTGGTTTATATTAAAGGTCTTCTCTTGTTGCCAGCTTTCTGCCCAATGTTTGCTGATCATGGGAGTGAGTACTGCATGTATGGATTTGATGAGCATACAGAGGTTAGTGCTGCTTTCTCTGGCCAAGTGTTTGTGAATGACACCGACTGATCGACTGCTGGGGGTGGGACAATATGTACAGACACCTTCCCTGTACTCCCCACATCTAGCTACCATTTTATTAATTTTTAGAACAAACAAAATTCTTTTCTAAGACAAGTGTTAATCATGTATCTTAGTGAATTGCAAACTTATGGATTTGCTTTTTATGTTTTGGCCTTTGAAAAATTGCTATTTTTGCTAATAAAAGCCTCAAATATATTGCATATTGTAAGAGTCATCATTTCTGTTTGTGTATTGAAAGGGAAAGGAGGTTAATATCAAATTTGTTTTCTTCTTGAACAATAAATAAAAATGATCTGCCTTTATACTAAATATTGCTGGCAAATTAAATAGATTATTTTCTATGCATCTAATATGAAAAAAAAGCTTGCCACTCTGTAACCTTGTTACTAGATTTTTATTTCTATTTTTTTTATTTTTCCTATTTATGAATGAAGTAATTATCCTTAGATTTATTTGGATATTTTTTTTTTTTTTTTTTTTTACCTTAAATTTCCAAATGATTTGATTTGGTAGTTTTCATGTTGTCCTTTAGCTGATATATAACTACATGTGATGCCAATTTTGATTTAGTTATGCCATTTTTTGTTTTTTTAACTTTCAAAGTTCAATTTTCTTGATTGTCCTTCTATGACAAGATACATTTTTATATATATATATATATATATATATATATATAAAGTCTAATCCTCATATCTTAAAACTTTATCATTTCTCCTCAAGCAAGGCAATAAAGCCATTAAGATGCAAAGGGTTACTGAGTGTTAGTATGAGAATAAAAAAAAAAATCATGGTTAAAAAGAGAACAATAAAAGAACAAGAATTATGATGACGGAAGATAACGATTGACATTACATTTAAATTTTTGAAGTTCAAAATTGACTGAGGAAACAAGCAGTCAGAAAAGAGTGTTCCACAAGAAATAAGTGCAATAAACTATTAGCATACGACTTATGGTTACATCTAACCATTTCACGTTTAAAATGATGAGACCTTGTTGCCAGTCTAATACAGTGTTTAAATTCATCAAGTCTAGAGGCCATATTTGAAAGCTCTTCAAAACAATTACCATGAAAATAATCACAGTAAAGGCACAAGGAAGCTACATTATGGTAGTAGGAAAGTAACTGAAGCCAAGATGACAGGTCAGGACCAATGATATTGTAGATTCTTCTTTTGGATTTTATCAAGAATCTTTAAATATTTAGCAAGTGCACCACAATAGATGGGCCAGCAATATTCAAAATGAGGAATGATAGACATAAATATGTAAGATTCTGGCAAGAAAAATTTAGTACAACACTGGCGAACCAACTTTTTTAGCAATTGATTCAATATAATCTTTTCACTTCATGTTGGTGGAAAAATATTAGTCCAAGAAGCCACTCTTTTGGCAGTTAGCATCAGCCATACTGATGGAAGGTAAAAATGGTCCTCTCAGATGAGGAAAAGTGAACAGTTTCGTTTGGAGGCTTTAAAATTAATTAGCCCTTCCTTGCCCCAGTTAACAATTTAGATCATTTTTGAGATCAGCTGCCAATTTTACCTTATTGAACTAATCAGATGCTATTAAAACAGGAATAAATGGTTGTCATCAGCCAAGTTGAAAACTGATGCCATCAGAAAGGTTGTTGATGAAAATTAGAACAAGAAAGGTCCAAGGATAGAGCCATAGGGGATGCTTACATTAATGTAAAAAGATCTAGAAGAGTGGCCATTCATGACTACTTGGTGATTCGATAAGACAATCAGTTCAAAAATTTGTCCAGAAATACCATAACCTTTCAATTTGTGAAGACCATTATGCCAAACCCTTTGAAAACTCTAAAGCAACAGCCTGAGTTTCACCATTGTTATCTTAGTCTTCATAGACTTTCAGTAATAACCATTATTACATCAGCAGCTGACCTAGAGGAGTGAAAGCCATATTGCTTATCTGAAAGAAGACCATGCAAAGTGAGGTGCTTAACCAGTTCAGTTAATTAATCTCTAATACTTTGCCAAAAAAGAGGTAGTAGGTTCAGGCTGTCTGCCAGAGTTCTTAGGCACTAACTTCAGAAGAGAATTTTCAACAAGCAGGAAAGTAAGAAGCAGCAAAGCACATTGTACAATTTATAGGGAATAGTAGCAAGTTCCGGAGCATGTTTCTTAAGGATATAAAATAAAGCATTCTTTGAGTAGTATTTCTTGTACAGCATAAAATTATGAAAATGAACTTTTTATTTTTTTTTTCCCACTTCATAATTAACATTTAACTTTTGGTATGACATATGGTAAGAAGTTTAATAACATTTCCTCCATATTTTGCTTATGACATTCAATACTATCAATGTTCTTCAATCCAAGTAACTGTGTATAATTAGATAATAGGTTGAAATCCAAAAAGGGATTCTTTTTATGAAATCTTTTACTGGATAATACATAAGATTTTAAATTTTACACCAGTATTTTGTCTGTTATTTTTGCCACCACTTTTTAAAGACTTTCTAAAACTTAGAATTGACTTTTTTTTTTCTTGGATCTTTTACCTTCTCAAATTATCATTTTTATTAAATTATGTACTCAACTTGTTATATCTCAATGAATTCTAAATTAAATAACACTAGTTCATAAAGTTTTAAAATATAATTTTGCATGCATCTGTCTATAGTTTTAAACAAATCATGCCTTTTTGTATTTTAGTTACAAAAATACTGTTTGATGTGGTGTAATTTAATTTTCATATTTAAAGCCAGGTTTTGTGTGTGTGTGTGTGTGTGTATATATATATATATAATTTAATTCTAAATTTTCACTACCCAAAAATGAATATATCAAAGCAATATTAAATATTCCAGCAAAAATAGAAGACAGCTTCATTTTTTTAAATTGTTAAATTTATTTCTCACTAACTTGTTGGGATTGCATATGCCCCTTGAACTTTATTTGTAAATTTCATATTGTAGATGTTTTTACAAGTTTATTTTCAGGTTGATCTGACTCCATTCAACTGTTCATATTTTGATGTTATCTTGTCTTTCATTAATTGCATGATAAATATATTGTGCATTACTTTTGTTATATTCATTCTTGGTTGGTTCTTTTATAAATGCTTTCAGTATATTCAGGGTTGGGTGCAGTGACAGATCTTCCATTAAGATAACATTTGATACTCTCATTAAAGCCTATTGTGCTCCTCCCTTTTTTTTTTTTCTTCATGTCATCTCCAACAATATTGCTTAATAAGCAGGATTTATTGTTTTTAAATTGATAAGCTAAGATGTATGGTGTACAATGAAGGTGTGTGTAGTAAAAAAAAAAAAAAAAAATTTTCTTTTTTCTTTTTTTTTTTTCTTTTTTTTTTTCTTTTTTTTTTTTTTTTTTTTTTTTTTATATCCAAAAACTTTAACTTCCCCCTCTTTCTTATTTTTTTTTTTAATTTTTTTTTTTATCACATTTTTTTTTATCACATTTTTTTTTTTTTTTTTTTTTTTTTTAGCCCAATGATTTAATTTTGTGGGGGATTTTTATCAGATCACCACCTAACAGTCATCCTCTTCTGCTTTCTCTTGCAGTGAAGCAGCAACATCATCACTCAATGCCATCTTGGCTATCACCATTATCATCACCACCAAACAGCTACCACCACCAATGCCTGAAACTGATGATTATGATGCTGATGTGCAGATTTGGGGGTCATATACTACAATATGCAACAAATTAGCTCACTCAGCCAGGATACATTGAATGATTGATACCAGTTACTCAAATAGGTATTTCCACTTAAGAAACCAGAGGTATGTGAAATAGGTACCTACTGTCTCCTTCTCTTCATCTTAATTGTTCTTCAGCGGTGTGTCAAATGGTTCACCTTTCCTCTGGTAGATAAATTAACAGCTGCTCAGGCCAGTGCTTTTTTTCCACTTGTCTCCATGGTTGGAATAGCACTTCAAGCAGTTTTTATTCATTTGACCATTTATTTTTTTTTTTATTTTTTTTTATTTTTTTTTTTATTTTTTTTACCCCACCCCAAGAATTCTGCAATCATTTTTATTACTAAAAATAAAGTGTAAGATAAGTTTCTCCATGCCCCTTGCTGCTGCCCATTCATTCAAATGTAATATTAATCATGATTATATTGTCTTGATTTTTTTTTTTTTTTTCATTCCCATTGTCCATATTTTTTTAATTTTCTTTTTGTAATAATTCCTGATAGGAATAAAAATTTTTTCACAATTTATCTGTCTTTTCTTTTTCTTGTAATATTATTTTGCCTGTGATTTTTCAACTGATAAGTATTTTTAAGAAATATTTAAATCTACTAGCATTACATAAACCTATGGAATGCTAATGTGTTGGGGGAATACCACAATTTTTTCTTCTCTACCTAACTATGATGATGGAAATGTAATTTTTAGTTTACAGGGTTGAAACAAAATTTCATAGTTCTTCTCATTAAAAGAATTTATAGGGATTAAAATAATGGGGCAGTCCAAATGTGCTTGGTCAGGTGAGTGCAGTAGGACATCTAAGCTGGATCAATTTCTGCCAGGTCTGCAAAGAGACATGGGCTCTGATGTTGTCCTGATAGATGACAACTTTCAAATGGTCATTTTTCATTACTTGCTACTTTTAATTGATTCAGTTTGGAATGGTACTTATATAAATTCAACATCTCCTTTTTTGGAAGGCGTTTGTAATACACCATGTGCTTCCAATCCTATCAAATACACAGCATTACCTTTGTATGCAGACCAGCTTCTGGAGTGATTACCGGTGGTTCATTTAATTTTCCTTGGGGCATTTTTCACTCCACATTTTTGTAAACAATCTAATTTTCATAGCCTGTGATTTTTCTTTTGAAAAATGAATAATTTTTGTACATTCAAACAGGGAATTGTGAACAGAAATGTAATGCATTAGATTTTACTTTTCCTGTTAACTCATTATGTATCCAGATATGGCAATAAACATATGCGAATGTTTTCAGATGACAAATGTCTGTTTCCTCCAATTTCACTTTTAATGTAAAAACATTATGAATTTGCAATTCACAATGAATCATAGAAAGCCATGTTGACAAGTTACCTTCCATAATATCCAAAAATATTGGGACTTTTGCTATAAAAAGCAAGCAACACTTCAATTTGACATTTTAATCTCTTTTGAAGTAGTTCACTTCTGAAGCCTCACATTTTATTCAGCATTGTTTCCATTGGTGGAAGCATTTCTGGAACTCCTTTTTTGGGATAGTGAGCAGCTGCCATTATCGCATTCTTTTGTATTTCCTCAACATCTTTAAATCTTTCTTTTTCAAGTGTGATTTGGAATGTGGGGAAGTAACAAGTGGTGAGGTCTGGGAAATATGGTGGTTATCAGACCTGGTAAATATTGTGCTTGGCCAAAAACTGCTGCACAAACCGTAGTCACTGATGGCACCTCCGTGGTGTGTTGAAACAACCACACACTATAAACATTTTCCTTCCAAACACTGCTATAAACAGCGGAAATGAGCCAATACAATCAGAAAACAATTTCATCATTTTACAAAATTGTGTATGAACAAAGTTTGAAAATTACAAAATTTGTGATTTTTTGTTAAATGTACAATTTGTTTCACAGAAGATGAAGGAAATCCTTATTTTGCTATGATACAATAAAAGATATTACCAGTACATAAAATTTTAAGAATTAAAATCAATTTATATTAATAGGAACACAAAATTAATTAACAGGACAATTTGGGGAGTTATATAAAAAGAGGGAAAATTGAAAATAAAAAATATCTGGCATCCAGTGGAATTTTTAAATTACCACAATCTTTTTCTTTCAAAAAATGTTCATATTCTTGAAAATAAAAACTAATAAATATTCTCTTCTGTGGGACAATTTTGTAACATAGCCTGCTATATATATATAAGTGACATTTTAATGTCTTTGGTGATCCTAGTTTTAAGGTCTGGTAAATTATCATGTTTGGCATTCCATTTCATCCAGCAAAATGTCTACATCTTGAGCAATTTTGGCATGGATCAAAGTTGTATTTGATTTCAACATTTAATTTAAGAAGTAGTTTTAGTTTTTTTTCAATATTTAAAAAAAATTTTTGATAACATTTTGAACTGTTATAAAATAGGCACCGCCAGAACTTTGTCTTAATTTTTCAAATAGTCTCTGGTAAATTCACCAAGCATAACAAAATTAAACCCTCTGCAAACATAAATTAAGCCATTGCATGTATAGTCAATGACTAAACTAGTATCTCTTCTTAATCATTTAATTCTTTTTTTTTTTTTTTTTTTTTTAATATTGCTTTCCTTCCATTATTTTTGTCATTTTCCCCAAATTAGAAAGAAATAAGAGATGTTCATCTAAATCTCATATCACTTTTTCAGTGGATCGTTAGTGTCACCATATTTATTTGACAATTTTCCAAAATTTTAAGACTCTTTCAATGAAATTAACTGTTTCTGCAGTATCCTCCCTATTTAGTAATGGGTCTGTTTTAATGGCAGCCACAGTTTTATCACAAAAAACTGTTAAACAATGTCAAACATTTCGTTGCTCAATAGGTTTTGGGTAAACTGCTACATTAGTTTTGACTGCTTAACAAATTGTTTTTTCATACTCAAAAAGACCTTTTTACAATTTCACAATTTGCTCTCGTTTGGAGTGGGGGCACCAGAATAAAACCAATTCAGGAGTAGGTTCAATAATTCAATTATTCCAAATATTTTTAAGAAGGTGAACATAATCAAAAAGTAAGTACAAGCCATTTTTGGTTATCCAAGGCTTTTCAAATTTTTTGAAAAAAAAAATTGATGGGTCCTAATATTGTTGCATATCATTTAATTGTTAGATTGCATCAACAATATGTAAAAAATTTTCATATGAAAATTTGCATCTAATTTTGCAACTGGGATCATTTTAAGTAACATTTTTGGTCTACTATTTAAACATTTTACCATGATGCCCAATACTGTTTTTGAAATTTTCAACCAAACCAAACCAGATTCCTCCATGATATTGTCAAGCCAATTTGGCATACAATTCATCAACTAAAAGAATACACTTTTCTGATTTTTTTTTCAGAAATTTTACTAAAAATATCACCAATAAAATTAGTCATCTAATTTTGAGACTTGATAATGTTCTCAGTGGGTAACTTAAAATCATCCTGGAGGCTGTTATATAATGACTGAGATGTTGCAAAATATTCAAAGGCCCTGATAAGAATAGTAGAATCATCATGTTTTGTCTCAATCCTTTCTGGTGGCAACATTAATTTTCTTTTAAACATTTTTTATCAATTTTTAAGTTACTAAGATAAATTGTT
>OZ010612.1:36576522-36771522 GCA_963932145.1 Acanthosepion lycidas
CTGTAACACTCTCGTTTGTATATGTTTGTATTACTGTTTCTGCTAATATATTTGTTTTTCTCGATTCCTCTCTTTGTGTCTTTATTTTTTGTGCTAACAAGGCCACAACAAACACTGAACAAGGTTGAACATACTTCAATTAGTGACTTACTAAAAAAATACTGCATGCTTACTAATTATAGAAATATTGGGTCTCATCAAAAACACCAGCTATGAACCTAAAAGATTACAAAGTGGCACTTTGATGTAAGCCTTTTGTAATATACAGAAATTTCTCTAGAAAATATAAAAGTTTTTAATATAGAAATCCCGTTAAAACATATGGAATGAAATAGAAATTTGTGCAAAATATATCATGGAATAATATAGACTTTCTGACAAAACATGTGAGAATAATGCAAAAATGATGCAAAATATAGAAATATATAGAGAGAAACCATGATAATGTATAAATAGAAAGATAAAGAAATAATGGAAAATATAGAAATTATATTAAAATATATGATAGGATAATAAGGAAATGATGGTATAATACAATAAATACATTTTGATAAAATATATAATAAATAATAGAAACTGTATATTTCTGAGATAAGGTATTATGTACACTATTTACATTGCTCAGACTATTATCCTCATCTTTGTTGCCATATTTATCACAACGTTTTGCCCGTTGTACGTTCTGCCCTTCTTCAGGTGGTTGGAATGTCAAACTGAAGCCTTTATTTTGCTTGCTGGGGTAAACTATTCTAGTTCCACGTGCCATGTCTAATGGATATCAGTTATCAGTTATCTCCTGTTAATTCCTCTCTCCAAGTTCTCCACCACTTTAAAAGAGCCCCCTATAGACTGTGTGTACTCCATGCCATGCAGCTGTGGAAAGAAATATAAAGGGAAAACAGGCCTCCCTCTTAAGGTAAGGCTTCAAGAACACCAAAAAGCTGTAACATGAGGGGAAGTGAAAAAAAAAAAGTGGCTGACAACATATGGAGAGAAAAGGGAGACCACCGCCCTCTGTGGGAATCAGGTTGAAATCATAGACATAGAACATCATTGGAAAATTCGTAAACTTAAGGAATCAGCACATATGCTAGGCCACAAAAATCTCCTGAGCCGACCAAGCATAGAAATAAATACAATATGGGAACCGGTAATAAGGAGTGCCAGAGAAAAGTAATAATAACAACAAAAATTTGCAATTTGGTAAAAAACATGCAATGATAACAGCAAAAAATGCAATATGAGCACTGGTAAAAATGGTTGCTGAATCATTAATTTTACAATACCAAGAAATTCATACACAGATGTCCTCAAGGACACATTGCACAGTGATAAAGGCATTAGTTAGATCCAGTGACAGGACCCAAAGAGTGTGAGTTCAATACTTGGTTAAGGCAGTGGAGAACTTGGAGAGGGGAATTAACAGGAGATAACTGATAACTGACATCCTTTAGACATGGCATGTGGAACTAGAATAGTCTACCCCAGCGAGCAAAATAAAGGGTTCAGTTCAACATTCCAACCATCTGAAGAAGGCCAGAGCATACAACAGCTGAAACGTTGTGATAAATATGGCAACAAAGATGAAGATGATAGTCTGAGCAATGTAAATAGTGTAAATAATAGAAATTATAGTAAAAAAGATAAAAAAAATATAATATAATAATATAGAAATTGTCATCTGTCTATGTTCCTGAGATGAGATATTGTAACTATTTACATTGTCTAAACTGGTGTCATCATCTTTACTGTCACATTCACAGTGTTTCAGCTGTTGTACATGATGGCCTTCCTCAGGATCTGTCTATATTTCTGAGATGAGATATTGTAACCATTTACACTATTGTTCTCATCTTTACTATCACACTCACAATAATTCGGCCCTTGTACACTTCGGCCTTCTTCAGGATCTATTTATATTTCTGAGATGAGGTATTGTAACTATTTACACTGTTTACATTGTTTAGACTGTTGTCCTCATCTTTACTGTCACATTCACAACACTTTTGCTGTTGTATGCTCCAGCCTTCTATATTTGGACTTACAAACCGAACTTTATTTTTTAGTCCACAGGGGTAGAGTGTTCTAATTCCACATGCCATGCCTTTGGATATCTCAGTATTCAACTTGATAACTCTCCACGTATGAAAGGCACACTGGATATAAACATTGACTGATCCAAAAAGTGATTTGATGCAACATGTTATGAGTTCAATCCCTGGTCTCAGTGGAGAGAACAAAAAATTTGGAGAATTATCAAGTCAAATTAACTAAAACTGAGTTATCCAAAGAAATGGTATGTGGAAGTAGAAAAATTTACACTTGTAGACTAAATAAAGGGTTTGGTTTGAAATTCCAACAAATATTACTTGAAGAAGATTGGTGCATACAATGGTTGAAACAGTTTAAATGTTACAATAAAAATGACAACCGTTCGAACAATGTAAATAGTGTAGAAATTGTCATTACTCAAAAACAGAAATTCGTGATGAATTTTAAACAACTAGAATTTTTTTGCAACATGCTGACACATGTTGAAATCCTCACAGTATTTAGTATTGGTGAAGTTATCACTAACATTTTTTGTTGAGATTTACAAACTCTTCTCTCCCTGCTGTGTTTTATATTTACAATGCTACTACTGTGAATTATATTTTACCCGAATTAAATATATATAAAGACTTAAAGAGAAGATATGCATAAAACAATGTTGCATTTTTATTAAATAAGTATTTGTTATTTTAATCATTAAATTATTTTTAAAATAGTGGGAATATTTTGCATGTTAATAAAACTTTTAACTTTTCCCAAAAATAATGAAAATTTATTGTACTAAGCCACATACCTGAGTAAAACCAACTGTAGTTCATACCTCTTTGCACCAACTGTCCTTTGTACCTGTTTGTACTTCACCTCAAAATTTAGTTTCAATTGGTCAATGTATGGTTATTTTAGAGGGTGTGATGGACAGAAGTTACAGGATTTTATATAGAGATAGATATATCATTATCTGCATTTATATGCTTAGACAAACAGCTATGATAATAAAGTAGACCTGATTATTTAAAAAAATTTTCATTGCTTCTTTTCAGGTAAACTGACATCTGACTGTTCAAAGAAGATTTCAGATATAACTAGTAAGATCTTCTCTTGAAAATGGATAAAAATTAGCATTGTGGTGTTATTGAGTACCTGCAGATAAAGTGTTTAGCCCACAAGGACATTCAAACTGAGATCAACAGTGCAAAAGTAAGCAGCAGAATTTAGAAGGGGAAGAGAGAGTCTTGAGGATGACCTAAGGTCTGGACATCCACCACTGGGGAAAACATTGACCACATTCATCACATAGTGATGGATGATAAGCGAGTGACTATAAATCAAATAGCCAATGCTATTAGCATATCCCATGAGAGAGTCGCGGTTTCTGCTCAGTGGGTTCCATATCTCAACACCTGACCAAAAATGTTTAAAGGCTGATCACATCACAGGAAAATCTGACATTGTTTGAACCAGGTCCAGCTGGTTTCTTTGGATGTTTCCTAATCCAGGATGAGTGTTGGATTCATCACATTGAGCTAGAGACAAAGAAACAATCCATGGAAAGGAAACACTCCTCTTCATCTACAGGAAAGGTGATGACATCACTTTTTAGGGATGCACAAATCATTGTGTTTATTGATTACCTTCAAATGGGCCACACATCAATGGAAAGTACTATGCTAACTGAGGCAGTTATCATGACCAAAGGTCCAAGAAAACCAATGAAAGGGGTCTTGTTTCATTAGAATAATACTCCATCCCACAAGTCCTTGGTTTCAATGACTGCTGTGCATGGCTGTTGCTTTGAACTAGCTGATAACTCTCCCTTTTCTCCTGATTTAGCCCTATCTGACAATCATCTGTTCCCCAACATGAAAAAACTTGATTGGGAACAAGTATCACAGTGATGATCTGCTGTTGATTACTTTTTTGACCAACAAAAGCCTCTTCACCAATGGGATTCAAGCACTGAAACACCAATAGAAGAAGTCTGTGGACTAAATCTCATGTGGTCACATTCCATGAGTGTATCTTAGTCAGCTTATGAATTTTTCAGCCAATCTTCATATTTCTTTCTTGCTAAAATCAAAGTACATTATGGTTATAGAATGTTCTTGAACTCTGTGTTATGTTTATACTCTCCAATGTAAATGTGTTCAGTGCTAACACTCATTAACACCCAGCTCATTAAGTTAGTCTGTTTGAGTTATTTATTATACATTGAAATATCTTTGTAATGACTATCAGATTCAAGCAATTCATCAAACTTTACATGAAGCTTAGCAGACTCTTGAAATGCCTTACATTCTTGGTGCAAGCTTTTCAAGACCAGTCAAGTGTCAGTTTAAGATGACAAGTATTCAAGGTGACAATCATAATTTGTAAACTCATCCATGTAGACTGTCACTGAACAATTTGTAAATTCTCTCATATGTTTGGAATCCATTATGGAGTCTGCTAGAAGATCTTCCTGGAACACCTGAACATGTATCCTGTTGAGACATTTAAAAGCAGAAACATTTTGATGTGTGCCTTATGTTTGCAAGAAATATATAAGAAATATATTATTTAATGCAGTAAAAGGTACACATTTCATAAGACTAATGCAGGAATTTTCCTCTACCACTTCATATAGCATCATTTTTAAAGATGTAATTTTTAAATATATCTTTTTTTATGGGAAACTGGTTTGAATGTTTGCTTTCTGACTGTGAAATCTGGTTTTGCATCTCACTATAGTTGATTTTATCAAGGAGGTGACTTCTTGACGTTATCAGCCTCTGAAGGCCACACCAGCATATGATACCTTTAGAAAGTGTCTGAAGACCATACTAAAAATTAACCCAAGCCTTGTGAGTGAAACTGAGTCCATGAAACTCTTCAGAGGCCATCGGTGGTTTTGCTAGCATGAAGTCACAAGTCATTGTGACTGAGGATTTGAGTGTACAAGCTTTATTCAAACTCTTGATCATGCTTTATGATGCGCTCCTTCCTAGAAAGATCTGCTTAACATGGTTTCAGTATAAATCTTTGGTTGGGTTTGTGGGTATTGAACAAACACCAATGTGTCTGAGCAGACAAGTGTGCTTGGATTGAACTCTCCCTTTTACTATGTCATTAAATTCATTAGCCAACACTTTAATTAGATCATTATCTTGTGTGACAATCCTGAATGTAGAATGTGGAGTCTTAAAACTAACATTTAGTTGCCTGTCTGCTGACATTGCTGCTGTTGAAACCTTGAAGACATTAGTTTGATTGTAAATAATGATAACTCCTCATCACAGAAATTCAAACAGAAAATAATTATAATTGTTCTAAATTTTTACATGTTATTTTTTTAATCATTACATATAAGCTAGGTTAAACTACAATACTTTTTAAAATCATTCTTAATAAGTAATTTGATTTTGATCAAATTAGTATAAAAAGCAAAATAGAAAGAAATGTAAGCATTTTTTTTCCTGGTAATAGCATATTTCAATTTTCTTTACTTTTTTGATTAATTCAAAGTGTAACATTCTTTATAGTTTTATGAAATTTCAAGTATTCTGTTTTATTTAAAAAATATACATTACCTTTAATGCCTGAAGAACTTCCCTTGTGGTTATTGTATAGTTGATACAAAGAGATAACAAAATAAAATGTTTCAATTAGATTTATTCCATTGCTTTTTATATGATACATCTGAAAGATTTCTGTATAACTTAACTTTTCTTCAGAGGACTGCACATTAGTTTAAATTTTTTTTGAATAAATGTCCTCATCCAAGAAATGGATATCTGCCTATATTTCTCAAGCCTGACATTGGGTTAATACTGGGGTTAGTCATGCCCATCAATGGTTTAATTAGTGGCTTATTTATGCCTGACATTGTCATCATTGGGTTAGTCATCTGTGACATTGCCATCATTGGGTTAGTCATACCTGACATTGTCATCATTGGGTTAGTTAAGTATGACATTGACATCATTGGGTTATTCATGTGTGACATTGACATCATTGGGTTATTCATGTGTGACATTGCCATCATTGGGTTATTCATGCGTGACATTGCCATCATTGGGTTATTCATGTGTGACATTGCCATCATTGGGTTAGTCATGCGTGACATTGCCATCATTGGGTTATTCATGTGTGACATTGCCATCATTGGGTTAGTCATGCGTGACATTGCCATCATTGGGTTATTCATGGGTGACATTGCCATCATTGGGTTAGTCATGCGTGACATTGCCATCATTGGGTTATTCATGCGTGACATTGCCATCATTGGGTTATTCATGCGTGACATTGCCATCATTGGGTTATTCATGGGTGACATTGCCATCATTGGGTTATTCATGCGTGACATTGCTATCATTGGGTTAGTCATTCCTGACATTGCCATCATTGGGTTATTCATGGGTGACATTGCCATCATTGGGTTAGTCATTCCTGACATTGCCATCATTGGGTTATTCATGCGTGACATTGCCATCATTGGGTTATTCATGCCTGACATCATCATTGGGTTATTCATGCCTGACATTGCCATCATTGGGTTACTTAGGTGTGACATTGCCATCATTGGGTTAGTTATACTCATTGATGGATTCATAAAGTGCATGGAATTCATCATTGGATTTGTCAAAGCTGGATTTGGTGCCATCATCAGATTTGTCACTGCTGACAAGGGGTTAGCTAACCTTAATGGATTTATTAGGGATTTTGGCATTATGTTGCTCATTGTTTGAAAAAAGTAGCCTGAATTCAAACCTGTTACTGGATTTGTCATTAGACTGGCTAATGCTGGGTTTCCAAGTCTTATCATTAAAGAAAATTGTGCAGGATTCATTACAAGCCATGGTAGAAGATTGGCAGATGAATTTATATTTGACAGAGTAACCAATTTTGGTAGCATTCTAGTCAATAGAGAATTGCCTGGATTTTCTCCCAAAGTGTATTGTCCAAAGAATGGAGTATTAGGTTTATTCACAGGGTTTTGATCTAATTTTTGTGGGTTGTGTGCTGAGTTAATTTGCTTAGTGGTGTCAGGTGTTTGGTTCATTAGTTGATTAATTATACCTGATACTGGATTTACTGAATTAATTAAATCATGAAATGGGTTGGAAGTCATTGGTATTGGGTTTATCATCGGATTAGTCATGACTGTTAATGGATTTCTTAGGCCTTGCATGGGGTTTAACATTGGATTTCTTAGGCCTTGCATGGGGTTTAACATTGGATTTCTTAGGCCTTGCATGGGGTTTAACATTGGATTTCTTAGGCCTTGCATAGGGTTTAACATTGGGTTTGTTAGGCCTTGCATGGGGTTTAACATTGGATTTGTTTGACCTTGCATGAAATTTAACATTGGGTTTGTTAGACCATACATGTGATTTAACATTGGGTTTCTTAGGCCTTGCATGGAGTTTAACATTGAGTTTGTTAGACCATGCATGGGGTTTAACATTGGGTTTGTTAGACCATACATGTGATTTAACATTGGGTTCCTTAGGCCTTGCATGGTGTTTAACATTGGATTTGTCAGACCATGCATTGGGTTTAACATTGGGTTCCTTAGGCCTTGCATGGGGTTTAACATGGGGTTTGTTAGACCATACATGTGATTTAACATTGGGTTTGTTAGACCTTGCATGGGGTTTAACATTGGGTTTGTTAGACCTTGCATGGGGTTTAACATTGGGTTTGTTAGGCCTTGCATGGGGTTTATCATTGGATTTGTCAGACCATGCATGGGGTTTAACATTAGGTTACTTAGGCCTTGCATGGGGTTTAACATTGGGTTTGTTAGACCATGCATAGGGTTTAACATTGGGTTTGTTAGACCGTGCATGGGGTTTAACATTGGGTTTGTTAGACCATGCATAGGGTTCAACATTGGGTTTGTTAGACCATGCATGGGGTTCAACATTGGGTTTGTTAGACCATGCATAGGGTTTAACATTGGGTTTGTTAGACCTTGCATGGGGTTTAACAAATTCTGCATTGGGTTAGTTAAGCCTTGGATGGGATCTAATAGACTCTGCATTGGATTAGGTTGAGTTTGCATTGGATTTAAGAATGGGTTGGTTAGGCCTTGCATTTGATTTAACATTGAGTTACTTATAAGTTCCATTGGCATCTGGGGAAATATGCCTTGTATTGGTATTAATTGTTGTTCTTTTGGTACTTCAGCTTGAGAAGTTCCGTTTAGATTTGGTGAAATATCCTTTCTTGAGTTTTTTGATACAATTCTGTGTCCTTTCTTTCGTAAAATTTTCTTAATTATATCAGGTATAATTTTTTTTAAATCTAATTCTTTTTTGCCATTTTGTATGACATGAGACTGTGGATTATTGTATTCCTTTCTATTCATAACATCCAATTTGGGGGAAGATGTTTTCCTACCTGCAATTAAACAATAATGTTAAGAATTAAAATGTATTATTTGGTTGTAAATAAATATTTGTGTATGTTTTAGGATAGGTGTTTAAGTGAAGTGGATCAGGGGAATTTTATTTTGTTTGATTTTTTTAGGAAATTTTCCACCCTACCAAGTTTATTTCTCTCCCATTTCCCCTTGTTTATTAATTTTAAACTTTTCTTTAGAGCTCAAAAAAGAAACAGTAATTATTATAGTTGATTCAAATTTTTACTTGTATACTTTATTGCATATTGAGAAAATAATTCTAAAAACTTTGTATCAAGAGTAGTTCAAAAGACAGGCTAAACCACAACTATCAATGATAAAAGTCCAAAGATCATTTATTACTGTGGTTCATAATCATTTTCAAAGCTTGTATCACTTTGAGATTTCAAAATCTAAAATGTGAAAAGTAATTAAAAATCTAGTAGGTATGATTAATTACTTTAATATAGGAGGCTCATATTCCTTTTCCAAAATCTTTCTCATCAGTTTCTGGAGGTCTTCAAAATCCTATTTTGCTCTGCTTTTCTCCATTTCTTTATATTGTTCTCTTATATTATGTTAAAGCTAAGTTATAGTTGCATACTCTATATCCATATTGTGTGCACACTTCTGTTACTTGTCTCTCACAGGTGAGCCCTCTGGATTTAATATACTTCGTTAAAACTTGCTCTATAATCAAGTGAGGGCATAGTCCTGCCCAAAACTTTTTGTTGCTTTGGATGACAAATAAACCATCATCAGCAAACTTCTGATACAATCAATGGTATGTATTTTCTCGATCTAGCCAATAAATTGAAACTTGTAAATATGTTTTATTCTGCTTCAAAATGATGTAAACATTAGAGGAGTTAGAATCTTGAACAGCTAATGTAGATTTTTTTTTAATTAATGCCAGTGTACTCCAAGGCTCTTTCTTTAGATCTATCTTGTTCTTAGTTTTAATTAACGACCTTCTTGATGCCATCAGTTGGCATATATACTTATGACACAGCTATTTACTCCTCTGTTAATGATGAACCTGATTGGTTTAATAAGGTCAAATTGACAGCTGATCTAAAAAAAATGGCATACAATCTGTTGTTAACTGGGGCAATAAAGAACTTGTTAATTTTTATCACCTCCAAAATGAAACTTCTATCTTAAAGAACCTGATGTTAACCTCCAGGAGAGTGACTCATTGTACCTCCTTGGGTTAGTGGAAAGATTATATTGAATTATATATTAGGTCTGCTGCTAGAAAAGTTGGTTCTCTAAGTAATGCCAGACAATTTTTTATGTCAGGATCTATCTTTCCCTTTTTTGACCATTTTATGCATGCATTGAATATTGCTGTCACATTTGATCTGGTGCTCCTGCTATGTACTTAGAGATTCTTTAGAAAATCCAAAGAAGGATCTACAATGTTATTGGTCCTGATCTGGCATCTTGGCTTCAGTCCCTTTTCTATCACTGTAACATAGCTTCCCTGTGCCTTTTCTAAAAACAGTTCCATGGTAATTGTTCTGATGACATTTCCTCTTTGATAGCTAGATTTTATGGATTTAAGTGTGGTACTAGATTGGCATCTAGGTCCCATCATTTTATAGTTGAAATGGCTAGATTTAACCATAAGTTATGCTAACAGTTTCTTTTATCTCATTTCCCATCTTGTGAAACTCTCTTCTGTTATCTTCTGTTTACTTAATTCCTATTTTTTTAATTTTCTTTGTGGCTTTATTGCCTTACTTGGAGTGAAATGATTAAAATTATGCTGTAAAATATTCAGTAAATGTTTACTCATAAAATGAGTTAAAGGCTATTGACAAGAAGATTCACCCTTTATTGTCATATCACCACAACCAACCTCTGACTTTCTGCTCTGACATGATAAAACAGGAGGCATTACTTTCAGAGCTAGTCATGTATAATTATAGAATAATAACTTCATTGTTGTTTGTATATATGTATAATATATAATAAGAAAAATGTGCTGAAGAGAAATGACTAATGCATTTTCAGCTCTAATACCCCAGGATCAATTGTCTTGTTATGTAATAGTTGTCAGTAATCTACTAATAAACTTCTTGATAAATCACTTATTATCTTGATTATCCTTTTAAACAATCACACTTCAAAAGATAGCTTCCAAAATTTAAACAAAGTATTAAAGAACAGAAAGGTTTCATTAGAAACAAAGTAAAGAGTGTTGAAATGCTATGTAGTTCGAATCCTCCTATATGACAGTGAATATTACACAATTTCCACACAGATGAAGAGGGAACTTGAGGCAAAAGAAATGTCGGTCTACAGAAGCATACAATTAATGGAGCATGTGTGAAACGGAAGTTTTAAGGAAACACATTTAGAATCAGAAAAAGACAGTTAAAATTTCTTGCATTCATAATGAGGAAAAGTGGCCTGGTAATTTTGACAGGATATATTAAAGCAAAAAAGATTGTGGGAAACAAAAAGTAATCTACAAAACAAGCTTGTGTAAATGAATGGTAGAACTGAAAGAAGGGAAAATAAAGAAGCAAACATTGTAAAGTAAAACAAAGAATATGAAGAAGGGTCACAAAACATAAAGATGACTTCAATTGTATTACTAAAAGACTAAGTAAGGAATATTTTTGGAATTTAAAAAGAATATTTTTATGCTCTTATTTATATTTTGTCTTCATTTTGGTTGTTATTGTTTTAATGGTTTTAGTTGTTGTATTCTCTAACCATCACTAAATGCCTCTTGCATTAGGTAACATTCTGAAAATTTTGAATTGAACACCTTATTCAATCCATTCTGTTGTCTATACTAGGAGAGATAACTCCTGTTAGTTAATCATTCCATTATTTCTATTCATTTAATTCTTTCACTGAACTTGAATAGATTTCACTATCTAATGCAGGGATTGAAAAAGGATGAGGAGTTATCCTTATGTACATTTGGACTATTGTCCTCATCTTTGTTGTTAATTTACATCTCTCAGCCGTTGTGTTCCCTAATTTTCTTCAGGTGTCTCTTGATCTGAGTAACCTTTAGGGAATTTTGATCTGAACACTTTATAGGGGTAAATTGATCTCATTCTACAGTCCATATCTAGGGATGTTTTGTTGTTCTTATTTAGTGTTGCTTAGTTATTGCTCACCGTTTTCACTGAATTTAAGTTTGCACTACCCAACCCAGGGATTGAACTCACCAAATTCACAAATCCACTAAGTTATTGTCCTATCGAACAGTCTTAAATCTAGAACTTGGAACTTTAAACCTAATGTTCTTTTATCTTGCCTGCTGCTGGCATGGCCGCTATATTCTTATGGCGGCTACTTGTGAAGCCTTGTTCTCATTTAACTTTATCAACAACTCCCTGAAATCTATTTTTTCAAAATTAATTTTACATTTGACTGATAAAAATGCTTAAAATTGACAAGTAAAAATGTGATAATGAAACTTAGATTATTTTGTGTATGAAGCATTCATTTTAAAACTTCACTTTTGTTCTGACAGATTATCGAACATTGTGTGTTATAAGAATTGACTAAGTCTAATTTGGTTCTGGCAAAGAGTCACAAATGTGAAATAGATAATGAAGATTAAACTCAATACTCAGTAGTAATGACCTGTGAGTCCCACTTATTCTTTTTATGTACTGTGTCCCTTCAATAAGGAATGTGATGACAACTTCCTATTTCTCTTACCAAATTTTTACTGCTCTTGCCAGTCCCTATAGACTTATGGCCACATCACGTTGAAACACTGGTTCCCATATGATCACTGAAGTTAAACAACATTGAAACTGATCAATACTTAGATGTCTGATCTCTTGTATATACCAGGTTCTATATGCTTGGATGTATGGGTGGTGTAATAGGTAATGTTAATTGTTAATTGAAGTTCCGATTTCTAATGAATTCGTCATAATCACTTATGCTCATATACCTTTGGGAAAAGTATGAATCCACCTCTTCTCTCCTCATCTATGGGTTAATTAGTAAGACTTGCATCACTAGCCACTATTATCTTTAAAAAAAATTCTTACAATCTAAAAGAGTCGATAAGTTGTAAAAAATGAATCAATCAACCAGTCCCTGTTTTACCATGCATTTACACAAGCTTGCCATTTTCCCTCTGTCCCTCTTGCCTTCATTATGTCCTGTGAGTGTCAGATTCTCCAAGCCCTCTTTCCTTGTTGTACACATACTCAAGATCATTTCTTTTGTCTCAAGTGTCTTCTTCGTCTGTGAGGAAATTGTACAGCATTCACGGCCATATAGAATATAAATATAGAATATTACATAGCATTTCAGTACTCTTTTCTTTGTTTCTAGCGAAATTTTCCTGTTTCTTAATACTTTGCTTAGCTTTTGGGAGGATATTTCTTTGCGCTTTCAAGTACTGATATCACATTTTCCACATCAATCATTGCTCCACAAGGCACTTCGAGCATTGCATATTATAATGTAAGAAGAAATTTATGCTATTATTAGAAACAAGAAATCGATTATGTTCTTATTATATTAACTATAAGAAAAAAATGTCCGTGTATTTCTTTTAAGTTATCTTTAAACCGATAAATTTAGAAATGTTAAAAGCGAAATTAATAAGAGTTAATATCGCAGTCTTACCTGTAACGCATCTTATTATGCAACGCGTATAAGAAACAAAGTTGTTAGAGTTTCCACCACAACCAGTGTAGTTAAATTCTAGGCACTTGTTTGTTGTTCCATCAAAATAGTATCGCTTGTAAGTTTTATTACAGTTGCCCTCGTCTTTTTTTTCTTCGCATTCTGAAAAGGATTGAAAGTAAAATGAGAAATTTCATAGGAAGAAAAACATTTTTAAAGTCTTCATTCGTTTGATTCTGGAACTTTAACCTACTTTCCAATTATCATTTGTAAATAGGGTTAAGGGCCAAATGCAAAGGGTTCAGATTTTTTTCTTTTCAGTGGCAACTTAAAACCAGCACTATAGAAATGGATATATTAATTTGTTGTTTATTACTTTGAGTCAAGGTAGGGAAGTGAAACAGGCAACTTCATATTAGCAATACCAGGTACAAAGCATTACCTACATTACATTAGAATATAGATACTGGTAAAGTTTCGAAAAGATCCATTATGTGTTAAATTTGTAGCCTTAGAAAAACGACCTTGACCATCACTGATCTCGCAGATTTAAGTCCAGCAGCATGCGAGAAACTGAATGACTGGCCCAATATGGTTGGGTCCAAAACCGTACCTCGTGAGCATCGGATTAGGCAGTGCTTCCCAAACATTGAACAATATGGGGAGTAATTTTATATCTACGGTTTTCTACTCCCTCTAGCCAGGGAGTACTTGAACAAATCGTTCGACATATTGTTAGCCTCTTTTTTTCGTCCGAACCAAAGCGGCTCGACTTGTCGGGGGAGGAGTATCGCTCTTACTGGTCTTGGGCGCCAGCGGCGGATTATCTCAGCAACTCTGAGTTTTCGCTTGCCTGGCGATTGGCTCTGAATCGGCTGCCTCTCAATGACAAGATCTTCATATGGGGCTTGGTGGATTTGTCAGACTGAATGGTGTGACCTTGGTTTAGAAGAAACAGCTTCTCACGCCTTCTAACATTGTCCTCGGGTCCGCCCTTTATGGGACCATGTCGGCGAGGTGACGGCTCGTCTCGCTCCTGAAACGCTCGTGCTCATTGATCGCGCATACGTGTGTGACATTGTGTCGTCCCCGTATTCTGGGGTGAAACGGATGGTGTTTCTGACGCTGCTGGCCACAGCCCGAATGGTCATTTGGACGATGAGACAGGAGGAAGTCTTGCGAGGCAATCGTCTTTCTCATCAGGACCTGATCCGATTCTTTGAGCATCAGCTCAAGATGAAGATTAGAACTGACAGAAAATGTTTGCATTCGACAGTCTTTAGCGAAAGGTTGTTAACTGAAGCGAGCTTGGTTCGTGTGAAAGGAGCTAGCCTTGATTTTCTCTTTTAGGTCAACCTACGTCAAATCGGTGTGGTTTCCTGTGGTGCCCTCCCCTTGGTTAGGTTAAACAAGCTTTTGTGTACCTAGTTAATGGGTGTAAATGTTGTTCCTGGCCTGTTCTCGGCTGCATCTTTGGTTATGATCCAAGTTGAGATTCCCAACCTCCCCAGTTTGTTTCGGCCCCTTTTATCTCGATTGGGTCAACTTTTATATTTCACATGCCCGTCTATATTTTCTCCTTTTCCCACTCCCTTAGCGAGAGAGCCTCTTGATTGTGTCCAATGGGCAGAATACAGCGGCCTCTTCTTTCTTGAGGGTTGGACGGGTCTTACTAATATCAGTTATGTTTAGTTTGCTTTGTGTTTATATTTAGTTTGTTATTGTTTCCCTCCCCTCTCATTCGTCACGATTAAAATTTTAAATATAATAATTTATCATCATCCAATTTTTATGGCATGGGATGCGTTTTGTAGGTTCCCATTGAGAGAATGTGGTATTATGGTGTATGGAGGAAGAGTTTTTATGGTTAATGCGAAAATTGTAATGTGTGAATGGGTCGTGGGTCGGTTTAGCTAGGTATAAGATAGTGATGACCAGCCTTACCTCCACCTTTTTGGACTTGTGCCACAATTATATATTTTTACATAATAAATATCAGCTGCTCGGCCTAGGGGCCTGGATCAAAGTGTAGTACGCTACCTTTGTGAGCTCCGGTGCTTCGACGAGAGAATACTCTTCGGCATGATCCCGTTTCTGCAGTCGATCCGCCCTGGAAGACGTATTGCCTCTATGACTCCAGCTTCGTCAAGTGCTACACTTCGGCGAGATCCCGCCTCCGCGGTTGATCCACCCTGGACGCCGTATCACTACTCTGACTCGGCCCTGTTTAGGGATTTCGCCTTCGTCAAGTGCTACACTTCGGCGCGATCCCGCCTACGTGGTTGATCCGCCCTGGAATTCGTATCACTATACTGACTCGGCCCTGATTAGGGACTCGTCTTAACCGATCCAACGAATCTTCGTGCGTCATCGATCAACCAGCTGCTGTCGCCGACAGTTCTACACTCGTTTCGCCGATACAACTGAATCAACTTTCCCTGAAGGAAACCAGTCATACCGGACCCGACATCGATACAAACATATTTCTCCATCAGTAGACTCTTGTACATTTTGGATAAATAAAATCGACGTTTATTATTTTTTAAACCTCTGCCTTTGTTCCCTCATTGTCTTGGCTGTTCACACCTTTCTTCTAAAAGCTTGCGAGGGCGACATCCTTATCGGTCCCGCAACAAATTCATTCTATGCAGAAAATAGCTGACTCCAAAGTGAAATTACTGTCATTGTAAATTTTATTTTTATTTGATAAAGCATTGTTAATCATTAGTATTAATTTTGACATGTATTTACATTCATCTTTAATTTTAGTTGCTATTTATCGAAAATTTTATCCGGGCTATTACACTAGGCCAATGCACGGGCTGTGCAGAATCGTAAATATAGGGTATAGAGCTTAACCTCCATATGCCAGTGGATCAGAACCAATTACTGAGTGCACTACATACTCATTGGACAAGAAATGTTAAAAACATTTCTAATTTACATTTTCATGTTAGTTATAGATTTTTGTGCACGCTAAACACAATCCAGGCTCCAGACGCAAGTTTTACAATAATTGCTTCTGATTGGCCAATATATCTCAAAGTAATAACAACGCCTACGCACACGTGTTTAAACACAAAATACCGCCAAAAATCTTGAAATGTGTTCGCGAGCCACACACGTGACCAGGAATGTAAATAAATACGATGCACGAACACAAGTTTACCAGTGAGCTTCGTGACGGATAACCAACTGCCAAACAACTCCACGTCACTCATACTTTTGAAGTTACAAAATTAAATTTATTTAACACGAAACAACTCCAATACTCTCACTCACCAACCTCTGAAATCACTCCTGAACTTTTATCAACTTTCGAACTCACAATTCCAAACTTTATTCTTCTGAATTACAAGTTCAATATTACAGTAAAAGGTAAATTACTTCTTAAGAACTTTCTGTTTAAAAGACACTTAATATTAACAACTTTAATATCAACATTAACGAATGATTACAAGAAAGACATTCTGAAACCTAAAACATCATACATATTTGCCAACATAACATATACCAAATATTCTGCTTGTACATTGTTTTGAATGTTTTATTAATTTCTAATTAAATATGTCTTGTTCGTAATATGAACTCTGGTACAAATATTTCCAAATCAAAGGGACACGACTCTGTCCTACCTTTTCTTTGCATGTTGTACACCAACCTAAATAAATCTAATTGTTACATTTTAAAACAATTCAGTTGAATTTTGTATTTTATTTTGATGTTAGTAGAAATAGTTAATTGACACGCAACTTATTCTCAACAAATATTACCACATAATTAACCCATCCACTACATAAATGGTGACCCCGACGTGATACGTGATTTCAGCCACCACAAATTTTGGTGACCCGACGTTCAAGGAATATAAAAGCACATTTAAAAAACAACCAAATTCAAACGCCAGAACTTATACAAGTTCTCATTTTCAATTTACGAGCATGGCTGAAACACACACAGAGGCAGCGATATCTATCAACCTACCAACATACAACAAAACTAATGTGCAAGTGTGGTTCTCCCAGTTAAATGCCATTTTCAACGCGAAGAAAATAACATCACAGAATTCTCGATTCGCCCTTTTAGTCGAGAAGCTTCCTACTGATGTGGCCATTGAAGTTTCCGACCTCCTCAGTGAGATACCCGCCGATAAGCCGTATGATGTACTTAAAGAGGCTATTATCCACCACACAGGCGAATCAGAGGAGAGACGGCTGCACGACCTATTCAATAACTTGCATCTTGGACAAAATAAGCCTTCCCAACTATTAAGGAAAATGAGAGCATTGCTGGGAGGAAACACGATGTCCGATATTATTTTACGCAATCTATGGATGGACAAATTACATGCGCAGACCCCCCAAATTCTAGCGTCACTGCCAGACGACATCGAACTTCAGAGGCTAGCAGAAATAGCTGATAAGATCGTTGATAATCAGCCATCTAATACTATTTTTAATACTGATTCGTCACCCTCCGAAGCATCTATCAACCAGTCACACGAAGTAAAAGAGTTTAAAAAAATAAATATCGGAACTCACCTTACAACTACAAAGGCTACAGAAAGCCGTATTTTATAACGACCGTTTCAGACATTCGTCGCGTCAACACGGATATAGACGCAGATCGAACTCGGTACCCAGACATAGGCAACAGCCGCAACACTATGATACTTCCTGGTATGACTTCAAATTTGGTAAACAGGCGCGGAAATGTATCCGACCATGCAAGTACAGTGCAAACCTTACAAACAACTGTCCTCAACGACAGGCGGGAAACGACAATCCCGGCAGCACATGAGGACGGCGTCTGCTGCTGGGGAAATAATGCAAAGCCGCCTATTTTACATTAGTGATAAGAATTCTGGATACCTTTTCCTGATTGACACCGGAGCCCTAGCAAAAACGCAGCGGAACACGAGGATCACGTAGAACAGGTTTTCCAGCGTTTAAAGTACTTTGGACTGAAAATCAATCCTGAAAAGTGTGTATTTGCAGTTTCTAAACTTACATTTCTCGGTCATGAAGCTGACGAGAACGGAATAACACCAATCCCTGAAAAGATTAATGCAATTAAAAATTTTCCGCAACCAACAACTCTCCGTCAGTTACGCAGATTTCTCGGTTTGATTAACTATTACAGACAATTTATTCCAAAATGTTCTCAAATTCTAATTCCCTTGACGAACTTATTGCGGAGCCAACAAAAAAAGAATGCAAAAATTACCTTAACTGGTGATACTTTGACAGCATTTACAAACGCAAAGGAAGCCCTTGCGAATTTTACCAAGTTATCATACATCTCTAGTGACGAAAAAGCTGTATTAACCCTGACTACAGACGCTTCAGCAGACTCTATAGGAGCTGTTTTACATCAAGAATATGGTGATTTTAAAAGACCACTTTCCTTCTTTTCAATTAAATTAAATTCCGCACAACGGAAATACAGTACTTTCTCCCGCGAATTACTAGCGATCTATTTATCAATCCGTCATTTCCGACACCTGTTGGACGGTCGGAATTTCGTAGTCTACACAGACCACAAGCCACTAATCTACGCTTTGCATTCTAGAACGGACAAATACAACCCACGAGATATAAGGCAGCTAGATTACATATCTCAATATACGTCTGATATCCGTCACATTCACGGAGAAGATAATACTGTTGCAGACACCTTGTCTAGATCAACTTTAAACTCTATTCGTTCACAATCCTTGGACTTGGAGTGTTTAGCCAGGGAACAAAGGAACGATGAACACTTGAGAAAGTAAATCAGGACACGTCACTACGAATTGAGCAACGACCTCTTCCTTTCAGCGCAACACACTTGTATTGTGATGTCAGTACCGGTCATGCACGACCCTACGTCCCACCTTCAATGCGCAAACAGATATTTGAACATTTTCACTCCTTTTCTCACCCTGGACGCAAAGCTACTATAAAACTGATAGCGGAGCGATTCGTTTGGCCAAATATGTCCGCCAACATTAAACACTGGACATAATGTTGTACTAAATGCCAAAAAACTAAAGTCCAGCGGCACACGAAATCACCTCCGGGACATTTCGCAGCACCAGATGGTCGTTTCAAACACATACACGTCGACTTAGTCGGTCCTCTAACTGAAGTCGATGGTTGTCAGTATCTATTAACCATTATCGATCGTTTTACACGTTGGCTAGTGGTTGTCCCACTCAAATCGATCACCGCAGATGTAATTTCTCAAGCGATTCTACGCGAGTGGATTTCTATATTTGGATGCCCTTCTGTCATCACCACTGACCGAGGCACTCAGTTTCAATCTGTTCTTTTTACAGAATTCACAAACTTGCTAGGTGCCAAACATGTGTCGACTACCGCCTATCATCCATGTGCCAACGGATTAGTCGAACGATTTCATAGGCAGCTTAAGGTTGCACTTACAACTACTGAAGACTCTCAAACATGGATTGAAAGATTACCATTGGTAATGCTTTCACTTCGTAACGTAGTAAAAGAAGATCTACATTGTACCACAGCCGAACTAGTTTTCGTGAGTTCGCTTACACTCCCTGGCCAAAAAGCTAAATAAATCTAATTGTTACGTTTTAAAACAATTCAGTGGAATTTTGTATTTTATTTTGATTTTAGTAGAAATAGTTAATTGACACGCAACTTATTCTCAACAAATATTACCACATAATTAACCCATCCTCTACAAGGGTAAGAAGCTTTCATCTCTTTTGGTTCGAGGAAACCTGATAGAATGCACCAGCTGCTTTAACAGCTTCACAAAAGAAGAAATTTAGCTTATAAAACAAACCTATCACTCCTTTCCACAACCTGTTTCAACGCAATATGTCTTTTATTCCACAATATTGCTGCTAATAAACTAACACTATGAGTGTTGAGTTCTCTTAGCTTAGCGTTTAAAGCAGCAGCAGCAGGTGTATCTGAAACGAAAGTTCCGTGTTCGAATCACGCCGAAAGTTTACTATTTATTTTCCGACCCGTACTGTGTATTCACTGCTGTAGATTAAAGTTACGATTAAAAAGCAAATAAAATTTCAATGAAAGTAAATTGTAACCAAAATTAATAATCAAGTTTGGTACAAGCTCAATTTGTAATAGAAAAACACAGAATCCAAAGTTTGGTTAAAAAACTTCTATGGTGAATTTCTGAGAGATTATTATTTACATTCGGACTAATGTCCCGATCTTTGTTGTTATTATCATAATGTTTTGGTCGTTGTGCCTTCTTCAGGTGTCTTTCGAGCCGGGTAACTTTCAGGAAATTTCGAACTGAAGTTTTTTAATCTAATCTATATGCCATATGGGTACCCGGTAGATTGTTTTCCTTCTGAGACATTGAGTAGAGACAATCCTTTGTAACATCCTCCAGTTTTTTAGAGAGAAGACAAATACACATTTCTAATTTGTTGGAATATTTTCGTTTTAGATTCATTGTTATTCTTCTGACTTTTCCCACGACGTCTTTATTCTTTCTTATAAATGATTGATTAATTAGGTATCTACTTCAACGGTCAGATATTGGCAACGTTGCCCGACAAATGCAAAAAAAAAAGAATTTTTTAAATCATTGTTTGGCAACTAATCAGTTTAAAAACTGATTAAATTAATTTAATTTTTCGGAGAAATAATTGTGTGAAATTGATCCAAGTAATCGCTTTCTAACTGTCCAAGTCTCTGCCAACTGACAAAAACGAATGCTGTCCTCCTTGCTTGCGTACTCTCGCGAATTCTCGTAGCTCCGAGACAGTGTTTTTCTTAAGGTCTCATTCTCTTCTGCACTCCTCCCTGATCTCCTGATTACATAAATGATCCGGAAATGACGGTTGCCTTTGTCGGGTACTTCTACATAAAGGTGAACGGGTTCCGCCCACTTGGTCTCTTTCGTTACTGGTATCATCATCGTTGTCTTCATCATGTTTCCGCTGGTTCCGTAGGTGAATAATCTGTCCGTGTGTTGAAAAACAGCGGTGAATCTGAGTCGCTTTTAGATGACTTATCAATAGCGTCATCTTCCTACGAAGCAGATCTATGGCGCAGGCGGAGGTCTCTATGGTTTGTCGTTCCATTAATGAAAACTGAATGCAGGCCGTAGACCCGTGTTACTGTTCCAATTTTGAATTGCATCGACCATGTGGGGTCTTTACCCAAACTGCATCTCCCGCTCTGTAAAGTCCAGGATCCGTGTGTTCAAGTGGTGGTGCGACATCGACGCCTTGTATGCGGGCTTGATAGTTGTATATAGTATTGGCTGCTGCGTCGTCTTTTGGCGCCACGTTATACCAATATAACGCCTTCATTATGGGACATTCCGATTGAGCATGGATACGCTTGATGGTGCGATGGCATCTCTCCACGATGCCATTCCCTGATGGTTGATAGGAACATCAAAATATAAGTCGAACGCCCCAGTTCTCGGCAAACCTCGTAGTATGCCGCGCTATTTTCGATGAGCAGCTCAGCAGGTGGCCATCTTTTGCAGAATAGCAACTGGTGTGGTAACTGCCGCTAGATAGAAAACCGACAAGGACCGCAGTCAGTCAGAGTCAGGTAATGTCGGCCTTCATAATGGGTTATGTCTATCCCAAACCTGCTCCAATTCTCGCACACATCCAATCGTCCAGCTTTCCAATGCACTGGCGCCGGATCAATGGATTGGCACAATTCGAACTCTCCAACTACCGCCCGAACAGCCTGCCTTTAAGACCTTAGGGTGGATTCGTCGGACAAAGTACAAGGTGCACTTCACACCGGGATGCCCACTACGTCGATGGATGGTTTGAATGTGGGTTGATTCTTGCTCTTCCAGAGATGCGGCGCACAATGATTCCGTTTCATTCCAAGTTGCGCCTAGCCAACGTTGAGACACTCTAGTGAGCTGATCGGCTCGGTTTGCATGGGATCTCACGAGCTCTATGTCAACAGTCAATTTATATTCCTCCACCAGTTCCTTGATTGTGTTGAGCCGACGTCTTAACATTTCTGTCGCCGCCTTCGTGTGCACTCGAGACTTGCCAGACAGCGTATCAGAAACCCATCGATGCACACACGTTGAGATGTTTCAGATGTACCACAGTCGCTCTCCGTTGCAGTGCCATGTTGATGCCTCACAAGATCGCGTCGAGCTCTGCCAGGTTGATATGCTTGTCTTCACGTTCTGATCGCTGCCAACAGGTACCTTCAACCAGGGATTTGCCGCTTTCCACAACGACGCCAGTAGTCAAGGAGCTTGCATCAATCCACATGGTAACTTCGCGTCCATCAACACACCAATCACATTGTACTGGATCCTTTTATGTCAATCTGGTAATGATGTCCGTCAGCATCCGAGTCAGGGGTGAATCTAGAGCCTCATCGTCCCAGCCAGTCGTCATCGAGGTCGCGTGCTGTTTTATAAATGCAGTTGTGACGCGGAGCCAGGCACACACTGGTAAATGTCCAGTCAACTTTCCACACAGGGAGAAGATACTCCGACGAGTGAGCACGTAAGGTAGCGGTGGGAGATCACTCTCGTGACTCCATTGCAATTTGCCCCGCTCTTCCCGGAGACGTAATCCCAGCACACGGGTACCATACTCAAAACGCTCTGGATTCTTACTTGTCAGTCCGAATTGCTGAAGATGCGATCATACACGTGCCGCAGTGCATATACTTTCATTGACAAATATGTTATTGATGTATAAGGACGTGGCTCTATGGGTGGTCTTGTCCTGTGCAACCACTGCATTCACGATTGATCGCATGATCAGCGGTGCCACGTTGAGCCCAAAACCCAAACGAGTGAGGCAATATCGTTGCCAATCAATCTGAACTGTTTGAAAGGGCCATAATGATTCGTCGACGTGGATCTGCAAATAGGCACGGTCAAATCCAGCATGACGACATCCGATTCTTCTTGTCGCCTCTCCTTCAATTTTTGCGCGCAAACATCTGCATCCGCGGCGTGCGCATCCACATACTGATTGAGCTCCCGATAATGCAGGACCGTGCGGACCATCTGTTTGTTTTCCTGCAGCACAGCCAATAGAGGGACCAGACCATTGGGGGCCCAAGTTCTTCCTCGAGATACGGAAGTAACTAGTCGTTATCCATCCAGGTTCATAGTTCACGAGTATACCTCTCCCTGAGCGGTTTTGGTACTGGATACTTGGCTGTCTGGTTCTTCAACGTGGGTGGTGTCTAGTCACCAGACTTCTTCCAAGACACAGATCTTCTTGTTCTGATCATACTCGGCATGGAAGTCAGGTTCGTTGATGGTGATGGCCGCGCACAAAGGTCGGTCAAGTTGAGGAAAGCTTACAGTCCATTCGTTGGACACACATGCTCCTCCCAGCTTCTTAATAATGTCAAATCCGAGCAGCAGGTCGAAACCAAACAATTTGTCGTCCACAACCAGAGCCCCAACATCAATAGGGGGGGGGGGGCTCTTTACGTCAAGTTGAATAAGTCCTACCCTAGAGCACTTGAAAGCTGTCTGCTTTCGAGCGATCAATAACAGCCTGGCTGAACTCCTTATTCCATTGATGCGTACAGCAATTGCGGGTAGCGCCCCCTTCGTATGGAGCTCGGGGAGTAGACTGGCACTAAGGTGTCATTCTCTTCTCAATAATTATCGAAATATTTCTAAAAGAAAAATGGCGTCTATAAAACTGTTGCTTAAGGGGTTGGCATTACTGTGAGTGAAACTGTAGTCAAAATGTATAATAAATGAAAGACACTCTGATATGCAGATGTCGAAATCTTACTTGCTGTTTCAACGAGATTTCTAATAAAATGTCTGTTTAATACTAATAGAATTTTACACAACCTTTGATATTTTCTTCCTCAATCACAAACAAAATGAAGCCTTCGAAAAATCAGACGACACTTAGAAAGAGCGTTCTTTGAACTCAAATGAAAAACAAATTGGGCAATAGAAAAAAAGCAAACACAGCTCACCTTTTAAACTGTGCCATACTGTAAAAAGGGGCAATTTTAAAAAAATAATTTTGACATGTTTAGGTCCTCTGGTGTGGAATAAAGATTTAAAACAAAAACAAAATTTAGATAACGCATGTCCAAGAATCTGAATCTCTATTACTTAGCATGTTGAATCTCTACTTAGTCTTTTGATACTTTTGTCGGAGTTAGCTCCTCCTTGGCTCCTTAAACCTGAAGAGAACAGGTCATTTCGACCTTGACCTTTCGGTTGTGTTCCCTACACGCTGTTAACCCGAGGTAGAGACTGGCAAGTTACCTTTTCAGTTTAGTTATATTATGAACCTAGTCGTAATATACTTCTAGGCATTTTTAGGCCTTGGTTTTCTTTTAGCTAAGCTCTACTCATTTTATAGATAGACTTTACTGTGTTAGCTAACCAATTCTCTTGCTAGTCTCCCTTACCACAAGACAGTGACTTCTCGCTAAATTTAGGGTCGGCGACTGAAACGATCAGTACGCAGGCTGTGTATTAAGTTACGCTCCCATTTCTTTTTGTCTGCCAATTTGACGATAGTTGGAAACTTTGCTTTCTCTCTCTACTTCGCCTCTTGCTTCTGGCTTCTTGCCAATGTTTGACTCTCGGCATTCCGTCCCTACTGGCTGCCTGCACGTCGTCCATAACCTTTCCCGTACACTACGTTTGTAATTATTACGGGAGGTTACTAATATAGGACTCGACCGGCAGACACGCAACGCCTGCACTGGACCTTTGACATGCCCGAACAACATCGCAACGCCAGCTCCTCTTTTCTTCCCAACACGTCAAGTTGGCATCCCGGCAACGACCAACATCAACCTCAAACTATAATGACCAGCAGCGTTTATCTGCAACGACCAACATCAACTTCAACTATAGCGATCATCTGCAACGACCAGCAGCGACCACCTGCATGACCATGCAGCGATCACCTGTAACAACCAACCTCGACCATCACTGCCTGCACCGGAACATCTGCATCTCTACCGTTCCGACCACCTTTATTTCTTTATTACTTTTCTAGAATAAATTAGCTTATATCTTATATATCCTCGTTTTGTCGTCTATGTTGTCAGATTTAACGTCTTCGAAAATGTTAGCGGGCCTCTAATGACCTCATCACCCTTTTGGGATACGGGGGAGCTTGAGGGGTCCCTGCTACACTTTTTATTTTTCAAACACTGGATCAATAATCTGGACAATTGTCTCTTTTGTCTCTAGTTACCTCCACTATTTCGGTATAAATTTTCGATATCTAAAGTTTAAAGTGAATTTTTAAAAATGAAAAACATCCTTGAAGATTTCATTTTAGCTTTAATTGAAAGCTAAATGATTAAATTTATTATTTCCAGTAATTAAAATATTCTGGTGCATTTCAGATAGAAATTATATAGATTGGAATGTCAAATTTAAATTTCGATTTCTTAAAATTTTCTTAAAAGCGGCCATTTTCTTAATTTTAAGAAATTTGTAAACAAAACAATTTTATCGATTTTAAAATTTTCCACCCCCAAATATATTTCTGATACGTTATTTAAGTAAAATTAGAAAATTTAAAGTTAAATTAATCTGATTTGAAATAAAAATACTTACAGCATAAAAAGGTAATATACAACCGTTTGTTAATGATTGGTACTGTTACTGAGCCAATAATTGATGTTATTTAAGTTTAATTGATGTACGATTGAATGACGAAGTGATGACAGTTAGTTATGGATTACCTGAATTGACATAAATTTCCGAAAACTAATTTCAAATATGAATGAATTAAACTTTAAAAATAATTTAAATTTATGAGACATTAGTTTTAAAAAACGTATTTATCAAAACAACTGTCATTAAAAAGAATAAACTGAAAAAATTAAAAAATTACGAACAAAAAAAAACCTTTTGTTTCTCTAAGGAGAAACAAAACATTTTTTTTCGTAATAAAATGTTTAAAATTTTTTTACTCTATTGAAGTATGACCCACACTAATATAAATATTTAAAATAAAAAATATTTAACGAAATAGTAATTGAAAAAGTAAAATTTACTTTAAATTTTTAAACTAAAGTGAAAACCTGTTGATAAATAGTAACGAGGGAATTTCTCTGTAAAGAGACAAAACTATTAGATCACGTGACTTTTTCATAATAATGTCAGTTCAAGCCTACCATAGCCGAAAAGAAGGAACGTATTAGTTAAAAATATAAAAAAAATATTATTTTAAAAATAGAATAGTGCAACTATGTTTATTAATCTTTTCAGTGTTGGATTCGTAAATTTTGTTTCCACTTAATTACTATATAACATTCAGTAAATAGCCCAATGCAGAATTTTACATGATTTTTAAACTATTATAAATTATTATAATTAAAATTAAAAAAAAAATTCTTGTAAAAATTCATTATTCATTTATTTCTTCAGACAATAGTGTCCTTAATATAACTTATTTACAAAAGCAATTAAAAGCTTTTCTAATTAAACATTGTCATAGTTTTATTGCATTTATTATTTTTCAATTCAGAGCAGATTTTCAGTTAGAATAGTGCGAATTTAAAAAATTAGGTGATTTACATTCTCCAAGGAGTCCTACTTTTAACGAATAAAAAAAATCAGGAAATAGAAAGGTATTTTGCGAAATTTCATGAAATTAAGTGGGGGTAGCATATGCAAAAAAAATATTTTTTTACCAAAGTTTTCTAAAAAAAAAAATTCAAACATAATTTCATTCATTTGCGAATAAGTTCTGAAAATTTAATTAAAATCGGACAATTATTTAATTTTTACAAGAATTTCCAAATCAATATGTTTTCAACGGAAAAAAGCGCAAAAAGTCAATGTCATTATTATGCCATCGCGATAACGTAAACAAAACAAGATTTTAACCAAAATTTCGAACGTGTTAGAAAGGATTAAATTAAAAAAAAATGATAATCAAAATAATTAAAATAATACTTTAGTCTTTCATCTTAATAATAACATAAACATTTTGACGATAATACTTTATTTTTATTAAATTTGTAGCCTTTTTCATTACGCTATGTTGTTGTCCCGCGAAAAAGTGGAGGTCAAACGTACCTATATCTTTAATTCTTTATTTTCCATAAATATCAGCTTCACTGATATATTTCATGTTTGTTTATAGGCACTAATAATATTAGTTGTAATATTATCTTAAATCTTGCTACTAGTTGATGCATTTTCAATTATTATTAAGTTTTGACTAGTATTTTAATTTTTGTAAATTTTTATCGCAACTTCTCAGAATATAATTCTAAGGTTTTCAGTAACTGAAATTAAGATGAAAACAATACATGTTTTGTCCAAAATAAATAATAATTGACAACGCTTTGTTCAAGATATTATTATTACTGCTATTATTAGTTGTAGAATTTCTACATTCTCTGCTTTAAATTTATTAAAAGTGGATCGCAGCAAAGTATTCTTAGTTTGTGATAAACCCATGAAAATCGGCTTCAGAGTTCAGTTACGAAACAATGCTTTCTGATTGGTCTGTAAATAATAACGTCATGTTGCTGCTTACGTCCGCACAGTTGACCTTGAGTTGACATCTTCAGAGTTCAACGCGCCAAAAATTGGTAAGCATGTTCTCGAGCCTCCCACGTGATCAAGAAAACTTATAAATATGAAACTTCGACGCAACTTAGTGAGTCCTTAAAATAATCAACTCGTTACACGAACCTATGAAACCCAACTTCCTCATTAAAACAATTATAATGAAGTTGTTTAGCATCATATTTTTATTAACATCATATCAGCGTGTGAAATTCAATTTCTTCAGTGACTTCAACAACTTTGACGGCTCGACACAGAAATGTAAGAAACCCAACTTCCTGGCTGAAAGTTAAATTTATAAATTTCAAAATAACTTGGTGAATTCACTTACTTTTCGACATCAACTCATCAAGTAACGAATTCAATCAAGACGAGATTCATAAACCCACTTACTCACAAAGGAAATTCATAAACCCACTTACTATGTAAAGGAAATCGTCACGTTTACAGTCAAAGCCAGACAACTCTGCAGTAAGTCGACCAACTAATTTCAAATTATATCAATCAATTTCACAATCAACACAAACTGTTTAATTTCTTACCAATCATATAAATACTTGTTTAAATTTGTTGATATCCATACACACAATTTCTGAATACCATTTACACTATTACCTTAGATCACAGAAACAAGAAGTCTAAAGTGTTTTAAACAACTTCATTATATCGTTTGTGTTTGTTGTGTTACATAAAAAATATTTATTGTTAAACAAATATCTGTCAACTTGATTATTTCTCTTGTTGTTGTTGCATTTGATTTGATAAAAATAGTAGAGGGTCAGTTTCATTTGTATTTGTCACCAATATAGATTGGCTAATCCTCTACATAATGTATCTAAAACAAACGTGAAAGATGTAAGCCTGGGAAGTTTAGATGAAAATATGATTATAGAATTGGACTTTGGTCACTGATAAAACATTGATAAAGACGGGGTTTCCGAGGAAAATGGGTTTGTCTTTCGCCAGAATTTCCCATCTACGTTGTTTATTAACGATTTGAGAATCACAGTTTTAGAAGTTGCTATAATAGATTAAAGGGAATAACAGTGAAATAAACACTAATAAGAAATGAATGATAATTGTTCAGCCATTAATTACTGCAGTTATTTCATTTTATATGCTTGTGTTTTTAATAATATAAAAGTAGGCATCCGTTTATCTCGCAAAATAAAGGTAGCGGTCTGTTTGCAAAGTATTCAATCCTTTGGTAGTGAGAGTGAGACTTGGGCGATAGTATATTGAGGCCGTGTGCTGCCCAAATTACATGCCCCCCCACCTATTCATCTCGGCTGTACTGATAAAATCCAAAGAAATACAAGTTATTACATTTGAGGCTGGCTTATCTATAGGAGTTGCCGGAAAGTTGTCAGTGTTGACAGCCAACCGTATTCGGTGCTGCACTCCAGGTTTTCTGTCTGAATTTACTTTCATAGCCTTTTCCGTCTTTGGATATCATTGCAAAGCAGCGGAGGCTTAAAATCAAGGTGTTCCTTCAACTACATGGACTGCCTTCCTGGAATGTCGAGCTCCATCTACCTGAGCAGCTGGTTATGAGGCGACAGCTGTTTGCCTTCGCACATTCTCTGGCTTGGAGCTGGACCGGGTTGTCAGAGGTTATTTGAAACTCATGCCACGGAAACATTTTATAAATAGTGGGAGCTTGTCCCCACTATCACACTCGGCTATGACAGTCTTTAGAACATATATAATGTACGTATATAAACATTACATACATTACATGTTTTAGAAGTTCCTAAAAAATTAAGGGTATTTTAAATATATAAAACATTAGAAAGTAAGATAAATTACGAAATTGTCGTACATAAATAAACACAAATATCGAAAAGTTTGTTAATTTTAGAAGAAAGATTGCAAAAAAAAAAAAATGGAAATATATATTGGGATTTAAGCCTAAAATACTCTGAGGTCATGCAGTTATTATATAATAAAATAATTTATACTTTGTATTTTAGCAGTACTAAGAGCTAAACTATCAATTGATAGAAATTGAACGAGACGGGAAAATACAAAGTTCATAAATATAACTTTAGGTAAGCAAAAACAAAAAGTAAAAATAAGACAAACAAATTTTTTCCACTTTGTCATAGATTTTCCTAATATTTATATTAGTTCTGACCATTAGACCCGCGTTTTAATTTGCGAGGGAGGTGATATTGATAATATCGGCCCGGGGAAATGTTGGGAAGTGCTTGAAAACCATATGACGGGCTGACCCAAGCCCTGTGAGTGAAATTGTTCGAAAACCATCAAGAGTTGTGATTGCACGAAATTACAAGTCATTGTGACCGAAGGTTTGAGCGTAATGGTCTTGTTCAATTGATGATCATGTCAGATTATGTATTCTCTTAAAAACTTTAATTAAGGCATGTTCAGTATAGTTGCAGGTTTACTCTGTGGGTGTTAAAGAACACATTAAGTACATGAGAAGTCGTCCCTAACATGGATCAGCCATCATAATAGAAAAGTGTTAATAAATATATAGTGTAACCCGGATATAAGAGAGTTGTCGGGACCGGAGAAGAAGTCTCTTATATCAGAGTTTCTCTTATATCCGAGTTTCTCTTATATCCGTTTTCTCTTATATCCGGGTTTGGTCTATTTTGTTTAGGTATGGCTCTAATTTGGGACCAAATAAAATCTCTCTTATATCCGAGTTTCTCTTATATCAGGGTCTCTTATATCCCGGTTACACTGTATATGTTAATGATATATAATGTCTACATTTACATTCGTATATATTACTGGATTTATTTTTAATTCGACATTATTACTTCAAACGTTATTTATTTATTTTTAGTGGATACCCGTGAATATTCTTTGTTTATGTTACAGTTACGAAACTATTTCAAACGCGGGTATCTATAAAAAGTTTTGAAGTAAGAAACGTTCGTATGTATGTATATGCACACATGCACACATATAGTTATATATGAGAAAATTCTTATGTAGCATAAAATAAGTTATAAATATATTTAGTTATATGAATTTGCATACGCTCTCGCTCGTATCAGTCTGTGTGCACTCTTGCACATTAATATTTAGATACATTCACATAATACATAAACACATGCGTGCATGCAAATCTTACTTATTATAAAACGCAGATTGTGTGTGTGTGTCTGTATGTTTATATATTCGATCGGATTTCCTACATTTTTCAACCGATTTCAACAAAACTTCACTTTTTTTTTGCAGGTAGTGTTTCTTATTGTCTTGCACACTTTTTTCTTTATTTTTACATTCAGAATGCTTTAAAAATTCCATTTACAAGACAATTGTTTATAATAAAATTCTATTCAATCGGTAGACTCAACGATTGAAAACAATGTTTTTGTTTGAGTTTGGGTTTGACCATATCGTAAAAAAAAAAAAAAAACTAAAAAAAAAACTAATTAAGACAATCGTATCCGTCAACCTTAAACAATAACCTTTGTCAATTTTATTTTTCAGTCTTTATGTTGGTCGATACTTGATCTATCTCTTACTGTTACATCCCCCGGCAACGCCGGGCTCTACTGCTAGAATTTAATAAACCTCTGTGCACGTGTTTATACCCTTATGTGTTTGTTAGATTAAAAATTTGACAATAAATACATTTTCATCAGGTTAGCTTTATCCTCAGTTTTTATATATTTTAGCTTTAAAAAATTCAATCTAACTATATGTGTGTAAGTGTATATTCTTGCTGCACAGGACCAATGCTTGCTAACTAGGAATTACCAAGCCACACATACTGAAAAATTGTGTTAGTCCAAAATGCAAATTCCGTGATAAATATCTAGAAACAATTGAACATTTTGTATCAGGTTGCGCGGTATTGGCACCCCTGAATATAAAACACGACTGGAAAATCTGCAGCACTTACAGAAATGAAACTGCAAGAAATTGGTATAAACATTATCCAGAACCATATTTTTAATCTATTTGCAGCAAAGAATCCCCAAACTCCCACCAGTCAACCCATTTGTCGATCTTTTAGTGTTTTCAATAATTACCTTTTGGATACATATATGCATTCTTCTTATCGGGTTCGGTTTTTACTGGAAGTTCGGCTAAAGGAATGCTTCGAATGTGCGTGTATTTTCCGAAATCCGGTGAAATTCTACGCGAATTGAAGTCAGTTGATCTCTTAACTTTGCGATGACTTTGCATCGTGTTGGATACGCTGTAAGGAGTTTTTGGTATATAATATGATGGATAAAACGATCGCACTAAATTGGGCCTATGTTCATTCATATAAGAAGCAAGAGTTAATGGTGTTAAATCGGGTACATTTCCATGCATGTACGAAAAGAGATCTGATGAAATAGGCATTTGGCTGCTTGTGTAGGGAGAAAGATTTGATTGCTTTAGGTTAGGTATCTGCGAACTAATGTAAAAACTATCGCGAAATGGCATTAAATTTAGCATATTTCCCGTTGTGTAAAAAGCAAGTGCAGATGGCTTTAAGTTGGGCATATGCGCACTTGTATATAACCCAAGGTTTGACATCATTAAACGAGGTATTTCAGAACTCATGTAGGAAGCAAGCTGTGACGGTGTTAAATAAGGCGTTTGCCCACTCAGGTATGAAGTAGGTTCAGGCGTCATGAAGTTGGCCATATGCTTACTCGTATAGGAAGAAAATCCTGAAGATCCTAGGCTAGGTATTTGTGGACTCATATAAGAAGCGAGCTTTGAGGGCGTTATATAAGGCGTGCGCCCACTCATGTATGAAGCTAGTCCTGACGTCATTAGGTTATCTATGTGGTTAGTCGCGTACGGAGAAAGTCTTGATGTCATTATGCTAGGTATCTGTGAGCTCAAGAAAGAACCGAGCGGTAACTGTGTTAAATAAGGCGTTTGTCCACTCAGGTATGAATTGAGACCCGATGTCATTAGATTTGCCATGTCGTTGCTCGTATATGGTGAAATTCCTGGCGTCATTAGCCCAGGCATCTGTGAACTCATATAAGAAGCGAGTGTTGATGGCGTTATATAAGGTGTTTGTCCACTCAGGTATGAAGCGAGTCCCGATGTCATTAGATTTGCCATGTGGTTACTCGTATATGGTGAAAGTCCTGGTGTCATTAGCCCAGGCATCTGTGAACTCATATAGGAAGCGAGTGTTGATGGCGTTATATAAGGTGTTTGTCCACTCAGGTATGAAGCGAGTCCCGATGTCATTAGATTTGCCATGTGGTTACTCGTATATGGTGAAAGTCCTGGTGTCATTAGCCCAGGCATCTGTGAACTCATATAGGAAGCGAGTGTTGATGGCGTTATATAAGGTGTTTGTCCACTCAGGTATGAAGCGAGTCCCGATGTCATTAGATTTGCCATGTGGTTGCTCGTATATGGTGAAAGTCCTGGTGTCATTAGCCCAGGCATCTGTGAACTCATATAGGAAGCGAGTGTTGATGGCGTTAAATAAGGTGTTTGTCCACTCAGGTATGAAGCGAGTCCCGACGTCATTAGATTTGCCATGTGGTTGCTCGTATATGGTGAAAGTCCTGGTGTCATTAGCCCAGGCATCTGTGAACTCATATAGGAAGCGAGTGTTGATGGCGTTATATAAGGTGTTTGTCCACTCAGGTATGAAGCGAGTCCCGATGTCATTAGATTTGCCATGTCGTTGCTTGTATATGGTGAAAGTCCTGGTGTCATTAGCTTAGGCATCTGTGAACTCATATAAGAAGCGAATGTTGATGGCGTTATATAAGGTGTTTGTCCACTCAGGTATGAAGCGAGTCCCGACGTCATTAGATTTGCCATGTCGTTGCTTGTATATGGTGAAAGTCCTGGTGTCATTAGCTTAGGCATCTGTGAACTCATATAAGAAGCGAGTGTTGATGGCGTTATATAAGGTGTTTGTCCACTCAGGTATGAATTGAGTCCCGATGTCATTAGATTTGCCATGTCGTTGCTTGTATATGGTGAAAGTCCTGGTGTCATTAGCTTAGGCATCTGTGAACTCATATAAGAAGCGAATGTTGATGGCGTTATATAAGGTGTTTGTCCACTCAGGTATGAAGCGAGTCCCGACGTCATTAGATTTGCCATGTGGTTGCTTGTATATGGTGAAAGTCCTGGTGTCATTAGCCCAGGCATCTGTGAACTCATATAGGAAGCGAGTGTTGATGGCGCTATATAAGGTGTTTGTCCACTCAGGTATGAATTGAGACCCGACGTCATTAGATTTGTCATGTGGTTGCTCGTATATGGTGAAAGTCCTGGTGTCATTAGCCCAGGCATCTGTGAACTCATGTAAGAAGCTGGAATGTTCGGAATTAAATATGGTGTGTTTCCATTGATATATGTAGATATTCCTGATGTCATTAGGTTTGGCATTTGTCCGCTAGTGTAAGGAGCGATTCCTGATGTCATTAAGCTGGGTACATGCGAACTCATATAAGAAGCGTACGACGGCATATAAAAAGCGTGTTTCGGTGTTAAATAAGGTGTTTGCCGACCGATGTATGAAGCATGTCCTGAATTTATAATGTTAGGTATTTGGCCGCTGGTATAAGAAGCAAGTCCTGATGGCATTAAACTGGGTACATACGAACTCATGTAAGAAGCAACAGTTGACGGCATTAAATAAGGTTTTTGCCCAACCTGGTATGAAGCAAGTACAGGTATCATTCTGTTAGACATTTGACGGTTCGTGTATGAAGTGAATCTTGATGGCATTAGACTAGGTCTATACGTATTCATATAAGAAGCAATCTTCGCTGTGTTTAAATGAGGCTCATATCCACTTATGTAACGAGAATATGACGACGGCATCATATTTGGTATATAATTGCCAATATAAGAAGGTACCTGGTGTAGATTTCCATTCATATAACTACCATAGGCATAGTTAGATCTTTCTTCTGCGTTAGGTATTCTCAAACCGTTATATAAGCCTTTCGTCGAAAATGGAATATCATTTAGCATTGCACCTCTCATATACGAACCGTACATTTTTGTTGGCATCATATTTGACATTTGAGGATACATGCTTCCATAAGATGGTCTTGCAATGTTCATTGAATTTCCCATTAGTCTTTGCATGCTCGGATCATAAACTTGTGTCATAGTTGGTATCTTACCAATCTTATAATGACCATACATTTCAGGATTTTTCAAATTGACTTTGCCTCTTAAATAAAAACCATAGGGTACAGACGGAGAAAGTTTGTCTCGATAACGTGTTTGATTATTCGTGTATGAAGCGAGTCCTTTATGGTAGGAACCATAGTCTCCGAATAAACGCTGCTTCTCTGGGTGTTTCCTTTCAATAAGATAGGAATCGTGTGATCTGAGTTCTGTGTTTGCTCGCAGAAACGACGTATGTCTTTTATAAATGTGTTTACCAAATGGTTCCGGTCGTCTGATGAACTTCATATAATATTCTTTTATTGCCATGGGTTTATCTAGTCGGAAAAAGAAATAAAATTTTGATTTGGTATAGCATCGAAGTAATTTACTTCATTCTTGTAATTATTATCTTGTTCATAAATAATTCTGACAATATTTTTATTTGTATAAACTATTGAATCGAGAAACACATTAAGTCGACTTCTACAATGAAATTAAGCGCAATTGAAATTTATGAAACTCGGTGCACGGAGGCCCATCTGTAACCTGAAATACTTTAAAATTGTTGATTTTACAATAATTTTCGCATGTAAACGTCTTGAGAGATTTTATCAAAAATCCGTGTATGGGAGCTTATACGTAGCACAATAATGGCGATTTTATTTTTGGTGATCCAGTATAGTGATTTTTTTATGGACAAACTTGATATAAATTAGACTGTAGCAAATTCTGTGGTTTCGAAGTCGTTTACAAACCTTGAAAAATTTTGTAGCCTTAAAAATTAGAGTAGAAAGCGTTATGATTATACTTAAATAAAAAGAAATCAAATCGCATAAATTTGCGTATTTCTTAACAAAAAGATTGAGTTGAATTTTTTTCTATTTGTTTATTTCAATTAATAACAGTGACTCTCTGATATTTGTAAGTAGAAAAAATATAAAGTAGCAAACCAATTTATCTAAATATATTATGTACATGAGATATTTGACAGATATGTCCCTGGACTCAAATTGTTAACGGACCATAAACCACTTATACTATTAATAAACACATATGATCAGTACAATTCCCATTATGATGTTAAATTTTCTGATGAGACTGAGAAAATATAACCCAGTAGCGGAACAGGTTTCAAGGAAGTCACTAGTTGTACCTGATACACTACCAGGAAGTCCTTTATCCGACACTGATAGTAATAATATCAGCAAAGATATGGGCGTATACACAGACTGCGTGGCAAGAGCCAAACGAACATCGGATAAGAAATGAAATAAAAATAACTACTAAACAGGGCACAATATTAAAGGAAATAATTACCATCTTTATACTAAATGGACGGACACACAAAGAAGGAAGAATAAAAGAAAGCAGAAGGCTATATTTTCCAAGTTGGAATGAATTGTCAGTTCATGACAATTTACTATGGTTTCAGGACAGAATTGTCAAACCTGAAAAACTTACACCAGAAATATTAAGGAGACTTCATAATTGTCACTTGAAACTAAACAAATGCCGAGAGAGTGTGCCAATGAATTAGTGTGGTGTCCTAAAATCTCTCAGGAGTTGAAGGAGTATCTAAAAAAAATGCATGTTTTGTAACATAGACCGTCCAATAAATAAAATGGAAAAATTAAAAGTAACACCACTTCCTCAAGGTCCATGGCAAAGTATTGGTACAGATATTTCCAATCACCAAGTACACCAATATATTGCCGCAATAGATTATTTTTCAAGATATATAGAAATAGAAAAACTTAATCCAATGACAAGCGATTGTGTTATAGGGAAGTTGAAAAATGTTCTTCTCATGTTGGGGAATTCCTATTTGATGTAATGAATATGCATGCACCTAGGTTCCCCCTCACAGTAATATGATTGACTGGTGTCAGCCATAAATACAGACTGATGTGGAGGTACAGGACGATGCCTATTGGACGCCTATTAGACATGCCTATAGTCTTCGCCTTTTGCCTACGCCTATTGCCTACCACTACGACAAGGACCAGCCCATTACAGTTACCTGCTAGATTGTCCTACTCGGTTACAGTAGTCCAAAACCACTTTGCTACTTCGAACAAATATATCCCTTTTCGGGACATATCACTATTGAACTTATTCAGTGATAATAGGAAACAATTCTCAAGTTACGCTTTCAAAGATTTTACACACAGTTATGGATTTCAAAGCATAACATCAAGTTCACATTATCATCAAACAAATGGAGGATCAGAAAGTGCTATTAAAATAGCTAAGAGAATTTTGGAACAATCGGACACATTTCAAGCATTAATGGCATACCGGAGTACGCCAATACAAACCACAGGTGTCAGTTCCATTGAATTAATTATGAGAAGGAAAATAAGAATCACATTACCATTATATATAAAAAAAGACATTATCAAAATAGGCCCGATTTCACACGAATTAGGGAGAGAGACAAACTGGCAAAAACCAGAATGGAAAATAATTTTAACAGATTCTATGATGCCAGAAATTTAACTAAAAAGAGGAGATAGAGTTAGAATAACATTAGATAAAGAGAAATATTGGAACACTGAAGAAACAATCAAGTCAGCAGACACTGACAACAAGTCGTATACAGTGGCGATTCAGGAACTCTGAAAGTGGAGGGGCCACTTGGGGGCTGAGATTTTTCTGCGGAGTAGGGGCGGGGGCAAATTCAAGCAGCGTGTTTATTTTCATACTACACCACTATCGTACACACAACTTAGGAATGAGTTTTAGTATAAGTATGTTACTTCACTATTAAACGGAATAACTTTTCATTCATAATAGTAGAGTTCTTGTCCTCTTTTTCACTCTCAAGCCGTTGGACCACAAGAAAGGTTGACTTCAAAACAAAATCAAAGGGTTAGTATTAACTTCATTACTAGTGTAATTTGTCTGTTCTGATTTTTTTTCTTTTACAAAACTTAGAAAAGGGGGGGGGCAACCAAGGGGCCAGCCCAAATTCGCTAATGCCCCTCACCCCCTGTAGAATTCCCACTGGTCGTATATTGTGACAATTAATCAAGGGGATTTCTGAAGAAAGAGGAAACATTTAATTTTCAGGTTTTGAAAATAGAGTTTTAAGAAAGAAACCAATTATTACAAGTATCTTCAAACAAATAATAATACAAGAGAAAACAAAGCGAGAACCAAAAATGCAAACTCCAAAATATTTGTTTGATTTCCTAAAGTGAGTGAGTTATCGCCCTTGGGCTGTAATAAAAACAAACTTTGATTTGTAATAATTTATTTTGTAATTTGGAAAAGTTATAAATTAATAAAGAAAATAAACTACTTTAGTTATAACAACATCAATAATCATGATGATGATTGTAAGAACTTCCGGTCCCACTAGGGAATGCTGGGATGAAGACGCATCCAGCAGGGAGTTTAAATAAATTCGTTGTTGAGTTTGCCATTTGTCGTGTGGTCTTTGTGTTGTTTCGACTCCTTAGCGGCCAATCTCTTATATCTTTCCACCCTAAACGCGATAGAACAGGAACATGTGAGTCGCACTAAGCAAATGTTTTTTTCTGAATTGATAAGGCTTTTTTTTTTTTTTTTTTTTTTATATATAGATTGAATAGTTCTTTAATGTTTGGGGCGTATATTATTGGCTGTAAGTTCAACTGCATGTTTGTAAAATCTGTGTAGTCTAAAAGTATAGCTATGAAGAAAAATAGAAATTTATTTTGCAATGTAAGATTAAGGAAAATAGATACATTTACAATCTAATTGTAAATATGTAAAAATAAATACATGCATAAATGAGTAAGCCTAATGATGAAAAAAAAACATTTTTGAGACAAAAAAATATTTATTTATTTTTTTTGTCAATGCACTTAAACCAACGTTTCTCTATTAATCTCATTAAACGAACATATATAATTTTAGAACAGCGTTAAGTTATTATTTATTGCATAAAAATACAATTGTGGTACAAGACTGATGGGGAAGTAGTCGTTACTGACTGTCCTAAAGTTAGCTAATCTGATTCGCGATTTATTCATTCATTACAATTACAAGAATTCATTCATCTCCATTCATCCATCATACACCACAATACCGCATAAACAAATTAAGTTATTATCTTGTCTGGATCATATTGATTCGAGTTACACGTAGATAATAATAGTCCTTAGCTTAATGAAGAAAAATCATTTTTATTTGTTTTTCAATATAGGAATGGATTTTTTAGGAAGCAATTCGATTGATAAACACGTAATAGAAACAAAACAGCAAAATATTAAATGGCGAAGTTTTATTTTTCGTCACTTTGGAAGAAGAAAATTGTTTACTAAAGATTGTCTTACAAAACTTTATTAATTTTTTAATTTCAAGTCAGAATTTTTACATCATATTTTTCATTGATATCAACACTTTCAATAATTACAATTAATTTATTGTTTATTAAGATTGCATTTTCTGAATACGCGTGTGTGGTACGAAGTTATTTCAATTGGGTTAATAGATCCTAGTAAAAATTTTTTCCTTCTTTTTTGCTATTCCTGTCAGTCGCAATTATGGCGAAAGCATTACCTCGCGCCATCGCTACTCCGTTTCGCGATGTTCGTCCCTTAATCGAGACGCAACGAACGAGGGCCAATAAGCCCAGAACTCTCCACTGCCACTGCAGTAGAAATAAATCTGTCTCTAAGAGAAGAATATTTAACTACTGTTTGTATCTATTTATTATTTGAAAATCTGTTAATTATAAAGAAAGATGAACTAAATTGTTTGAAACTTTCGATAAGTCATACCTGAGCGACAGAAAAACATAATACTTAGTAACTGTTATGGAGTGGTTTCACAGTGGAGGCTTGTATTTGTACTAAGTCGGTCCTAAAATAGGTTCGACGTACAAAACATTAGGAATTTGGTATAATAGGTAATGACGCAGAGAAATCTAGTTGTGGTCGCTGATACTTTAGTATCCGACAAACGGTCGTCCGGCATCGACTGACTGACTGACCCACTGAGCAAAATATTTAGTCACGCCCCACCACGAGGGCATCATGTGGCACAAGGCCGGTTTAACGTGGGATCTCCGAGTCCGTGGGCTCGGCCAAAAATATGTCCATTGAACCCGTATAAACGGGTTCATGGTCAGTTTAAGTCTCCGAAAGAAACTCCGCCCGAAGGCAGAGAGTTCAACCGATCAGCCGGTCATCCTGACTGACCCACTGAGCGACTCCTCTCGTTACTCTTCCTACTCCTACTTATTATAGGTGGGAGAGTCTATTAACTATAGAATAGGTGTGTTCCACTATAACATCCCCCCTAAAACTTTACTCCGTAGGAGTAAACAGTTTTCTTTACTTATTTTTCATTTTTTACAGGAAATATGAAGAAAAAACAACAAATTTTTGTTTTTAGCAACATCGTAGCGTATCCTACGTTTTTTGATCCACTTTTAAATGATCTTTTTTCTTCTGGATCGGCGTACCTCAGGTAAAATTGTTGCAGGCGTTGTTAGATCAAACGTATTGAAAATCACCTCCATCGGCGTTTTTTCCGCGGAATCTCTGTCAACCACGTCTGAAAAACGTCGTCTGATCTGGTTACTGCACGTGAATTTTTCGCCTTTCACCAAGTACATCATATAGCCAATCCGCTTTTCTATTTTTTTGGTACCTCCATAGTGTTACCAGAAACAACCTTCCGCTTTGAGCTTCTTGAGAATAGAGTCACAGTTTCTGTAGGTTCTTCTTGTGGTTCTATTTGTTCAGCCTCTAGCTTCCCTTTTGTTGATCTTGTGCTTCTTAACGTTTTCTGTGGTGACTTCAGTTGACTTAAAATATTTAATAATACTGCATGTCCTTGGCTGCGGGTAACTCGCTCCCCAGTTTTTGTCGGTGTCGGCTTCATTTTTACTTTCTGGAGCTTGTTTTTCACATATATCGTCGGTGTTACCCACTCAACTTTTTTAAATACATCGGCTTTCTCTAATCTGTCCAATTCTTTATCTGTTCAATTGAAGCAAACAGCACATTCCTTTTCTTTTTGAATACCGCCTGAGCGTTTTCTTTTAGCTGGAATTTTGCCTCCATCTTGGTACACGTTCCCAAACCTGGAGAAAAAACAGTAGGAAATGTTTCCTTAAATTTCTTTACTAATTTCTGGGCTTCGTAGTTTAAATTTTCTACTTTGTAACAGAAAGAATTTATCGGTAGATCCCATAATTTAAATTCTGTTATCCAATTCGTACCAAGTAAGTTCGTGGTATTTTCTATGACAAATAGTTTAGCTTTTCGCGTTTTTTTTTTTTTTTAATTAACGTGACATTTGTAACAAATTCGCCAATTAATTGTATTTTTTCTCCCGTCACTGACCTCGCGATTTTATTTGTCTTCAATAAAGTTGGTTTCCCCAACTTCTTCCACGTATGCAGATTTATGATAGATAGGTCGGAACCAGTCTCGAGTTGCATTTTTATTTTTTTTATTACTTATTTCGACGGTAACAAATTTTCTGTTTATTCCATCGTTCACCTCGTCGGACTTTAATTTTCTTATTTTATTGTCTTTATTTTTTGACCTGCAGTGCGAGCTTTTATGATCCACTCTTTTACAGTTGAAACATTTTTTATTCCTAAAATTGCAATATCTGTACCAATGTAGTTCACCGCAAGCAAAACATGGCTTCGGGAGTTTTTGTTTATTTTTCTCTGGTATTTCACTTTTTGTTTGATAATCCGCAATTTTAGAATTCTTTTTGGTAGACTGACTTTCATTTTGTAGCGTATTTTCCTTACATGCAAAACGCCAGACTGTTCTATCTTTTTCGAATTTTTCTTTACGCTAACATATCTTGTGCAGTCTTCTGCCAACTTCTGTATCGAAATCCCTGGTTCGCTTTTCCGTCCTGGGTATGACGATAAACTACATTCGCGTCCTGGGTATGACGATAAACTACGTCCAACAAGGCTTCAGATAATGTTTTCGGAAAAATAATGTTGCCAGCTATACGTTTTTGAAACTATAATGTTGCCAGCTATACGTTTTTTGGAAACAATAATGTTGCCAGCTATACGTTTTTGAAACAATAATGTTGCCAGCTATACGTTTTTTGGAAAAAATAATGTTGTCAGCTATACGTTTTTTGAAACAATAATGTTGCCAGCTATGCGTTTTTGAAACAACAATGTTGCCAGCTATATGTTTTTGAAAAAATAATGTTGCCAGCTATACGTTTTTTGGAAAAAATAATTATGCCTACTATACGTTTTTTTGGAAATAATAATGTTGCCAGCTATACGCTTTTGAAAAAAAGAATGTTGCCAGCTATGTGTTTTTTGAAACAATAATGTTGCCAGCTCTGCGTTTTTGAAAGGATAATGTTGCCAGCTATATGTTTAATAGTGATGTATATTTAATATATGTATAGGTATATGTGTATGTATGTATGTATATGTGTATATATATATATATATATATATATATATATATATATATATATATACCTTAATTTGGTATTAAATGACCCACAGTGGTTGATATGCCATAAAACCCAACCAACCAACCAAACTGGTTCGTTTTCTAATTTTGACAGTACTAATTTTTTCAACTCTGCGTCTCTTTCCGATACCAGCCCTTGAACAAACACTAAGCACTTAGAATTGTCAGCGCTTAACTCTGCTAGCTTGAATTCTTCACAATGCTTATTCACATTGGCTGCGTACGTTATATAGTCTTGTTCGTCATCTTTCATCAGACTGAAACATTTCCACCTCTTGTGAAACAAAGATGTCTTTTTACTAAATAATTCACTTAATATATTTACCGCCTCGGTAAATGTCAACTCGCTAGCTTTTTTCGGTAAAATGTAGTTTACCAATTTGTTATGCTCAGCAGTTCCTAACTTGCTTAAAAGAAGCCTAACTTTCTTTCCTTCAGACCACGAGTGGCAGTCCTCGTTATACACGTACGTATATTTTTTATAATACTCCTCAAAAGTTATCTCTTCATCTGGACTGTACGTGAATATTTCAATTGAATTCCATATTGTATTCTCTGGGAAAGAATCATTTTGTAGATTTTTCTTTCCTCTTCTCAGTTATTTCCAGAATTTTGTTTTGAAATTCCTTATGCATCTGTTCCATTTCTCGTTGAAACTGCATTTGTCTATTAAAAGTTTCCACCTGTAGTTGCATCTGGAATATCTTCTGTTGCTCTAATATTGTCATCTGTTGTTCCGTCTGGAACTTAAAAAATTCCTGGAATATATTTTTGCTTTCCTTCATCTTCGCAAAAGTTTACACAAGGCTGAAATATTGTAGAGGGGGGGTCCTACGAATTTGCAATTCGTGACCTATTAGAGCAAACTGTCTTAACGAGAAAAAAAATTCTTTTCTCAGTTGAGAATACGACAGATTTTTTTAGTCACTAAGTTGACGTCTTGTCTTTCGAAAAACTTTTCCAAGTTTTTTTTTTTTTGTTTTTTTTAATCTGAATCCGAGATTTTGTCGCCGAAATAATTGTGACGAGCAAATTTATTTCTTTTCCCTCCGTATGAGTACGAATTCCGTCACCAAATGTGGTGAGCGAATTTTTTTTTCTTCCCCCGTATGAATCCGAATCCCTTCGCCAAATTATACTGTGGCGAACAAAATATTTTTTTCTCCGTATGAGTACGAATTCTCGTGGCCAAATTTGTTATGGAGTGTGAATTTTTTTTTCTTCCACCGAATGAATCCGCATACCTCGTCGCCAAGTGTGTTATGGCGAACGAATTTTTTTCTCCACCGAATGAATCCGAATACCTCGTCGCCAAGTTTGTTATGGAGTGGTTTCACAGTGGAGGCTTGTATTTGTACTAAGTCGGTCCTAAAATAGGTTCGACGTACAAAACGTTGGGAACTTGATATAATAGGTAATGACGCAGAGAAATCTAGTTGTGGTCGCTGATACTTTAGTATCCGACTAACGGTCGTCCGGCATCGACTGACTGCGCGACTCCTCTCGTTACTCTTACTACTCCTACTTATTATAGGTGGGAGAGTCTATTAACTATAGAATAGGTGTGTTCCACTATAACAGTAACATTCAATGTAAGTAATATTCAATGTAATACACCGAAAAGAAAGCACGACAATGTAGCTTGCATTAAAACCAACTTTTAGAAAAAAGTATTGAAATGTTACGTAATATCAGTCCTCCTATATGTGAATACTGGAAAATCTCCTCACAGATGAAGAAATGATCTGAAGCAACAGAAATCTGTCCCACAGAAGAATATTGAGAATAACAAGGAATAAACACGTGAGCAGCGACGAAGTTTTAGAGGTAATAGATACATAAAGGACACTTATAATTAACGTCAGAAAAAGACAGTTAAAATTCCTAGTACACATAATGAGGAAAAGGGCTTAGAAAATTTGACACTCGCAAGACATATGGAAAGTAAGAGAGACAGCGAAAAGCAGCGCATAATCTACCCAACAAGCTTGAGTAAATGGTTGACAGAATGGAGTTCAGAAGATATAGCAAAAAGGCAAAATTTACTAAGAGCTACAAAGGACAGGAAATACGACAGGAAGACGCCATAATCTTTATAGAAATATATCTAAAATACAAAAGCGAAGGACATTTGGTTATTGACAAACCGCCTAAGATTAAGATGGTCGAGGTGAAAAAATTAGACATATCAATGTCAATTTTGGGGGAGGGGATGAACGAGAACCAATCAGACTAGACGGACACACGGAGACGTGGCCAAGAGGAAGACGGATCGGAGTTGCCCAGGTTTGCTTTGTAAGACAGCCGTCGCTAAAGAACACCGGCAATTCTCCTTGCCGGAGTGAAAAGACAAATACACACATGACAGAAGAATTGAGTGTCGACTGGCTGGTTATTATTTTAGAATTGCTATTAGATTCCTCAACTCATCTAGAGAACTTGATCTTGCGGTAAAAATAGAGATGTTTTATTCACCAGTTTTTCTTTATATTCAATAAACTTGTCGGAGTTAACAGTGTTGCGCATTTTATTGAAGGAGTTCTTATTCCAGCCCTGATTCTCAAAGCAGTCTCTGGACTCAAAGAGACAAAAGTTACCATAGTTGTAAGTTAAAAATTATTCCTTCTTAACTTTGCCGTTAATCTCCAATATCGTAAGATTTTGGGAAGTCTTGATCAATCAACTCCAACAGAGGAGGGAAAAGCTGCCACTGAACTACGTCATTCTCTATTACTGTATTATTAATCCATGTCTCTCGTGCGACTAAATCTGTTCTTCATTCAACCTTTTTTTTATTTTTTATTAGTGTTTCCTTACAGTATTATCAACCAGAACTACGAGTGTTCTACGAACCTTATAGAAGGCTTACAGAGATATTGTAATTAATATAAAAAAGCTGTATAATATTAACGAAAATGGAAAATGCCATGACCACATTTTCACCATCGAAAAATCAAATAAGAATTATTCTTAGAAAAAAAGAAGAAACAATTTTAGAGCTTATTACTTACTAAAGAGAGTGGATTAAAATGATTTCTAACTAAAATAAAAAAAAATATTTCTGCTTCTTTGAATATCATAATTATACATTACATTTGGAATTCAGTGAATCGTGATAGGAATATGAAAAAAGCATAAGCGAGATTATGTGAAGTCGCTATTTATGGGAGTTGATACGAGTCAAATTTTTATTATTGTTAAATCAAAAGGGAGTTTTTGTTTTAAACCGATTTGTAAGAATTGTATTAAATATATTAAATTCTATTTGGTTTTGGGCGGGGTGATGACACTGTGGGTTACCCCACTTGGCTTTGCCAAAAGCGCTCGTTAGGGGGGCGCTTTTGAAGTCTATAAAAAGGTAATTGTCTTTCTTTTTTAACTCTTGTTTCCAGATGTAGTCAAACGTAGAATAAGAACGATGCTAATGTGACGCGTCCGCTTCCTTGGTCCTTTGTTGACTCTGGAACTCTCTCACACACACCCAGACACGTGTCTATCACAGACGCTTGTTATGCGCGAGCTCGCTCACACACACACGCACAAAGAAGTACATTCTAATAACTAGTTTTAGTGTTTTTTTCCCTTTCATTACAATTCTGTACACATATAATCCCTTTTGATATAACATTAATTTTGTTTGTTTTATATTCCTTGTTTTGTATAATTATTTTTACCCGGATTCACATGAGTCCGCCAATATTGAGGCATATTAAGGACACAACTTTAGGCAATTTAAAAAACACTTACTAAACTAGGATGTTGAGAATATTTAATCCATTAATGTATGGCATACAATTTATTTTTAATCAAGACGTTACCTAAAAAATTTTAATTAAAATTAAAATTAGCCAGCCCTAAGATTACCATTAGCCAGCAAATTAGATTAGGAAAAATAGATACGGTTTAAAGGGAACTTTATGCAGTAATCGGTTAATTTCGTTGTTAATTATTATGGAATATATAATAAGCACTTCAGGTTCGAAGTGGGCTAGTAAATTAGTTTTTAGGCGATTCTTTGAAATCCAGAATATTTCGTAAGTAATTTTGGTTCATATTCTTCGTTTTCAATTCATACCAAATGTACTCGTCGTTTTTTATTAGATGATTTCGCTTACTTCTCTCTAAGGTATCATTTCAAAATATCGCATATGTTGGAATGATACGTTTACACGATTTCAGCCTTTATACCGAGTTTCTGGGCTAGTTCTACCTGAGTAGATTGGTTGGTGTCCAAATTTACTTCACAAATAAATTGTTATAATCGGATTGGTATTTCGACACTGAACGTATGATTGTAGTTAGAATCGATAGCAGTGTTTGCATGGGTAACGGTAACTGGGTATTGTTGGCTAAATTATTTGATACATCTGACTTTAGATTTGTCGTTTTTGAAACATAACAATATTTATTCAATAAAAGATTGTGATCGTAAGAAGGCTGTTCGGTGAGCTTTTTAAAATTTATTTTGAGTTTGACTGTCATGTAGGGCATCCTGTTGCAAACATTCAGCTCAGCTGTAGTTGTAGTTGTAACAGGGTAGGTAGGTAAGTTAGGTATTAACATATTATTTTCCCTGTTGTTATTATTTGTTGACAGTAATGGGGTTGATATTAATGACATAAATTAAAATGCATAAAACTTACAACGATAACAACAATAAAAAGTTGAGACATGTATTGAAATAAATAGCAAGAATTTCTATTTTCTTTTCGTGATGTGAATTACAGAATATTGGTATATAGTGTGTGTAAAAATGTTCTCAGTGTCTCTTTTGTTTAAAAGTCAGTGCTTACTCGGTTTGGTTCCGAGAATTTCTTTTGTTTTGTGACGTACGTGTCCGTTAATAATTAAGTATAACTCAAGACTTCCATGTTATAATAAAACAGTATTTAATTACAACCGCATATAAATACTTAACAAAAACAATGAAGTAAAAGTCAACTAAAACTTATTAACAATTTCAGTGAATACGTTGTTAGTAGCGCGGCTCGGCTCGGCCTAACGTCCGGTAAATCCTAAATCAAAACCCAAATCATCGACGCACAATAATTCACACTAATTCGACTGCATAGTTCCACTATAATTCCACTACTGCAATCAGTAGCCTGACACCGCTATTTATACACCTAGCGGCTCAAACTGTCACGCTCAAACCTCGGTTTTCTTCCTATGTGACAGTTTGTGATAATGCGATTGAAATCGTCTGATTTCGATCTTCCCGGAGTGCTGGCAGACATGTGTATCTGTACTGTTACTTGTCTACTGCCTATTAGTTTTACTAACTACTTGTCTACTGGTAACCTTGTCTACCCTACTAAAAATCTACTATCTTGTGGTGGAAGGGCCATTTTATAATGATTAGGTTCGGATGATGAAATATTCTTCTTTTCTATCATCACAGATGACAAGGTTATTTTTAGAATGATGGAATATCATCATCATTCAAGATCATAACATAGTCATAATCGAAATGTCATTAACAGAGACTAAAATTTAGCATTGAGGCTACATTGTACCAACAAGTGTTTTAGCACTGAAGATGACGCCCGAATTAAACAGTAAATAAAATTGAAAATAGCATTTCTTTCTTTGAGAAAAACACGACGATGAGGATGAGAACACATTTAAACCAGCAGACAGTTGAATCGGGAGTGAACAGCGTCACTCCAGTTACTTGCTTATACAAATAAGTTTAATTACTTTCTATGAGAAACGAGTTAAAAACAATAACAAGAACAAATAAAGGTACCGGTGTCACTTCAGAAGAGTTGATTTGGTTTTAAGCTATTTATGTTCAAATTCACATAATTCTTTGTTTCGAGTGGAAGACATCGCAAGCTTTTCGATTTTGCCACTGCACTAGCATTAATAACAACCGACCTGCATATGTGAATCATTTCTTCATTATTTTCTGTTCGCGTCCATATTTTGTTATAAACTTTATGAGATTTGATTTCGATATGGTGTAGGTAATGTGCCCACATGTGGCAGTTACAAAATGGATAGTAAAAAATAAAAAAAATAAAATAAAAATGGACGCTTTTTCCATCATGCAAAATGGAAAAAGTAGCGGGAAAGTTTTAATCAGCTGACGTCAATGCTAGAATTTCAAAATGAAGAGATTAGAATATTTGATTTTATATATGTTAACTATGAAAATAGCAATGTCTTTTTCACCATAAAATCCTCACCTCTATGGCGTGATCTACGTTATAGACTTGTTATTGTCCTTATGCTATGACAAAGTATTCATTTCTTGTAGTCTTTGTGGATAAGAGTGTGATAGAAATCTTTTAATTCCAGCATATTTTCCATCATGGTAATGTATGAAAGTTAAAATACCTGGCATTGAAACAGAGTAAAGGAAGCTCTTCGAATGCCACAAACAGTATAAAATGTAAAAAAAGAAACCATTACGAAATCAACAGTTAACATCTTGTGCATCATTTGCAGATGCTTATTGAATCATGAATAATTTTGAACTAAAATATTTTTCAATTAATATATAGAGAGAACACTAATTGCACATGATCCCATCGAAGCTTTTTTGTTTCTTATCTTCAACATACTATTGTCCGTGAACAGAGACGCAGCCGAAAAAAAAATACTGAGAGGTGCCTGGTCCCGGGGAACAGTTATCCGCAGCTGTACCCCTATCATTGCATTAGAGATGGGGGATCAGTAGTCATACCGATGCCAACGCAACCAACTCTTGCAGGGGCTAGACAATTTTTGTACTTGTTCCTGGTGTACGCGCCCGCGTTCCCACATTAAACCCAACCTTGTGTCACATCACCTTTCGGTGGGGAGACAGCGTAAATCCTACTATTGCAACGATTGGTAAGTGAAAAGGAATATTCCACTTTCTTAGCATTGGAAACTTTGGCAACTCTAACACAGAAATAGAATGAGATATGAAGAGAAAAAACTATATATCTATATTATGTGTGCGACACAACATTTATATAGAGATATAAAGTTATGAAACAGAGTCTTAGTAGAAGATATTAAAAAACTAAGTTACCCAGGTTGCCAACTAAGTTATTTATTATACACGTGATAGAATAAATAAGTGAAAATACAAACAAAGAAAAAATAAATCGTACCCGAATGTCACAGTGTTTCATCTGAGAGATAAGGAAAGAGACGTCAGTTTTATTGCTTGTCGGTCGGGAACTGAGTGTAGTGGCTTTATTTTCCCGCTCGTGTGATGCTGCTACGTGACATTTTATGTGTAAGAGGAGATAATTATTTTTGTATCTCACCAAACAGGTTCTAAAATCTATCGCCTAAAACAGAATTCTAGAGGAATCTACAATGCCTAAATAGTACAAAAACGAAAGAATCAATTTAAAGAATGTATGATGCAGTTCTAAAAGTAGTGTCAAGTCAGGTTACAAGATCTGCTACTGGTAATCTGTAATCCAGTACTGCCTGCTCCAGGGTCGAGTTGCTGGTGACTAGACAGAGAAGACTGGATCTGGCGGACTGCGCGGACGAAACCACTCGTTTAGCTCAACGGGCAAGAAGGCAACGCGTTGTGGAGCGTGTTTAGGGCACAGTGAGACAGAAACAACACTGTTGGCCATCCACTGCATAGTGGCTGACTCGACTTCGTCGTGCCACCGGATCCAGATGGACAGAGACGAGAGTGAGGCTGACGATTTTGGACATCTCTCCCTCACTTAAATCCAACTCATGCGAAAGTCATGACTTCATATCCATCACATACCCTTCCTCTCAGGTTTTACGGCGATGGACGCGTGGCCAAGTCACAGGTGTGGACGCACTGGCAGTCGTAGTCACAACTCTACAGGTAGGCGGCCCAGGCCATATGGCCGCTTTTCAGCGCTGGAATTCGGCAACCACCTGGGCGACGAAGCAAGCCCTTTTTAGGTTAGCACTGCTTTCCCCCGTAGTCTGGGGAGGGGACTAGAAAAAGGGTCCTAAAATTGCCTGACTCATCCTTCCCTGGACAGCTTGCCGCGACTGGCAGGGGTTTCATATCAGCGGTAAGACATCAAAGAAATCTAAATCGCCTACAATGACAGCAGTCATCTTTGGTGCATGGAATGTGCGCGCCCTTTTGGACCGTGCGGGAACTGACCGGCGTATAGATAGAGCACTCTGTCGGTTACACATTCTTTTGGATTGGACGTGGACACAACGAGCGATGCCAAGCAGGTGTTGGCTTTGTCATCAAGTGCAAGCTGCTCAACATGCTGGCGGCTTGTTCGAAGGGGATCAATGATCGTTTGACGACGCCCCCCCTCCCCAGGAAGAAGTTTGCCACACTGATCAGCACGTACGGCCCCATCATGACTAACCTTGACAAGGTGAAAGACAGATTCTATGAGGATACGAAGGACACCATCTCGGCCGTGTCCAGAGCAGACAAGCTCATCATTCTCGGTAACTTTAACGCTCGTATCGGCAGGGATCATATGTCGTAAGTGGAGGCCACAAGGCATCATCAGAACGCCTAAGCGGCTGAACATCTCAAAGCTAAAGAATGACCTGGTGAAACAAAAACTGGTAGAGTAGTTGGGCAACAAACTACCACCACCCAACACAGACCCGCACGTTGATGTGGAGGAGTAATGGGATCGTTTCCGTGATGCTGTTTACGCCCCAGCCTCGCCAGTTGTGGGACCCATTACCTGCAAGCACCAGGACTGGTTCAACGACAACAACAGTTGCATCCAGACTTTACTGGAGGAGAAACACCAACTCTATTGAATATTGACCGCATCTTTCTTAAACCGGATATCTAAGGTAAACTGTATGAGTTCAAGTACCTATTTTTTTCTAGGACTACTTATTCGATGTAGATCTGGAAGCTTCTGTCAATCTCGATTCTCTTGTTGACAATTTCCTAGAAAAGAAGGAGATTTGTCTTCAATGACCCCCAATATCTTGTAAAATAGCCCCAATACTGACAAAAGATAGATTTTACTCGAGACATTGTAGGATGAGTTGGCTGCATCTGATAACATTAATTTAATTTTATGAAAAATTCGAAAGCAGAATCTGTAAGAACCGTGTCATAGATTTTTTTATGTCAGTTGAAATGTCCGAGAACATCTCAGAAGGAAATTTTGAAAATATTCACCATTCTCCAGAAGCTATCTCAATTTATTCATAGTGTTTGATGTGTGAAATTTTGATACAGCTTTTAATTTTTTAGGTGACTGGTAAATTCCTGCTGATGTCTTATGAACATAGTTTTGGTCTTCCTAAGTTCACATTTATTAAGGCTTATGACGTCACTATCTTTTTATTCACTGAAAATGATGTATATTCTCCACCATTGAGAAACGTCCCGTAAGAACGTCGTCCACATATACACAAACAAAATGTAAACCATGCAAAACGTTGTCAATCTTTGGAAAGCCAGGACCGGCTGCATTCCGTAGACTGAAGAGAACGTGTAGGAACTGAAATAACACAATTTTGAAAATGTTTGTTTACCACGAACCAGAAAAAAAGCGTTCTTTGTAACACGTTTGGGTGATAATGGAAGATACTTGTGACATTAAAGTAGGAGTTAGGCTGATATATGCGTTGGATTCAAATCGGAGAGTCGGTCATATTTAATTTTTCTGAAAATATGTCTGCAACAGTTTTTATGAAAAAAAGAACCACATTTTTATATGCCTCTCTAAGCATAAAACTACTTTTAAAAATCTATTTTATCACTTTCTTAATATAAGATTCGTAATTTTAATTATGAAAACTCTTATTTCAGTGAGAACGAATATAGAAACAATTAAATCTTAATTTGCGTTATTATGAAAATATTACATTTCTAAAAATCACAAGTAAAGAGTAGTATAAGAAAATAGGAATTCTTTGTCGTCAGTGAGAGTGGTGGGTGAAAGTCATAGCCAGGTGGGTAAATTTAAAAAGGATGAGCCAGCCAAGGCGACTTGGGAGTTACATTTAGATAATATAAACACTATCAATCGGAGATCGTCTAATCGGACTGGGTTACTTGATCTGAAAGTATTTCTGACTGGGCCCCACCTATAAGGTTAGGCGCTGCTTTTCTAAAAAATTTCCACCATATCATACACACATTTGGCTTTTATGCACATGCCCCTCAGACTGGGTGTCAAGATGGACATATTGGACTAAGTAAATTTGTACACCTGAGTTACTTTTTTGGCGCCACAATTGCTATTTCCGAGCAATAAATCTCGAGTCACTTTTGTTGGCAGATTGCTATCTCAAATAATAATAATAATAATAATAATAATAATAATAATAATAATAATAATAATAATAAATAACAAATAAATAAATAAATAATAATAATAATGATAATAATAATAATAATAAAAGGGTGCATAATTGTAAGGAAATTCATTTGCTGAACATCATTAACATCTCCTTAAGAGAGGTTAATTTTCAAATATTTTATAACAAGCAGAGTAAAAAATCTTATAACATTTTAATATAGAAATTGGATTCAAAATTAGAAAAGGTATTCATCAAGTCGATAGAAAAAAATAATTTATATTATTTAATGAAAATTATTTGTGCGATAAAATTAGAAATGGCATTTAAAAGCTGAGGAAAGTCCTGGAAATTGAATGCATTATAATAAAAGTTTTGAAGAAACAAATGCATTGAAAGATGAAAGCAGGATTTATATAGCAATGTCAAAATTGTCAATTATTAATATTTTTTTATTATAATTTCTTTCATCTTAATGTCTGTTACTTTTTTTATCGAAATACTCACGCCATCATTCTACGGCCATATGAGTTGTCAGCATAGTTACAATAAAAAAAAAAGCAATAAAACATTTGAAAGAAATTCTAGTAAAAAGATTAATAATTGATAATTCTTATAATATATTTCAGAACAGGATAAAGCGAGTCTTACCTTGTTTTCCGGCTGTTTTAGCTGTAAAAAAAAAAGAAAAAAATAATAAATGAATCTAATAACGTTTAAAAATTGACTTTTAATTTTCACTAATTAATTTTATTACTTTATTACTATTATTATTCTTCAACTTTATTACTAATTAACTATTACTCTAATTGATATAGAAATCTTTTCAATGAATTATTTTCATTTATTTAGCATTTTTATTTTCTGGAATTTAATTTCCAAATTCTAAATATCTACAACATTGGTTGCGTAAAATGGTCAAAACAATTTAGTTTCATCATTCAGGTTATGCATCATAAATATTTATTAAAATATTAACACTGTTGCATTTGAGATTATTTTAAAATTAAGACGGTTTCCCTGACAAAGTAGAAATTCAATGGCAACAATTGCAAGATATGTAACGGGTATTTTCATTCAGTTTGTCTTTATGTCTGAAGATTCAAGTAGAAAAGACCATTTTTCATGAAATTTTACTTATAGGCGAAAAGGTGAACGGTAATAATGCAGCCGGTAAAAAATAGCACCGATAAAAATGGTACAAGATAAAAACAGACTTTAAGCAGCTTAAAATTAAACACCAGTGGCTGTTTAATTTTAAGCTATTTAAAGTTAAATTTCTAATCAGAGAACAGTTGTCTGTTTATTTACTTCTGGTTCCGGGAACCGTCAAGTACACGCCATTGATGTGAGTGGCTATACCACAACCCCATCATGAAAGTCATATTAAGATTTGCTTGCACGGATACATGTATATAAAACAGATTATAAGATCAATTACTATCAGATAGAGGTGTGTTAAAGCGAACATCTTTTTGTAAAGCTACCATGACCACCAGTCTTGATATGACTGATCCTGAACCAGCGAATGACGTTCCTAATTATGCAGCTATTTCAGCCACAAAAGGTATAAATAACATGAAGAGAAAGGCATCAAAAGCAAAAGGTAAACCTACTTTTTTGCTAACATTAAAGAATAAATAAAAGGTTATATAATATATTTAAAAACAAATTTCATTCAAATCTAACGTTTTTTTGCCAATAGTGTATATTTCAATAAACTTATTTTTTTCCTATATTTTTTAACTTGTGCCATTTTTACCCAGCCTTTATTACCTGCGCCATTATTATCTAAATTCAGGCGATAAGATAATAAAAAAAACACAAGTGAACAACTGACTAAAGTTCTGAGAATATGCATCGCTATGATTTGGTAATGTTTTAAAATCATAATTATCATTTTTGTGGCTTGTAATAGAGCGTTTGTGTTAGTCAATTCTTCAGCATTCATTATTTATAATGATAGCATAGCCAGAAATATGAAAAATCAAGGAGCCTGTATACATGGCTCAATCGAACTAACGAAAACGTTATATCGAGTGGAATAATAAAATGAGAATGGAATAATTCATCAAGTTTGGATCACTTGACATTTTAAATTTTGTTGTGTTCGTACGTCAGATTGTTATTGTAAATAAAACATTTTATAGATACGTAGGGCGAACGAAAAGTAGAATGTGGATAAAATAATTAAAAGTGGTTACCTCCAAAAAAGTGATGCCTAAGGTTTAAAAAGCATTTTCAAAATGAAAAATCTTTCTTAAGGCTTTTATTTTAGATTTAATTCCAAGCTAATACAGTGTAACCCGGATATAAGATAGTTGTCGGGACCGGAGAATAAGTCTCTTATATCCGGGTTTCTCTTATACCGGGTTTGGTCTATTTTATATACATAAACACAGGCTCTAATTTGGGACCAGAGAAAATCTCTCTTATATCCGAGTTTCTCTTATATCCGGGTCTCTTATATCCGGGTTACACTGTAGATTAAATTTAATATTTCCAATAAACAAAATACTTTGCTGCATTTCAAACCAAAATTAAATTGATTGGAATCATTTTTTTTAAATCGCTGAAATAGGCCATATTGACAAATCTGTCAACACAACATGGATTTCTTTATTAAAAATTCTTACAAAAATAAAATATACTTTTCTGAAACTTTATTTAAGGAAGATTCATGGATTGAAAGCTTAATTAATGTGAATTAAAATAAATATTATTAACTTTTTTTTAGTTTACTTTAAAATAGCACAGAAAAGCATTTTTAACACGGTGGTGGGTGTTTTTATGAAGTTTTAACAGATCCACCTATCGCTTAATGTTTGGCATTTTTAAATAAAGGGCACATGAATGTAATTGTAAACATTACCTGGCTTACAATGTGAACGCCTTTTATGTTTCTTTTAACTACTCAGTAATCTTTAAAATTTAGGAAAATATTCTAAGTAATCTAATATTTTATTTTAGGTACTTTGACTTCGGAATCTTACTTACGAAAACGTTTGCTGAGGAAATGTTAAAAATGACCAATAAATTTGAAATTTACTTTAGTTAAACGCTCTTATTTTCTGATAATATCGTGTACATACGCCCGTATTTATAAAAATCGGCAGGTTTATTTATACATACACGCAAACACAAACAAATTCAAAATCTAAAATACTGGGTTTCGTTGAATTGTAGTAAGTTTTTCCATTTATAATTAGTAAATAGAGGTTTTACTTTACAATATCACCTACCCGCTACATATATTATATAGAATTTTAAAAAATTTAGAACTTTATAAATTACTCTAATTAAAATTTTTAAAAAAGGAAAACAATTCTTGTAAAAATTCATTATTCATCGAAAAATATTTTATTAAGACAATAGCGTCCATAATATATTGTAATCTTATTCATAAAAACAATTAAAAGCTTTTCTAATTAAATAATGCCTTAGCTTGATTGAATTTTTTATTTTAAAATTCAGAACAGATTTTCTGTAACCGGGGACCATAATTAATGTAAAGATTAAACGCTATAAAAAACGAATTTCTTAAAATTTTATAAAATTAAAAGTGTGTTTTTGATAACAGATGTAAAATAAGATATTTTTCGTGATTTTCTAAAAAGAAAAAATTCCTGAAATAATTTCATTTATTTGTGAATAAGTCCTGAAAGTTTCATTAAAGTCCGACGTTTGTCTGATTTTTACAAAAATTTCCAAATCAATGTGTTTTTTTAACCCTAAAAGAGGCTCAAATTTCTCATACTAATTTATGCAATAAAAACAATTTTTAACGAAAATTTCGAAAGTTCTAAAAGGGATTAAAAAGTATAATTTAATAATAAAAATCCTTTCACCTTTCCTCTTAATAATAACAAAGATTTTAGCGATAAAACTGTTCTTATTGAGTTTGGGCTATTTGTTCATTATGTATGCTCATTTTTTGGCGAATACCAAATTAAGATGTACCTAATTAAAAGTAATGACCAAGACTCCAATCAGTAATTAAATGATTTTGAATTTAAAGCCGTAAGTAAACACTTTTCCTGTTAAACTGACACAGAGATATTTACTGTGTCAGTTTAACAGGAAAAGTGTTATATTTAGATATTTAGTTTCAGTGCTACAGATTTGCTGAACATTTGTTGCTTAGTTGCCTAAACTTAACCAGTTGGGCAATGGCATGTCCCCTATGGGCTGACGTACATTGCATCTTTGTGAGAATAGTGTTGAAGTATCATAGCCAGGTGCCGAATTAGATGTTTTTGTAAGTTTAAAGAGTGAGGTAGACAAGGAGACTTGGGAATCACAACTAGATTTCCTCGTCAGAGAAAACATTCCAAACCTCGTGAAAGAATGGGTACAATTGTCAGAATTATCTAGAATCTTCTCAATGGCAAATAAAACTAATACATCTCGTGTATTGTGCAACCCACAAATTTTCATTAATAAAAATTGATTTTATTGTGTATCTCGTGTACTCTCTTCCTCTATCTCTTTTAAATCTTCTAGTTAAGTTAAAAAGTAAAAGAGAATGATAACGCTATACTCGCTGCGTAAATGCGTACAGCCATAAACAACTGAATGATAGACAGCTAAACATCTTAGAAACGTAAACAATGGAAAAGGTGCCTATTCGCTATGTTTGTATGATACCAATATGCATTGGATACAATTAAGTAAAACATCACTTTTATCAAAATCATGTTTATTTTAAATACATTTGTACTTTTTGAGTACAGTAAAAATGGATATATAGATTAGTCAACGGCGTAGCCAGGGCCAGCAGTAAATACACTCATTTTATATCTCGTGTATGATGCGACCCCCTTAAAATTAGCTTCTAAATTAGGTCTTCAAAAATCGCATGATATGCGAGTATGTACGGTATTTATGTAGCCCGTTTCTATATTTCTTTGCATAGCATACGATCACTGAAGTTAAACAACGTCGAGCCTGGTCAGTGCCTAGATGGGTGACCGCTTGGGAATACTAGGTGTTGTAAGCTTGGATGCGCGGGTGGTGTAATGGATAACGGCTAGGAATTTTTAATCAGAGTACTGAGTTCCAATTCCAGTTGGGTTCGTTATATTCACCTACGCTACCTCTTCTAGCTATACGCTAATTAGTAAGACTTGTATCATTAAAACCATTATTATCTAAAAAATAAATTTCAAAAAATAACAATTAAAAAATGAAATAAAATTATGTACAAAATACTTAGATTTCGGTATTATAGTTAATACCCATAGAGGTTGATATGTCTCTAAACAAAATCAACCATCATTTGTATAGTAAATTAGTGTCTATGAAGAACAATAAACTCTACTTTGGTGCATTTGTAAGCTTAACTGCCTCTTTATTAACCGTTTATTCTAATTTTCTATTTATGCAATCGTCTCTCAGAGTTTGTGATGAAAATGCCTTTTATTATGTCTGCAGGTGGAACAATAATACGAATTACCAAAAATCTTATAAAAACAATGGTTAATTTCTCATTTTAGCCGACCTATTTGCAATTCATGAGAATATTTCAGATCTTTGCAATTAAATATAATATACTTACCGACTAAAACAAAGAGTAAAATGAACAAAACTCCGAGGACATTTTTAAGATCCATTATCATTATTTTCTATAAATCTGAAAATAAAAGAAACGTTTTACATTTTTTAGTATATACATTAAGATTTCATGTTTTTTTTTAAATAAATATTGACCGACGTAATTTTTTTTGAGACAATAAATAAAATCAAAATGAACAAAAAACCCACTGATTTATATTTTGTGGGTATTACCCCGCCCTCTTCACATCTTACTGCTAATAGACTTAGATTAACGCCGCTAGGTAATGCTGTATCCATATATATATATATATATATATATATATATATATATATATATATATATATATATATATGAAAGGACATAAATACTTTCCCCACTTTTTGTTTTAGGACATAGTAGTGACAACATAGAACTATTTTCCTCCTCCGGGGAAACATTCCCAAGGCAGCTGACTACTTAATTTCAACCCAATTACGTGGCGTACACACAATGGTTAAGTACATAAATGTTTTTTTGGCATTTACGTGTGTACAGATAGCTATAAAAAAAGAAAAAGAAAAAAGGAACTCCCTCTTTCTTTTGTGAACCATGTTGGTCTTTATAAAAAAAATATACATAAAAATCCTCCACATGTTGAATTAATTTTTTTCTGTAAACTTTCATCCTCATCAACACCAAGTCGTAACTCTTCTCGTTACAAATTGGAGACAAACAACAACAGCGTCCATTACAATTTTGTTGCACCTCTTAGCTACAATATAATTGCTGCTTTCTGATTTTGTGTGAATCAGTCGCTTCTATTCCGAATTTTAGTACGACAACTGAACCCCTTCTTAGTGTACTTGATGTCGCTAATACAATGTTCCTTCAGTCCTCGCCAGGAAAGAACTTTTTATCCACCGAGGAAGAAGGCGTTCAAGATTTAGAATGTTAATGAATCTTTTCAAAATTATAAATAATCGGCATTATTGATTCTTAATTAAAAAATATGTAAGATACTATTCTTTCGTACATATATGAAACTGCGAGTTGTGAGAAAAAACAACAGAAAAAAAAAATAGCGATGAAAGGAATACTCGTCAAAAGATGAATGATACTTGACAAAGCTTCATTGAGGAAATTCAAATGCTATTTTATCTGAACGCGAATGAAAATTGAGAAATCCATGTGAGAAACGGGGAAGTTTTAAGGAAAGGAGACAAAAAGGACACTTATACTTTGTATCAGAAATAGAGTGTTAAAATTTCTGGGACACATAATGAGGAAAGTAGGCTGATAGAATTTGGCAAGCATGGGACATATTGAAGGCAATAAATACAGAGGGAAATAGCGAATTAGCTACCTAATAAGCTTGTGTAAATGGATGGCAAAACAGAGTTGGTGGGATAGTAAAAAGATAAGCTTTGCTATAAACTATAAAGAATAGGAAGTGGTGGAGAGCAATGATCGCCAACGTTCTGAAAAGTCACAGCACATAGAAAAAGAATGGTGACTCGGTTAAACATAGATTCATACAATCATAACAAGTGATTTTAATGCGGAGGTACCGGTAGTTTAAATTCCAGTCTAGAATGTTGCACTAATACACTTGGGGGTGTCATGAAACCATATATTCCCTCACGTTAAATAACACGTAGAGGGTAAATAAACACCTATGGGTTAAATAACAGGTCAGGCTGGGTTTTAGAGCCTTGAGTACCAACCAGTGTAGAAGGACAACATTGAATTTGAAACAGTGGAGAAGGCAACGAGAAATCATTACCATCTTTCCTTAGAAGTCATTGCAATTCACATATATTAAAGAAAACTTTGTGAAGAGTCATGATCGCTTACAACCTGAAGAGACATAGCTTTTAAAAATATAATTAGATATTCCATGTTCAGTGGTAAAGTATTTTGTTTGTGTATAGTCACTGTCGTTAATTAAGTAAACATATTCTTAAATCCTAATATGAGGTTGAGTCATAAATAATTTCCAGTTTGTTTATCAACTTTATTTTAAAGAATAAAGTACCATTATATTTTATTCAATTATATATTCACCATTATTTGCATTGACTTTCTGCGTCAGTTTAAACTGAAGGATATTGCTTATTATACAGGGAGTGATGGATAAATTGTAGTCTAAATTACGCACAAATGAAAGTAACACTGACATCTCATTTTAACATATATATTTACCAAAAATATCTTGAAATATTAAGGAGTAAATGTATTCAATAATATCGACATTGGCTTCAACCACAGCTTCCAGACGACTTCGGAATCTCCTGCAACTCTTCTGGACGGTCTCCTTGTTTAAATTGGTGAATGCTGCCATAATCCTTGCCTTCAGTGCATCTTCAGTGTTACAAGGAGTTTTGTTGGTCTCTCGCTCATCTGAGTCCCACACATAATAGTGAAGGGGGTTGCAGTCTATGGTCGCAGAAATTGTCTGAGAACCATGACTGGGTTTTCTTGTTTGTGTGGCATGGTGCAGAGTCCTGTTGCCAGACATAGGATCTTCCAGCAGCCACCCTCTTGACCCAAGGCGCAGGACTATCTCCACAAGGCACTTGATGTAGGCCTCTGTGAGTCTGAGGCCCTGTGGAAAGATGAATGGAGGCATAACTTCACCAACACTAGTGATCATTCCAAGAACCTTCATAATGTCCATTAGAATCATCCAACTCTTTCCGAATCCTCTTCACTGTCTTCAGATAGACACTTAAACACTCTGAAATGGTTGTATTCGAGCTTCCGTTGCGAGTGCCAAGCGGTGTAGCATGCCGTTTCCAAACTTCTGGCGGAGTGGATTTTGTCATGGTGATCTTTTTCTCACAGACGGTTCCCAACTGACCCTACTATACTGTGCAGTCGACAAAATCAAAAACAAACAACGCGATTGCGCGAAAGTAAAAATATAGAATGGCGACATCGCACCATGTAGTTACCAATTTACTATTTCTGTTTATTTTAGTTATTCCACCAGAAACCTTTTCAATAACCTCAGTAAAATTCAACAGGTTTTGATATGAAAAAGATTTCAACGAGCTCAAGACTTTTCCTATAATAGCGATTTGCAAAGATTGAAAAAGGTAATCGGTTGGTGCAAAGCCAGGTGAATATGGCGGTTGGAGTAGAACAGACCAACCGAGATCTAAACTGAAGGAGAATTTCATCTTTATTTTAATCCTCTTTGTTTTTGCACGACATACCACTGTCGTGCAAAAACGAATATATTTTAGTGTACTTCAAATTTATTCTTACTTGTAACGTATGATTAGTAGTTAGGGTGATGTATTTTTAATGAAAAATTACTTTGATTTTTTTAGTAATGTGGCTCTTATAATGAGGAATATCGCATTCGGCTGATTTCTTGAAAAACATTGCGCACACCTGATTTAAACAAATTTGTTTGGCAGCTTGCTCGTTCTTTCCCCCTCTTGCTTTTAATATTAAAATGTACGTGGCAAATTCCATAAAGAAACGTGTTCCATAAATTTCAACCGTCTCTTCGGGATCTTAAGCACAAATGTCCTGCTTGGTTTACATTTTCGTCGTTACTCACATATTCAGTTCATGGTATTCGAAGCGTCTTTCTGTAGAATCACAAAGTCTTCTCTTCATCAGTGCGAAGGTTGTCCAGAATTCACCGCCAAATAGGTGGATTAATTTACTTTTGGTTGATTACATCACAGCTGAGCACTTATCTTTGTTTCCAACGAATGTTTCCTGCTTCTTAATATTTTGATAAGTTTCTGGAACGCACATTTCGCTATCCCAAGGTGGTCAATCTAAGTAATAAGCAACATAACAATCAAAATAATACCATTATATAGTCTAAATTTGACAAGGAAACAAATACATTCCTATTACATTACGCTAGGGCTTAATCAAAAGATTGATTCATCAATGAATATCTTGTTGTACATCACAAATTACTCTCATCCATCGAGTTTATCCTTTAAGTGTCAAAGAAATTACACTTGCAGAAAATGAATAATAACAGTTACAAGAAGAATGGCTGAAAAGTTCCCCAAATTTGACTAATTCACCAAATATCAGAAATTGTTTTGAAATCCTTTCTTCGTCATCTCAAAGCCTATGCACTATTCCATTCACTAAAGGCCTGTTCCTTCCTATTTATGTCTGTTCCTTCCTTCCTATCTATCTATCTATCTATCTATCTATCTATCTATGTGTTCATACTTAGATAAATTTTGCATGTTTCTCTGTGTTTTTCCTTAATATCTGTACCAGGCAAAGCTTTAAGGATTGCTTACGATCTGACCTCACTGAAAAGTCCTGGATCTCGTTTGATGACTGAAGTTAAACAGCATCGAATCTTGTCAGCTCTTAAAGGAGTGGCCACGTAATGATCCCCAAATATGATCATCAGTCTTTGGTGTTTTCTCATACAAACCAACCTTGCTCATTACAGAAATTTTCGAGAAAAATTGGTTTTAAACACAAGCAAATATATGTCTTCTTTATCTGGACCTAATTTTGTTAATTATACAATGAAGAAAGGAAACCTACCTCTCATTGTAGGAAATGAACATGTAATGGTATCTTGCCGAGACTAAACGCCCTGCTGTCTTTACAAGAATTGCTTGTGAAAATGTCTACTAAGAATTGTTGGAATCGATTTCAGAAATGTCATAAGAAATGTATTTAATTCTGAGCACGTCTTCTCTGGCGCAAGTAAACAAACGGAAGGTGTACAAAAATGAATTTAATGATTAATCAGAAAATTAATCATTCTTTTCAATTTATTTATGAGCGACAGGTGTCACCAGCATCAATCTCTTCTATCGCCCATAGAACAAATTTTAAAAAAATATGAAAGAAGATTGATAGCAGAAAGGGAAAAGCTATTATCTTCACCGAACATTATCTCTACATCTCTCTGACCCCCGCCTCTCCCTCCCCCCTCTCTCTCGCTATCTATCTATCTATCTATCTATCTATCTATCTATCACATTTAAGAAAAGCAAATCATAGTTTTCAGAAGGTAAGCAAATTATAATCAATAATTAACAAAAACATGGTCTTTCATTTGTAATTACACCCATACTTTGTATCCATGAAATAAACAGAAATATTAAAGAGTTCTTATACTGATTTTTGGACATATAGAAAATTATAGTTTCCATCTATGTATGATCGGAGTTGGTCTTTAGATGAATCAAAAATTAATTAAAGTAATAATTGAATAAGTGGCTTGCCAGTTCCATGCCATTGAAATAACAATGGCAAATGTATTGATAAATATTTGAGTTTAACTTTGAATTATTGCGATGGGAATAATAAGTATGAATACAGGTCCCTATTTGAAGTAGAGGGTACAAAACAAAACAAAAAAAAATGAAAAATTGACATGATTTTCTCTTTCACTGAGACAGGCGTTAAATATATGAAACCGTTATTGTCTCCTGTCTTCTCTTTATTATAGAGGCTTTTTTCTCACTAAAAGCAAACAGCGACTTTGATATAACTTTCTTCCATTTTTCCTCGCAATTAAAAACTGAATGGTCCATTATTTACTTGAAGTAAAGGTAGAGTGCAACACGTTTGCTAAAAAAATGATTTTCACATCAAATTCTCCAGTCTATCTTAATGACAAATATTTTGACGATAAAATCATTTTTAGTTAAGATCTGGATATTTTCTCATCACACTGTGTGTATGTGATTTTTTTTTTTTTTTTTTTTCATATATAAACTATTTAAGCCTGGTCCTTCTGAGGGACTTTTTAGATAAAGATTCCAGCTTTTCTATCCTGTAAAATTACGAGAAGTCTTAAGAACATTCGTTTTTAATTACGCTTTTTAACAATGAGTGTTGAAAAATGTTACAAAACGCAGGATCTTTCATACACCTACACAGGAATGTGTATCAGCATCAGACAACAGAAACCAATATGCATGCTATAAATGAAGGCATGAAATCTTCAGAACTTATTGAACATTTGAAGAAAGTACACCCCGAAAATGTAAACAAAAAGTGGCATGTTTTCATGCACTTCTAGAAAAACCACACCGATCCAGTGATGGTTTTGTGTACATCATACAACATCTCATTGCAGATTGCTAGATTTAGTAAGCCTTATACAATTAGAGAAGAGTTTATTCCACCAACAGTAAGAGAAGGTCTGCACACACTTACACAAGTTACCCGAACAAATTAAATCTGTTCCTTTCAGCGATAATTCTGTTCAAAGAAGAGTTGAGGAAATAGCTAAAACATTGAAAACACATTGTGCAACATGCTGAGGATAAGAGAATTTAGATTGCAATTCGAGGAGTCTACTCTAAAGCTTTACATTGGCTTATGGTCGTTTAGTTAAAGATGAAAGTTTGCTTCAAGAACTTGCAAGTCAACGAGAAATAAGCACGAAAGGGTGACTCGGTTGCTGAGAATTTTCAAAGAAATACATTACCAATATTCTTGCTTGTGCCAGAGATGGGGTACAATCAATGATAAGTCTGCCAGTGAGGCTTTACCAATTTCTTGAAAATAACGCCGGACTTTTTGTATTTACGCCGCATTGTAATCCATAGGCCACATCTGGTCGGGAAAGTGGTTGATTTCCCGACCATTGAGCACTTCTTATCGCAGTAAATAAAATCGAGTCACATTCTCTCAATTCTCGACAGCTCTGTACTAAAAATGATTTTCAATGTTGTTGCATACAAAAATTAGATGACTATCAAAATCTGGGATGTTTCTACTCCCTTTTTTAACAGTTGCTGAATTCTTCCAAGACTCTGTTATCTTTGATGATGAACTAAGTAATATCAAGGAAAACGTTACTTATTATTATTTTTAAATTATTCAATCCAAGGAAAACAATAAAGCCACTAAGGCGCAAGGCTTTACTGAGTTTAAGAGAATATGAGAAAAAGAAAAGAGCGAAAAATAAAAGAACATTATTTAAGACAGACAATAACGATTAATATTGCATTAAATTTTTGAAGACTGAAAGCAAGAAGCCGGAAGGGAGTTCCAAAAACGAGAAGTGCGAGAGAGAAAACTGTTAGCATAGAACTTCCGGTTACATCTATTTCAGGGGTAAAATGATGAGACACTGCCGCTAATCTAGTACTGCATTTAAATTCCTAAAGTCCATGTACCATTTTGAAAAATACGAAACTTTGGCACAAGGTTAAAAATGGGGATAGAGGAAGGCTGGTCTTCAAGGCTGTCTTATCCAAAATGATATTGAGTTAAGGCCAATGTTAAAAAAAAAAGATCTTGCACTGTAGAATAAAATCAGAATATATCTTACCTACTCAAAACCATATTTAGTAGAGTAATGTTTTAATGTCGTTAACTATATTCTTTCCAAGCAAAGACTGAAAATTACTGAACATCTGGATCAAAGAATTCTTCCAGCCTAATGTTGAGAATCTGATATCCCCCAACCAATTACAGCCGTCGCATTAAAACTGTAAATAATTACAATTTCGTGTTGTAAAGCCAACTAAATAAATTGGTTTACTTGTGTTTTTTAGTGAAGGCCTACATGAGTTTACAGTGTTAGATAAGTTGTCGCTTTGGAATTTACAGTAGAACTAGAAATACCAAGAAAAGTGTCTTCATATGGTTATTGTAACTGGAACCCTATGGATGCAGTCTGGGAGCTAAGGCGGTGACAGCTAGAAAAAAATTGGAAATAACTCTAAATTAAAGGTGTATCTATCATGTCTCACGATGTGAAACGATGGAAGTAAATTCCAAAGATCGGTTTTCTTGTCAGATGGCTGAACTGTTCTTTGAAGGAGCGTTAAGTCAATATAGCTAAGCTAGCTAGATTAAATCTCAGGTCCTGCATTTTCCTCGGAAGTCTACTGGTATGGCTTTTGTTAAATAATGACATACAAGATAAAAAGGAATACTTTTCTTTACCGGCGCGTTTCGTCCTCTGATGGCAAATGGCAAACTTAGCATCAGCAGAAGGCAGTTGAAATTTCTGGGGACGTAATGAGGAGGAGAGCTTGGAAAATCTGATACTCATAGGACAGAGGAAAGCAGCACGTAACATAGTTGATGAGCTTGAGTAAATGGATGTTAGAACAGGGTTTGGGATAAATAACAAAAAGACAAAACTTATTAACAGTTACAAGGGACAGAAAGATGTGGAGGACCATGACTGCCTGAAGGGACACGGCACATAAAAGAAGAAAACCTAGAAATCTATAAACCTAGAAATCTATAAACCGAAGGGTTAGGTAAATGAAATAGCTAGATATTAGCGACCGTATACGCGCGTGCTGGTGCGCATAAGTTGGTAAGCGAATAAATAATTACCAAATTTAGCCAAGAATTGTAGACATAATACTGCTCAATGTGATTAGACAGAACAAAGAAATATATATCAATAAATACACATATATCTACGTTTGGTGTGCGACTCGAGTTTCGCTGGTTACCCAACTCATTGGGCACAAGATATAGCTTATAGTTTATTTAAAAAAGTATACAGATGCTCATGGGGTGGACGCTGATTCATAGTCCAAAATTGAAATAGTACAAAAATAGTGCTAAAGTAATACCGGGGTTTAAGTGCAGCAAATGAGCTGTAGGTATTAGTCAATAATAATAATAATAAAAAAAAAAAGGAATTGAAGTACGCTTAAAATTTAAAATTTGAACGATGGCCGTTGTTCGTAAAATCCGTTTGACTGGTTAAAGGGAGGTAACAGTGTATGACCTAAAATAAGAGTGGGTGGAAAATTAAAATTTGAAATTAAATTTAGACGAAAATTGGATTAACCAAGATTACAATATTTTTTATGCATACACGTAGACATACGCTCATTCTGTTTATTGAGTAGATGTGAATTATTAATATTTTTTAGGATGAATTATTTTTTGCATAAACATAAATTTCACGTGTCCCCCCGCCTGGTAATGGATTTATTTTAGCGACCAATTCCTAATTCACTGCGGGTGTGTAGCTGTCTGTTTTGGTACCCCAATAAAACTTAGAGAGTATTGTGGCATTTGCGTATTTTTTTGTTATTAAGTGTCATTTTATGATGATAAAAACATTTTTTCCCAATTATTAGCAGTTGACCCGAAATAAAATATAATTTGGTCATTATGCTTGATGCTGAACTTATAAATAACTCCTTTATACACTCATTCAAAGGACAGGTGTTCTCTTTTCGGAAATTGCATTTTTGATCATCATAGCTACCGTTGTAATTATTTTTGCTTAAGTATTTATTAAGGGTTACACTATTGTGCTGGGCTATATATTGATCAAGGTTTCTAGTGCAGCTCTAACCATAATGTTGTTTTTGTTGTATATATTTTTGAGAAAAGGTTAAAGTGGTTGTGTACTATTTTAAGGAAGATTCTGCCGATGTTGGGCCCCACATTACTATTGAAAGGTAGGTTCAATATCATGAAAAATCATATTTTTTTAAAAATAATTTTATATATATATATATATATATATATATATATATATATATATATATATATATATATATATATATATATATTACGTTATTACTGAAAGGTGGTTTGAACCCACGTTTCAATAGTAACGTCGGGCGAATCATCGGTAGAATCTTCCTTAAATTTAAGTACACAAACAACCACTTTAACCATAACCCTTTTCTCGAAAAAAAAAAAAAAAATACAACAAGAACAATATTAACTATGTGCCTTAATAAATTTTCTTTGAATGAGTGTGGGGAAGGAAGAGAATTATTTCAATTCATTACAGTACGTATAAATAATGAAAACACTATGCCAAAAAAAGTGATTGGTTTTTTACAGAGGAAAAGAAAGAAGTTTAGAGAATTTGGTGATTTAATTAAAAAAATAGGAAGTTAAGAAAAAATATTTGAGAGCGAAGTAAAAACAATGGAAGAAGTATATTAAAGAAAGAAGCTTATGAAGAAAAATAAAAAAACGAACACAGAAAGTAAAGAAAAGTACGAAAATAAGGAAAGAAAAAAAAAAAAACTTGGAGGAGAAGAGAAAGAAAAAAACTTGGAGGAGAAGAGAAAGAAATGTGCAAAGAAAGAAACGAAAAGAACGCTTGGAGAGAGAAAAATTAAAGAAAGGAACTCAGAAAAAAGGAGAATAGAAAATAAAAGAAACGCTCAGAGAGTGAAAAGAAAACGTACAAAAAAAAGAAAAAAAAGAAAGAAAGAATAGTAGAAAAGAAAAATGCCTGTGGAGATAAGGTATATAGAAAGAAAAGAAACGCACAGAGAAAGAAAAAGAAGAAGAAAAGAACGTATATAGAAAGAAATGAATAGAAAAAACGTACAAAGATAATGTGAAAGGAATGCTCAAAAAGAAAAGAACGAAAAATATAAAAGTAAAAAGGCACAAAGAAACGGAAGGAAAGCGCAAATATTAAAAGATCGTGCAGTGAAAAGAAAAGAAATGTTAAATAAAAAAGGGGAAAGAAACAGTGAACAAAGAACGGGTAGTGAAAAAAACACACAAAGAAAGGAAAACGAATAAAAGAAAGCAAGAATGTGTAGAGTGAAAAGAAAGATGAATGAATAAAAACAACAATAACTCAATTTGAAATGCAATTCGCAGTTTTTATCGAAGGATTATAAAGCAAATCACGCCTCATTTGTTTATGAAGTGCGTGCAATAAAAGGACAAAATACGCGAGCTGCGTTCAAAAATATGCAAGAAAAACAAGCGTAAATAGACGCCAATGGAATCGCACAGGTGATTGAAAAGGACGGGTGGGGAAAGTTGGGTTTATCTTTTATTATTATACAGCTGCGACACTTAATTTTTGCGTTTTCCATTTAAGTAAGCGATATTCATTCCAAACAAGACTCACGAAATTTTCTATCAATATTCCTTTTCATCATCAAGAGATGACCGGGTTATTACAGATAAGTAATAAAACTTATCACCGCTAAACCGTTCACTATATAGTTCTATTCGGTTTGATCGGAAGATTTTATATTGTAAATTTTATTGGTCACTAAATTTTCGAATTTAATGATCATCCAAGCGTAAATTACAAAATTAAGCAACATTTGAAAATCCAATGTGCTATCATTAAAAAAATTAGGTACTGCCACGGGCTTTAAAAAAAAAAAAAAAAAAAAAAGCAAGAAATTATTTTAAATAATTTAAATTTTGGTACTAACTGAAAAGACAATGACCTAAAGTAGTCCCCACAAAAAAGAAAAAAAAAAGAAGCGATGCCTAAGGATTAAAAAAATTCATTTTAAAAGTAAAAAAATCTTGATGCTTTTATTTTAGTTTTAATTAAAAGCTAATTGATTAAATTTCATATTTCCAATAAACAATATACTTTGGTGTATTTCAAACCGAATTTAAATTCTTGGAATGTTTTTAAATCTCTAAAATCGGCCATACTGACAAATCTGTCAACACAGTATAATTCTATTTAAAGAAATGTTTCAAAAATACTTTTCTGAAAGTTTATCTGAGAAAAATTAACTGATTTAAAGTTTAATCTGAATTAAAACATTACTTTCAGTTAATATTGCAAAAAAGCATTTAACTCGGAGATGGTTGATTTTATGAGGTATTGAAACAGTTATCGATAAACTGACAATTACGAAATTTAGGTAAGTGGAGGGGAGATACTGAAAAAAATATATGAATCCAATGTAAACACCTTTAGATAATTTTTTTAACTACCCAGTAATCTTTTTTTAGGGAAATATTCTAAATAATCTAATATTTTATTGGATTTCAGGTACTTTGGCGAAACAAAGATGCTTGTTGTGGAAATGTTAGAAATATGCCAATAAATTCTATTTACTATAGTCACCGTTCTTATTTTCTGATGTGTATGGATGCCCGTACTTACAAAAATCGGCACATTTATAGACGAAAAAAATATGTCTTTTAAAAAAAAAAAAAAAAAAAAATACTGGACGGTCGCTGTATACTGTGAAAAAACATTGGAAGCTCCCCCCGCCAAAAAAAAAAAAAAAAAAAAAAAAAAAAAAAAATCAAATAGTACACACGAGATATCGATAAGTGGTGGTGTAACATAACCCCAAAATATTTAATAAAGTAACCTAAATATTTTGACAAAAGGATACAAGATTTGCTTAGCAGTAGTGTCCAGTAAAGTAGTATAAAAATCGTTTGCAAATATCAAATCTGCAACGTTTCATATATGCGGTCCTGAGAAATGGCAGACAATATGAGAAAAGTTAAAACAATTTGTATGGCTTTGTTTTTTGTTTTTTTGTTTTTTGTCCAAACATTCAGGAAACGAGACAAATCTGGAAACATTCACAAAATATTAGGTTGTTTAGAAATTAATGTAGGATTTCATTTTTTTTTTTTAATTTCAGTAAGCATTTTTAATAAAACACGTATGTTGCCTAAAATTGTGTATCATTTGAAATCCTATTTTATACTTTTCTTTCTATTTAATCCGTTTTTAACATAACTCGCATTTTTTGTCAATTTTTAGACCTTCGAAGTTAATATGTCAAAACAGGATAATGACTAAGTTTATTTCCGTGTTTTGTTTTATGGATTACAGCTGATTGTTTGGGTGGGGGGGTCTATGTATTTGTGTGTGTAGATGTGAATGTATTTCCGTAAAATTTTTACCGGCCTGACGATTGCGTTTAGCATGAAACAGACTGTCCCTCTGGGTTTTGACTTCAAGGTCCACTTATATATATATATATATATATATTCGTGTGTGTGTGTGTGCGCAGAAGTAACTGACTTAGGAAGTTACTTTTTGCGGTTGATGTAGTTTGGTGTTCATGTATTTTATCTCGCTTGGGTCGATCTTGCAGTATGGCATGTAGGCCGAATAAGGCTTTTTTCGGCGTGGTGTGAGTAAGTGAATTCGCTGTGTGCGTCTGCTCCGTTCATCTATAGGCTGAGGATAGGCATCAAACGAAAGCCAAAATGTAATATTTTGGTTAAGTTCCCATTGGTTAAGAAAATCTTGTGGTGTGCTTACTGTTATGTCCGCATGGTGGCGACACCAAGCATACTTTTATGTGTAGACTTTATGAAATAGTTGTAGAGCGAATTTGAAAAATTATTTTATTTGTCTATTTTCGCAGTCCCAATAGTTCAAACTTGGCCACATTGCAGTACAAACGGCTAAACATGTCAATAAAGTTTGGACCAAAGAAGCTTTAATGAATTCCCAGTGCAACGTTGATTTAAATAATTCGTTGTGAATTCACTCTTGAATGAATGTCGCGTATGTTCTGCCATTTACAACGATGCATTAAAAACTTTGGAGGAAACAAATTTTTGCACATCTGTTCGAGATCGTGCAGGGAGGTTTTGACACAATTCCCGAACATTATTTATTACAACAAACGTTATTTTTAATAGATACACGTATTTAAGCAGACATCCCAGTTTTCTCTATTTTTTTCTTTTAAGTCAAATTAATATCAACCGGCCTAGATCTCACGAAAGAAAAACTGTACCTCCCAACAAGAATCGAACCTGTATAGACTTTTTCTATCAGGGAAACCACTCTTATAGCTGAAGCGGACCGTTACTAGTTACTAATTTGGCCACAGGAGACTTTCATGACAAAGTGAACCTCAATTATCCACATAAGGAGAGCACATCTTTTTATGACTTGTTCGAATCTATATCTGCTACCTTCATTTTCGTACCCGAAAAGTAAGCAGTAATTTTTAAATGGATTTAAAATGCAATATTATTTCTTATTACCAGTTGAAAATCCTTTATCCGAAATTTTTGGGACTGGAAGTACTTCAGTTTTCAGATTTTTTTTCGGATTTTGGAATACAGGCTATTTAATTTGTATATAGCTTCTAAATGGAAAACCAGCAATAAACACGATATCCCTTTACATTTCATAACACAACTTATACATATACCCTGAAGCTAGTTTTATATAAATAACATATACCCAGAAAGTAGTTTTATATATATAGAAAAAAAACATAACCTTAAAGTAGTTTTATATAAAATTTAATAAATTTTGTGTACAGGTACAGTTAAAGACGCTAGTCATGTAATACTTAAACAGATTTTTAAATAGTGAAATTAAGAATTGACGTACATACAGTATTTGTATAATAACAAAACATGGATTAGGATTAGGGTTAAATGTAATGAAAACTGAAAAAAGTCAAAATTTTATTTGTAACGTTGAAACGCATTAATCATGCTACGGGTAGCCATGTTACTTTCTGAAATGTTCCATTTGTGGCAAATCATGTCAGCGTCTGAAAAACTTTCGAATTTTGGAATTTCGCATAAATGATACTAAACCTGTATTGTAAAAGTTTTTTTTTTTTTTTTTTTTTTTTGTGGATACAGGTGTTTGATTCGACATTCCAGTTTTTTGTTTTTTAACACTGAAATTAATAACTGACAGAAATTTTCATTTATTTTCGTTTGATATTATCGCCTATTATAGAAGCGTTTATGTTGAGTATTTGGATCAACGCACAACAAAGAAAAAGGCGAGAAAGGATTTTAATTATAAAAATATAAAATATTTTTATTTTCGTGTTTTTACAACTAAATTTTTCTAATGTGTATGAGTGTTAAAGTTGTTAACAGTCCTTGTTTGTAACTGTTAAAATGAAAAGAAATGTAATTTTTTCGAGGCAATGGAGAAAGAGAGAAGGAAAGTGTAAGTGTTACGTAGCTTGATGAGTAAGAGTGTGTCACGTAACTTTGGGAGGAAGAGTGTTGAATGTCACGTAGCTTAGTGAGAAAGAGTGTACGTGTCAAGTAGCATGGTGAGGAAAAGGGGTGAATAAGTAACGGAATTTCCTTTAAGCCGTGCCGTCGTGCTGTTGTCACATGTATCTCCTTACTGGCTTGTTTAGTCTAGAAGCTTTGCATAAATATTCTTCAAACGGATCACGAAGCATCTTTTTTATTGTTGGCGGGAACGCGACTCATTGGTTGAAAAATGTATATATTCCTTTTCAAAGGATTAATTTATTAACCGGAAGGATGCACGGATCCTCCGACACAGAAATCATTTTTTTTTTTTTTGTCATTTGATGATTGATTGTCTTGGTACTTATTTTCTGTCATCGCTCCACAAAGAACATTAAGATTAAATACATCCCCCCCAAAAAAAAACAAAAAACGATACCTAATGTTTAATATTAATTTTAAAAACGAGAAATCTTTTTTAAAGATTTTATTTTAGTTTTAATTTCAAGCTGATAGATTAAATTTAATATTTCCAATAAGCAAAATACTTTACTGTATTTCGAAATGAATTTAAATTGATTGGAAGTAGTTTTATTTTAAACGTTAAAAATGGTTGATTTTAGCCATCTTTACAATTCTCTCGGCACGACGTAATTCTTTAAAACTTTTCAAAAATAAAATATACTTTTCTAAAACTTTGAAGAAGATTAGCTTACACACTGGAAGACAAGAAGAAGAACAACAACATGGCGTTGTCGATCTAACATCATTGGACTTTGTAGAAATTCATTGTTTTTTGGCTCAGGCGAGGGCAAAGCAAAAAATTTGTAGGAGGAGAAAACGAGATTACAGATTTTTTTTGGCTTCGACAAGATGTGAGGCCATTAGAAAGATCTCCATCATGGCATATCCCAAATTATTAGAGGATTTAACGTTTTGAGAAATTTCGAACGTTATTAAAAACAACAACAAAAAACTTGTAAAAAATTGATCCTAAAAAGGAAATCACTAACTACAGACGCAAGTAAGCCGTATCAGCAATTTTTTAAGGTCAGCCGAAGCTAACTATTCAAACATTGAAAAAGTAACGTATGGAGCAGACAGAGAATACTTAGAATTATTTCCCTTTTGTACATTCATACAAAACAGTTACTAAAAGAAAATATTTTTTTAAAAAAGGTGCACACTCGAAAATAGTATCAAGAAGCTACCTGGAGACCCAAAACTACCCTTCAAGACATCCGTGACACAGGCCAACATTGACCCCGAGACCTGAGAAACCGTTGCTGCAAATCGACCTTCCTGGCCTAAGACCATCCAGGGTGGGGGTGATATTTCGATTTCATGACTCTTCAAGAATAGGCTGGGTCTTTACAACTATCCCCGCCACCGAGAATAAGAATCGAGGATGACGATTTCGATGCTCGGATGCGAGTGGGTCCCGACGATGGCGAAACTGGAAACCACTGATTCGCTAAAAAAAAGATAGCATACAACGACGAAAAAAATGTTTCAAACTTAATAAAAACAATGTTTTATCGTCAAAATATTTATCTTATTAAGAAGAAAGACCAAATGAATTTTTTGATTATTTTTTTATCCATTTTATAAGGTTCGAAATATTGACTAAAAATCTTTCTTGGCATTAGCAGGGAGACCAAAGATTAATATTAGAAATTTCAGTGTCTTTTCTGCAGTGAAAAACACATTGATTTGGAAATTCTTGTAAAAAATCAAATAATTGTCGGATTTTAATAAAACTTTCAGGACTTATTCACAAATTAATTAAATTATCTTAGAAATGTTTTGTTTTATGAAATCTTGGTAATTTTTTTTAACATTTGTTACCCAACCCAATTTAATTTTATGAAATTTCGAGAAATTAAATGTCCCATTTAATGTTTAAAAGCAGAACTCTTTCGATTTTAAATCAATTTGTTTTTGTAAAACAGGACCACCAGTTACTGAAAAGTTGTTCTGAATCGTAAAATAAAAAATGCAATAAAATTAAGACATTATTTAATTAGAGAATGTGATTTTAATTGCTTTTATGAAAAAGATATTATGAATACTACTGTCTTAAAAAATCTTTTTCGATGAATAACAAATTTTTACGAGAATTGTTTTCATTTTTAAAAATTTTAATTATAATAATTTATATAAAGTTTTAAATCTTAAATTTTTGTATTACTTTGTCTCCATTATGAGATATTGTTATTAAGCAAAAATCATTATGGTAAAAGCTTAGTACAATTCCTCGAACGCCAATATTTTAAAAGGGATTCTGAATTTTTTTTTTTTTTTTGCCGATTTTTGTAAATATGGATGGGCATGCACGAAATTATCAGAAAATAAGAGCAATAACTATCATAAATTTAAAACCAAATTACCTAAAATTCAATAAAACACTAGACTACGGAGAATATTTTCGGAATTTTTTAAAAGTTAAAAATTATATAAAAAAAGCGCTCAAGTAAAGTTTACAGATGTCCACCTTAGAAAAATATTACTTCTGTCTGTCAATCAAATTGATTACAAGTATTTTTCTTTTTTAAATAAATATTATGTGTACATTTTTTTGTGTCCAATTTTAAGGAAAATGTGTTTTAAATTATGCAAGCACCAACTCACCGAAAAAAATCGTGTTTTATTAAATTATTTTTGGTAAAATTCGGCACATTTTTTTTTTTTTTTTTTTACTAAAATAACATCTTAAGGGATGTTATTGGTTATTGGCTTTGGCAAAAAAAATAAAAACGTGATCCAGGAGAACGTTCCATTCGGGAGGATCCCTTAAAGCCCTTCTATATCACAACACCCACATTTCGCATGTAATCTCCTCAAATTGATTATATGATTTCAGATATTCAAAATATTGATTACGGTAAACATGGTCGAATTACAAACAATTGATTTTGTAAGTGTAGTGATACTAGCAAATTAGTATGCATAATTTGCATAAGCAGAACTGAACATTCAATATAAGTGGTCTCTGAGACTAACCAGGCAGAAGTACGACTTAGTAGCTGCTTAGTGCTAATATCAACTTCACAACAGTAAGCACTACTCAAAAGTGGTACTTTCTGATAACTAGTTTACTGCTGTTAATTTAACAAAGCTATGTACTGACATTATTAAAATATCTACTATTTACATTGTTCGGACTGTTGTTCTCATCTTTATTGTCATATCAAATGCGTTTCTGCCGTTGTACGTTGTAAGGATCCCAAATAAAAACTAATCGACATTTATTAACCCAACCTGTTTGAATGAAAATATGCTGCCTAAATATACACAATATTAAAATAGCTACTTCTTGATGTTTTAATGACAAATTCTGTGAAATTATTTCTTACTTCTCTCAATTCACATTCGTTCGTTGATGTTTTATAGTAAGATTCACAAGGCCGGGACGACAGCCCTCGAAATAGAGGGTTACATGAAGAGACGGTTTATTCGAATAGAAGGGGGAATACCCCTAGACTTGAACAGGTTAATTGTAGTGATTGTGGAAACATCCTCTTGGGAGTTGGTTCTACAGAGCAGTGGTTTTCAGGAAGAAGCTGTTCGAGTGGAACTTACTTCTTACCAATGAAATGCGGAGTGAATGTGAGGTGTTTACTACAATGTGAGTGGCATGTCAAGTCCAAGCCGTGAACGTTAAAACTAGCGAAACCAAAGACAGTTCGTCCGAGCACTTTCCATTGGAAGTAACGATAGAGTAGTGAGAGGGTTGTCAAATCTCGCCTATGAGAGGTTGGAGGGTGGAAATTAATTTTTTATCCACAAGGACTTAGAGACGCTTTTGAACTCTATCGAGACTGGAAAGTGATCACTAGGCACAGCTCCGACCAAAATATGACAACATTATTCTTATCATTTTAGGCCTGATCTGGCTCTTTTAAATGAAGAGGAGAGCGTGAAGAATCAGGAACTTACTGGAGCTGCACAGGGAGCCGATCATTTTCCTGTCTCTTTTATGATAGTTCCACTTGAAGTCAGCTGTAAGTTTAATGCCCAGTAGCCTATGAAAGCACGGAGCCTCCTCGATGGGAATGGCGATAGTTCGGGGTCCGATCAGGGCTAATGGAATGTAACTAGTTTGGTTTTCGAGACACTGAATGTAACTAGCCAGTCCCCCACCCACTGGGAACTTACTGCTAGATCGTATAAGAGATTAGCTGCCAATCTCTGATCATCAAGAGTTTTAGAGATGCACCCGTACATCGTCGTATCATCGGCATAGATGTTTACAAATGATTTGAGTGTATTCATAGGCAGAACATTTATGTAAATCAAAAAGAGGGTGGTCCGAGAAGTGACCCCTTTTTAAAGACCTTTTCATCCAGAACCGATCACATACCACAGACTGGTCGAGAGTAAATGACGAGTGAATAATGGAGTAAATGAAATCTTTTCTATTAAGCAACCCATTTTTAATAATCTAAAAAAGAGGTATCGTTCCATTGGTTTAAGATCTTTACAAAATATCCTTAAGGAACAAAATAGGATAGTTTTTATTTTTACGATTGTTTTATACTCGTCTATTATAAGTAAAGTACTGATTATCAGGCATTCTTTGCTCCAGAACCATATAGGATTATCAATGTTTCCGGATCAACAGAAATCACGTAATAGCAATTCAATAATACCCTTCTGATCCACTAATTATGCAACTCTACAGCATCGTCACGTTGAAACATTGATCTCCGTAAGATCACCGAAATTAAACAACGTCGAGCCTGGTTAGTTGGGTGACCGCTTGGGAATATCAGGGACTGTAAGCTTGAATGCGCGGGTGATACAATAGATAATGACTCGGAATTGTTAATTGGAGAGCCAAGTCTCAATTCCCGTTGGGTTCGTTATATTCACTTATGTGCAAATACCCTTGAGAAAGGCATGAATCCACCTCTCCCACCTCCCAACTTGTATCACTAAACTATTATTATTTCCAAAGAAAATCCTTACAATCTAAACATATTTTCTGGCTTTAAGTAACCTGCAAAGGGTTGATAAGCCATAAAAAACGAATCGATCAATCTACGGCATCATCGACTGTTTGTTTTGTCGGTATTGCCCCATCCATGGCAGTAAGGCCACTAAGACACTATGGGTTACAGAGTGTGGAAGAAAAACATTAATAATGAGCGGGAAGAGAAAAAGACAGTAGTTAGCTGGAAAGCATGGAACCGGAAGGGTGTTCCAACAAGCGAGAAGTGCGAGAAAAGAAACTTACGGCTACATCTAGACAGCTCAACTAAATTGATGTGATCTCGACGCTAGAACAGTACTACACTTAAATTCAAAAAGTCAAGTACGAAGAGCTCATCCGAAAAATTACATGAACATATTTATAGAAAAGACACAGAGAGGCAACCTTACGGAGGTGGGATATAGAAATATTAAATTTAAATAAATATATAGAAAATTATAAAGAAATTTATCTAGCCGCCCGGTGAATTAGGCTGGCAATCGTGTGAAATTCAAAGGCTTGCTCGTAATCTTATCCAGATTAAAAGATGTGTCGGGACATCATCCATTACCAGATAATCGGCGATGCACCTATATTAGACAAATTTTCCAAATATGATCTCTTCATAAAAATACTTTCCGGGGAAAAACCTGAGTTGCCTCTTTATTAATGCCCTCATCTCTATTGGTGCCTCTGACATGTGCTTATTTTGTTTAATCCCCTGCTCTGATCTTCGTTACATCTGACCGCTTCAATATTCATCCGAGCAAAGTGTTATGATGATAACATGGTAAACTATGATGGTAAACTAGTAAGCAATTGTAAACTCGACAGAAAACCGTCCCAGCAACAGCAGAAGACACGTTTAGATGTTTAGATGATAATGGTGACTTAATAAAGATTAGGATAATCGGCAGTTTAGTGTTGTACAGATTTATTTTGCTGAAACGGAAGATATTTACTAAGCTTACTTTAGTCTGGCACAAAGTCACAACAAAGGCTATCCATTGCAATGGTTTGCAAGAGTAACTGTGGTGTTGTAACGGAATCGGCTTAGCTTCAAATTTACATTTGGCATCAGAGTTCTGGGTGCACCAGAAGGATGTCCTGGATTTAGTCTCAGCTACAGTCTCTCACACGCCTCAGACCGAGAACATAATGTCCACGTATTGGACAATAGACGTCCGGAGCCGCTCGTATACCAGACAGGCTGAGATTAACTGACGAAATACTGGAGTGAATAAAATATGATATAATGAAAATCCCAGTCTTGTTTTTATCATTAGTGGTGCAACCCTTTCATTATATATCATTCGCTCTATAGAAAGCGCCTCTATTGAAATAATAAGTTAAGTTTGATCTACAAATTAACAACTAGTATTGATGAATATTTTAATTCAACAATACTTGTTCTTTTTAAACATCACTGGAAAGAAAGAAATATGAGAATGTCAACATTACCAATTGAGAGAGGGAATAATAACTAAGAAGCCTGCTTCGAGGCCCTATTGTAGTAACATTTATCCAAATTGCGTGCCTAACCTTGTGGTCTTGTGCCATACGAAGCTAAGCTTATCGATACAAGAAGAAAGAAAAAAAGGAAGATATTAAGAAAACTTCTGGTGACCTTAAAATGAAGGTTAGCAAAATATTGATTCATTTCTGGAATTGGTTCAACAAACGAATAAGAATCCAAGTTGATGTCTGGAGCAAAGTGGCAAGCAACCCTATCGAGTAAAAATGTAAAACTTTATTTTTGCTTAAAAATCAAACTTTTAAAAAACCCAGCTCCACCATATAAACTAAATCGTATGTTTGTCAACTGACATTTCCTGATTCCACTCCCTCGAGGCTTCATTGCTTTTGAACGCTGGCTGATGATTATGTGACTCCACATTTCGGCCATGAGACATTTTTGAATATTTAATCTTTGGCTGTGATTGGTTGTCCCGAGATGCCAGCGTATGCTCATGCTGGCGTCCATTGGATTTGATATCTGGATTTGTCAGTTTTTCGACTGGAACCTGTTTCAGTCGCCGAAAGGTTTCTGTTACTGGAGCCTTTATCGTGTCCAAGGCTGTAAAAAATGTAAAAACATTCATTACATTAACGAGTAATGGTTATTTTAGTGTGATAGCTAATGTGTAAGGTTTCTTTCAGGAATATTTTATAGTACATGAAATAATGTAGTTGAAAAAAAGGTACATGCACAAAATAACAGACCAAACAGACAATGCAAGATAACAGTTATTAAACAAAATTAACAAAAGGAAAGTTTAAAACAAGAGTTTCTTTTACTAGAAGCAAATTGCATACACTACGAAATCTTCATGAATATATTTGAGTGGGGCTTACTGTGTTGGTGTTTGTGGGCGAAGCGTTAACAGCTTAAAAGGGCTTCAGTGTGAAAAGTTCATTTCGCACATTTCGAAAGCTGAAAACCGGGAAGAGAGAGTTACTTTAAGGGTTCATGTGTTTTTATACCCTAGAGCTGCTGATGATACAAGGTTTATTATGGGTTGCTATTGCTACTATGTTTAAGGACTGGAACTGATATTGGGTTTCTTAAAGTACGACATTACACTTAATGTGGATCAATTTATACACGCGCATGCGCGAATACGCACTCACGTAGTGATCTTTTATTCTAAGAGGTTAGTGTAAAAATCTCAACTACTTGCTCTTAAGAACTAGTTCGTTTCTTGACCTACGCAGAGAGTAAAAGAACACATCGATTGATTGTAATCTTTCCTATTCCATACCGGAATAGGGTTCAAGGTCCGATGAATGGTTTTGTAATAAAGGCATAGTATACTTAAAACATCTTACGAGTTACTTTCACAATTTCCGTCTAAAAGGTTATTTATTCGAAGCTAAGAATAAGCGTAGTTTGTATTAAAAAAATGTGCAAAAAAGTAAGATCCTGTCAAAAAACGGTAACATCAATTCAAAGCCATAAAACTGTACAATTCCGGTGATTCATATGTAGATGTAGCAGTAGACACGTCACGTGATTTTCTGAACTCATCAAAAGTCAGGTAAAATATATTTACTCCAAGACTTTTTGTTCTCCCAAAAGGTTATAAAAAAAACAGAGAATTTTACTTACGTCAAACCTACTACAAACTCCGTACCTCTCGGCACCATCAGAACATTTTACGGCCTTATTTCAAAGATAATAAAATTGATAATGATGCTCCCACATTATGAACAATTCTCATTCCATATTCAACACACACTAAACAATCACCAAAACATAATTTATCCAAAAAAAAAAAAGTAAATAAATTAATCGAATGTTAATTTACCTTCCCTTTTATTCTAATTGAATTTCTGTTTTTTTTTTTTTGTCCACTGATGAATCACAATATGAGTTTTGTAGCAATTTCATTTTATGTCAAATTCTTCTCTGTTCTCTCGGCGACTCATCTCTTTTAATTTTAGCGGCAAAATGGCTGTCATATACAACTTATACAAAGTAACGTGTTAACAATCAGATTGACAATACTATTTCATACACCAAAATCATTAATCATTCACATTTTTCTCAACCATCATAATATGCCATTTTCTCTAAGAACCTAAACTATCTATCTATAATATCTGAACAATTTTCAATAAAATATATACAGATGATTAACAATATACCAGTCATCCAATAATAAATTATAAATAAACGAAATTCGGGTTCGTATGAGATCCTATCTTTCTCTCTGTCTCGAAGTGTTAAGTTTACTACTTTGTTTTGATCGGAAAAATTAGGTATTTTTCGCCTTCCTTTCCTTTTCTTTTATACCAGAAACAAGCCGAAGAAAACAGAAAAAGATGTTACCCCACTTAACTTTACTAAAAATCGTCGCCAGGGGACACTCTTGCCTATAAACTGACAGTGACATTCGCTGTCATCCTCTCTTTTCCGCTTTTTCTCTGGGACAATAAGATGTAGTTCGCACGAGGTACAAATGTGTCTCCTACCGGGGAACGCACGTTTACTTCACTTTCAATTACGTTTCTCTCGGATCTCTACACAAACCTAACACACACACACACACACACACACACACACACACACACACACACACACACACACATTCTCTCGTTTAAATGTTTTTTTCTTTCATATTCATTGTTTTGTTACACATAACAATCTTTTATTGTCTATGTATATCATTGTTTTGTTAATACATACAGTGTCGTTTGTTTGTATATAGTTTTGTTGTTACTTTTCGTTTATTATCCGGGCTCACATTCGATTCCTTGTGTGGGAAAATATACCTAAACACAACCAGCATTCCCACAGCAAAATGAACGAAAGGCAAGAGAAAACTAAAATGAGAGAAAGCAAATCTGCCCGAGATATAAACAAATTTGTAAGATGTATCATTAAAACATAGTAACTCAAAATTATATACAATTTACAGTAAAGCTACTTACAACTGGTCAGATACAACAGTTTTTCTCTTGAGCTGCTCATCATGCAAGATCTTTTTCTGTTTGTGTCGTCATATTTTGTGTGACGTATCTTTTATCGAAATTATTTCATGCAAATATTAAGTATGTTTAAACGTTACGAATTATATCAACCATGAATTTAAGTCACGGCTGGGATTTAATAATTGGTTTGTAGGAATGCAGAAAGTAATTATTTCTCTTTTGATAGGACTAACGTAATAAACTGTTGCTTGTTGCAGCTATGTCCTGTCTCCCTGGTGGTTCTGTCCGAAAAAGGAATCCACCCGATCTCCTCCCGGTGAATTGAAGGAACCACCATTATTCGCCACGTTGTGAATTCTTGATCCGAACAGCGGTGTATCGGTCTCCCAAGAACGGTCCGGTGGGAAGGGGAGGAAATGGCTGGCCATTACGCTGAAAGGAAATCACTATTTATGCAAAAAAAGTTTCTTGTCGTAGCCGCAAAGACATGAAAAAGAAAAAATAAGCAATTCTTTCGGTTCCTGTACAAAGAGCCCTTTTTAGGCCACTGTTTCTATGTCACTACCGAAGAATTTACACGAGTACAAAATGTCGTAACGAGGTTCACTCGTCTGGGGTCGGATGTGACAGAGAGAGAGAGAGAGAGAGCAGTAAAATTTCTGCCTAAACAATTTCGGCTGATCTAAGGGAAGTAATTCAGGGATCTTCGTCGGAGCGTGTAATTATAGCAGTTTGGTTTCTCAGCTTTGTTGGCAAAATTAACTGGTTTCATACAGGGTTTGTTTCTATTTCTGGGTTCGGATCGAACCTCTTGGGCGCGTGACAACCAACCAACCGGGCCAGCAAATTCCAACAGGCCGTCTCTTCCGCGTTTTTCCGCGTTCTAAGAGCCACTCTGTTCTCTCCCCGGTTCTGCGATCTGACTAACTCAAGCGTGCGGGCAGCTTATATAGAGAGAGGCGGAGCTAAACCATCTTTAGGCACCGCCCCTGAATTTTAATATGCAAATCGCCTTTGACCACCATGCAAGCTTTTCCAGTCCCCGAAACTCAACGGGAATCCAGTTTTCAAGAGATACTAAAATCGGATTCGGACCTCCTGCTGGATCTTCCGCAGGCAACGTCTACTTAAGTTTTGCCAAAACCACTTATCCCGTCTGGTTGAATTCCGCCATTCAGACCACCCAAAAGTCTAATTCGCCATTTATCACAAACTTTACTTTAACAAACCCGTCTCTTAATCACTCTGGAATTATTACATTTAATTAACTAACAACTCAACCCCAGAAACAATTATTAAGAGCAAAAACAAGAAAAAAATTATTTCTGGAATTACTTCGGAATCTCTTCTACCCAAGTAATTAGCAACTTCATCCTAATTCTTTAGCACTGTTGATTACTAAATCCACCTCAGGGTGGGGGTATCTCTCTCTCTCTCTCTCTCTCTCTCTCTCTCTCTCTCTCTCTCTCTCTCTATGTCACATAGGAATAATACACTGATGTCCTTAGGGGCTCTTGAGAGTCACGCGACAGCTTGTTGGTGAAAATAGTCGTTTCCAGGCTTCCCACGATGGGCGATGCACGTCCGATGTGTTGTCCTCAAGAGGAACCGAAGAGATACAGGAATTTTGTACCGCGACTCTCTTGGAGACGTTACAAATAAGAACATCTTTTTTATTCGTTCCCGTTCACATACTGCTTGCCTTCTTATATATATTTAAATAATTCTGTGTGGGATAATTATATATATATATATATATATATGTATGTGTGTGTGTGTGTGTGTGTGTATGTGTGTGTGTGTATGTGTGTGTGTGTGTGTGTACGTACACATGTTTTGTGAATAAAATATTTTTCTGTTTAACTTATTTCTCGAGTTCATCCCTTTAAGGTATTTTAGTTCTTCCGTCTCTTTAAAGTCATTAGAATATCACGGATATCCTAATCATATGCCTATATTGGGCCTTGGAGAGTAGAGAAGACGAATCAATATATTTCCTCTCTCTTTCCCAGCACCCAATTGCTTCTATCACTTTCACTTCCGTTGTCACTGCTTCTCATTTGATTCTCACTTGGAGTCCGCTTCAATGTAACTTTAGGTTAGGTACCTCCACGAAATCGCTAAAAAAAATAGCATAGCATAATGAAAAAGACGCCAAACTTGACGAAAACAAAATTTTATCGTCTAAATGCTTATATTATTATTAAGAGGAAAGACCAAAGTTTATTTTAATTATTTAAAAAAATTTTACCATCTTTTTAGAACATTCTAAATTTTGATTAAAAAAATCTTGTTTCTCTTTGTATCACCGGAACAAGTAAAATACAAGGTAACCCAAAAGTTCTGTCCGTTTTTTGATTAGTCATTGAATGAAGTTGAAATATATACAAAATGCGTGTAGCAATTGTTTTCAAATTCGGACAGCCGGAAGTAGGAACGTCAGACGTTATAAAAAACATGCGCACCGTGCCCAGCCATCAGTTATAAGCCGGACAGCTGTTTGCTTTACGACTTCAAAGTGGGCTTATCAGCAGCTGCATCAAGTCGCCGCATATGTCAAGTATTTGGGGATAGTGCTGTGGATGAACTGCACGGCGTTGGTTTTGAAAATTCAATCGGGAGATTTGTCACTCCATGATGAGCTTTGCAGTGGACGACCACAGGTCTTGAATGACGGAGTCCTGAAGGCGGCCATTGAAGAGGACAGTAGTCTAACGTGTGGTGAACTTGCAAGACAGTTCAACGTTTCCGATGAAACAGTTAGACTTTACCTGCACCGCCTAGGTAAGACGTACAAACTGAGCAAGTGGGTTCCGCAAACGCTGTTGGCGGTCCACAAGGGACAACGAGTGGCAGCCTGCGTATCGCTGCTTTCTCGCCACCGTACCGCATCCTTATTCAATCGAGTGCTTACCAGGGATGAAAAGTGGGTTCTGTACGAAACTCCCAAGCGTTCCAGACATTAGTTGTTTCCCCAGGATGCTGTCCCTCACACCACTAGACCGCCTATGCACCCAAGCAAGATTATGCTTTGTGTCTGGTGGACAGGTCGTCAAGTGGTTCATTATGAACTGCTACCAACGAGCCAAACGGTCATTGGAGACCTATACTCGCAGCAATTGAAACGTTTGCAACAGGCATTGCGCCAGGAGCCAGCACTGGTGAATCGCAAAGGTGTGCTTTTCCTCCATGACAACGCCAGGCCGCATGTCGCGCGAGTGGTCAGGGATACCATACAGCAAATTGGGTGGGAGACTTTGTGCCATCCACCTTATTCATCTGGCCTTGCGCCATCCGATTACCACCTCTTCCACTCCCTGGATAATCATCTTCGTGGGAAATCCTTCACCAATCAAGCAGACTTGCGCAATGCCCTCACGGACTTCTTTGCGTCAACCTCCCAACCGGAGTTTTAGCGCAAGGGCATTGAACAGCTGGAGACACGTTGGCAGAAGGTGCTGGATGCCGATGGCGATTACTTCGAAGACTTTAAGTTACACATACTGTGAGGCGTTTTCTTTTTTTCCTTTAAAAACGGGCAGAACTTTTTTGGTTACCTTGTAACATATACAATTTTTAGCACGATTTTTTTTTTGTTGTTGTTGTATGACAAATATTAATTTGGAAAATCTTGCAAAAACAAAGATAATTGTCTGAAACTTCCAGAAACTATTCACAGATGATCGAAATTATTATAAATATGTTTTTTTTTTATTAAAGTCATGGCAGAAATATTTTTTTATATTTATTACCCCCCTTAACTAATTTTATGAAAACGCTAGAAATTTGATCGCATCGGGTTTAGTGATTACAATAGGCTTTGCGGAATGCAAGTCATGTTATTTTTTGTTTTTAATTGGAGCCAACGTACCTGAAAATCAGCTGTGAATTGTAACATACAAAAATCAATAAAACAAAGATATTATTTAATTTCAAATACTTTTATTTGCTTTTAGTTGTTTTTATGAATATGGACAATATTTTCTGAAAGCAAAATTTTTTTCGATGAAAAATGAATTTTTAATACAATTATTTGTTATTTCTTTAATTATAATAGATTTTTACATTTAAGTTGTTAAAATATTATAAAATTAGTTAAAAGACGCATTCAGTTTTGTAAATGTTCTTATGACATAGATCTTTTTTTACCACATTGCAAATTGTATAGTTTTGACTAATCTGAAGATCCGCAGTAATTAAGAAATATAATTTTGTGTTTATAATCGGGCTGTAATTATAAATTACGGAAGACCAACCAGAATACAATTAAGTTGCGTTATTTGAGTTAAGCATTGTTCTCCGCTGTTAAGGCCGTTACTTTTGCGAAACACGTGTAGAGAAGTTAATTTGATGTTTCAATTTCAACTGAGAAGGGTACCTACAAGTATCAGTATGATCTTATGAAATTTATATGATCTTATTTTTATATTAATCTCAGTTATGACCGTTTTCTATAAATGAAATATCAGAATTAATAATAAAATGAATGGAAATACAAATAATACAGTAAAATGTAATAAATATTTTATGTACACGTCTGATAAAATTTCATAAGAAAGGTAACTATAAATTAATTAGATACCTTTCTCATGAAATATGAAATTTAATCTCACTCTTAACAGTCATCTAATTTTAATTTCTTTATAATATGTTTTCCATAAAGCATCGTAAACGTAAAGGTGAAAGCTAAGTACAAAAGAAAATTAGAGCGCTGAGAGTTTTCCTTAAAAATAACGAGGTAAATAATTTGTTCACTTAAATCTAAATAACTTCACTTTTCGCCTTCTGTAGAACAAATTATAATCACGTAATCCGTCATTCAACACCTGTCAAGTGACGCGAAAGCTTATGACCTGCTTTGTTTTATTTTCTCTTTTTGGCGCAGAAGCTAAGTTAAGCTTGGTTCAAAATATCTTAAATAAACATTATAATTTCTGATTTTCTTAAAATAAGTTTTGAAAAAATGATAATTGATTTTTAAAAGAATTTCAAAGTGATATTTTCAACTTTTTTATAAAATGGAAAAAAAATGAACGCCATGATCGATTATCTGTCAATTTTGCTGACAAAAAAAAAAACAAGATTTTTAACGAAAAGTTCGGACGTGCTCGGAACGATTAAAAATGTAAAAAAAGTACCCCCAAAATAATTTGATTTTTCCTCTTAATAATAACACGAACATTTAGACGATAAAATTTTGTTTTCGTCAAGTTTGGAGTCTTTTTCATCATGCTATGCTCTTTTTTTTTTAGCGATCTCGTGGAGGTACCTACTTTGGGTATTCTTTAATTAGACGCCTCCGAGGACATAATGAAGCTATTTTAATATCGATTAAGAATAAATTAAATTCATTAGTGATATATAGCGTAAATAAACCATCTTTGTTTTTAATTGTGTAAATATGGAAATTGTTTTTATCAAGCACAAAAGAATGACGTACGTTCATAGTGTGTCATTCTTTTATCTGTGCGTGGTAAAAACATTTCTATAAATCTTATAAAAATTCCTTCTCGCTGTCGTTCTTTACATAATTCTAAAATATCAACATTTATTTTTGTCGCTTTCTATAATTATTTGTATGTATTTCTAACTCCATCTTTCTATTTATATTCAGATATAAACACATACCTGTTTTATCTTGAGATTCATAAACGGCAGGTGTAGTTGATTCAATAATCTCTTGCTTTTTTCTATTTGATCTTCTAATAGAACTTTCTTCTAGACCTTTTTGCATTCCAATAATGGGACGCGGTGTCTCCAAGATTAATCTGCAAAGTTATACAATTTTCATTGATTAAAAATATTTGCTTCCGGTGGAACCATATACAGTGAATAAAATAAATAAATATACAAAGATTTTTTTAAAATGTAAATAATTCTAGTTAACCAAAAAGAACGCTGTCTATTTCACTTGTCCCCCTATATATATTCAATAAAATAAATAAATAAAGCTGCTCCATTTTCGTATTTTATTTAGTTGGACCTAGAATATTTACCTTTCATAGTTTAATTCTCAATATTTGCCTGACTGACCACTAGAGAGAAGGACAACTTATCTAGATTTAAAATCATTTTTAATTACCTAGGGTAACATAATATTTTATCCATTGTTACAAACCGCAAATGTTTGCAAGAGAACAAACAAAAAACAACAAATTACTGCCAGTGAGACGAAAAAAAAGAGAAGATTAAAAGAAAATTCTCTGTATTACTGGTATAAAGGATTAAGGCAGAATGTCACTTTGTCGATGAGGGAAGCAACGTGGAGGATGCAGGAATCGGTTGTTGCTGTTGAAACTTGTGCCAGGTCAGTTGACTTGGATGCCACTAGTAAACTCAGTGACTACCTGCCTTGGATGTCGCTGAACGGGTCCATTTAAGCAGGTAGAGTGGTTATATGACTCAGCGTTTTTTTTGGGTTTTTTTTCATGTTTTAGCGGCAACGTTGGTGATTGGTTCCGGCGTTTTAAATTGTATTTTCTATTTTTAGGGCGGGGGCGGATGCTATTCTCGGAACTCATGCGTAGAGAGCGACTATTTTGTTTTATTTTTTTTGTTATTTAATTTTGGTAGTGTGCACATCCGGGCGGAGTGAATCAGAAAGAGATCTAATTTGAAGCAGAGTATAATACTGTTTTAACATAAAAATGAAAGCAGATATTTTCGATGGACTTCAAATATGAACGCTCATTAAGGATTTAAATTTTGTACTTTCTATGAATAAAATCGAAAGAACAGCCTGGAATTCCCAGAGAACAGCTAAGGTTTCGACCAAAACACAAAGAGCAATGAGAGTGAGACCGACACAAAAGAGATGGAACTAAAGTCTTTCAATACGGTCTCACCTAAGATTACTATTTGATGAATAGCATCAAAATAATATCGCTGCCACGATTCACCCTTCAGTCGAACATAGGGCAATATCCACAAGCTAAATAATGTTACATACTCACATTATCGTAATAAATCCGCAGGTGAGTTTAACAACGGTGTTTATGATTTTCTTTAGCGTTTACCCTCACATCTGTAATTACCATCCGAGCCCGAATCCTGGAGAAAAGAGTTACCACAGTCCTACAGTGGAATTCAATTCTGCTATGAGATACACAACGTTTTCGAAAGAAAATCCTACCATTTGGGGTCAGATCTGAGAAACCGTTATAGAGGTACGTTGGGTTGCCCCAGATCAAAAGACGTAGTATATTTGCTGTTATTATTTACCAGGCTAAAATACCTGGTATATTTGGTACCATGGTAGCCACGGAACTACGGGAATAGAGTTGCTGTATCAGGGACCGTGACTGACGAGATAAATACCTGATATATATGGTGAAATGATTACATGGATCTACGGCAATTAAGTTGGTATATCTGGTGATGTGGCTGCTAAGAATCTGCGTCCAATGAGTTGGTACAATGGCATTGGTTTTAATGTGAGAATTAAAATACATTTTTATTATTCAATCATTTGGATAGTTTAACTGAAGATATGGTTGATGTAAACGGCAAACGAAGAAAAAACATTTCATCAGGACATCAAAATAATGGAAGAAACTTGTTATGGATACTGGATATTGTGTCTTACTTGTGGTACATAAATATAATGAAGTCAGTTTTCCAGAGACCTGAAGATGTATAATTTCTGTTTCTCTTCTGACTAATTTCCGCTTCCTGTTCTCTCTCTTTTTTCATTTATACTTTTTGTTTTCAGAATTTCTGGGGTTTTGGGTTTTTTTTTCACTTTTGATAATTATTTTCCCAGCGCATGTGCATCAAATGTATTCCGGAATTTTGAAGTTATCTTAATCAGCGTGCAAATGGTTGATAAGGAACTACCATGAATGGTGATGCTGGAAACCAGGTGTTTTGTTCATGAACAAATCCCTCTCGTTTCTGTGGTAATTTTATATGAACAGGTTGAGATAGGTAGCTCTTGTAAGTATGACAGATGTTACATGTACACAAATACGTATGCTGAAGAAGAGGATAGGAAAGATGGGTTCTTTCAAATGAAGATAACCTGATTAACTTGAAAATCAGCATATAGAACACTGGGTTCTATCTGAATGCTAACTCCCTTAAATGTTTCCTTCAGCGACTTCCACTCAATATGAAAACAACTTTAATAGAATTTATAATTATTTGCAAATATTTATTATTATTATTTATTTTCTTTGATTTCTGGCGTTTACACATTTCTTTCCGGGTCCCGCCCAGGGACCTAAGGTTAGAAATGACATCATGACACTTTCCACTGACAAAAAAAAAAAATCATAGATAAAGCCCTTCGTAGAGTGTGGGCTGTACTTGTCAGAACAATTTTTTGTATCTCCTTGAGGCGTGGACTTCCAGGAATCCCTTCAATTAGTCTACTGCAATCTTTTCCAACCAGTCCTAGGGCTCCAACTACAACAGGGATTGTTGATCTTCCCATATGCCACATTTTCGAGATTTCTATTTCAAGATCCTTGTATTTTGACAGCTTTTTGAATATCTTCAAAGATACATTGCAGTCAGCAGGAACTGCCATATCAATAAGGAGGCACCGTTTCTGTTTGTGGTCTTTAATAACAATATCTGGGCGGTTGGCCTTGATTGTTCTGTCAGTGTGAATTGTGTAGTCCCATAGAATTGTAACAGGTCCTATCTCTGTAACTGAGTCTGGGTGGTGTTCATACCAGTTTCTTCCAGTTTCCTTCCCGTAGAAGTTGCAGATTTTCCAGTGCAGATATTGGCCCACTCTGTCATGTCGGGTTTTATATTCAGTGGGTGCCAACATCGTGCAACCTGATACAAGATGATCAATCGTTTCTGGATATTTATCACAGAATCTGCATTTTGGGCTGGCACAGTATTTTAGTATATGTGCTTGATAATTCCTAGTTAGCAAGCATTGGTCCTGCGCAGCAAGGATAAAACCCTCAGTTTCCGCTTTCAATCCTGCACTGCGTAGCCACTGATCGGTACGGGTTTTATCTACATCAGCTTGTTTGGTACGGGTAGAGTATTGGCCATGAAGCGGTTTATCTTGCCATCGCTTCTGTATCTGGTAGGTTGCATTCGTCTTTGCTGTCTTTTTTAAGTATTTTGCAGTTTCAGCCGGTGTATTGTGCTGTAGTTGCATCTCTACGCCCATTTGAAACTCCATTTTGAATTTGTTGGCTTCTTTCATTACGGAGTAAAGACGCTTACTACTTTCATGTTCCTTGACGCATACCATCATCCAGTCTTCTGTAGTTTCCAAGTATCTTTGGAGGCCAATTGTTGTAGTTTTGTAGGACAGTTCTAGTTGAACTAATCCTCTGCCTCCTTCGGATCTGGGCACATACAGACGATCAACATCAGCTTTGGGATGATGCATGCGATAGCAAGTGAGAAGCTTTCTCGTTTTGGCGTCCATTCGCTTAATTTCAATTATGGTCCAGTTAAGGTCATTAAAGCTGTATTGCACCACAGGGACAGCCAATGTGTTTATAGCTGATATTCTGTTTTTTGAGTTTTGTTCAGTATTTAGTACCAGACGTACACGGCTGTAGTACTCTTTTCTTATTTTTTCCTTCATTTGGGGGTGTTGTATGCCATCTCCTTCGCTAATTCCTAGCTCCAATTCCCTAATCTTTGTGACAAAATCTAAATCTATTAAGGGTGTTTCTGTAATTCTACCTTTCTTGAATGTTACTTTCGCACATTTATCTAATCCGAAGTCCATACCTATGTCATCACTGAAGTATTTTACAATATTGAGGAGGCCTTTCAACTCATTGTAGTCTTTGGCAAAGAGTTTGAGATCATCCATGTAGAGTAGGTGATTGAATATTTTCTTATTTATTTTGTAACCATAGCTTCTGTTGTTCCAAGAGGGATTAAGGATAAACAAAACAGAAGGGGTGACAGAGAGTCTCCTTGAAAGATTCCACGTCGGATATTCAGACGGTTGGATATGGCAGTGCCCCCGGTGTGACTAAGGTATAGTTTGGTGTTCCACATTCCCATGCTGTGCTTAAGGAAATTTAATACGACAGGGGAGACTTTGTACATTTCCAAAGTCTTAAGGATCCAAGAATGAGGAACACTATCAAAGGCTTTACGATAATCAATCCACGCTGCACTGAGATTTCTGCGTCGTCTCCTGCAAGTTTCCAGGATCATTTTATTTATCATAAATTGATCTTTGCAGCCATATGAACCTCTTCTGCATCCCTTCTGTTCCAGCGGGAGAATGCTGTTTGTTTCGAAAAAGGAATAAGTACGGTTCGTCAGTACAGACGTGTATTATTATTATTATTATTATTATTATTATTATTATTATTATTATTATTATTATTATTTCCTTTGATTTCTGTTGTAAACTTATTTCATTTCTGGTCTCAACCAATGACATAAAGTCAGAAACAGCATCATGAAATTTCCCATTGAGCATTATTATAAAAGGAAAAATAGTTAACCTAACATAGATAAAGGCCTTCGTATGATATATATTAATAGTGTTGGAAGTAAAGTCATCCCTGTTTCGACCACATAAATATCACCAACATAAATAAAAAGTAACTGAACAGAAAAGTCATAGAATAACAGGAAGTTAGACATAAAAAACGCTAAAAAGTAATGATTCCATACGTTTCTATGAAAAAAAAAAGTGTAAATACCTATCAACTTTGTGCGTAGTCCTTTTATTCTCTACCTGGCCATTTTCGATATTTCCTGTTTCCATGATTGGTGGGAGTGAGGTTTCTGGTTTGGATCTATGATCAGCTATTTCCGGTGGACGGGTAGCCTCTTCCAGTTGACCACCAATTGCTGCCTTGATTAACTCACTCACTAAAGTGCGCTCTAGGTAAAGAAAGGACACCTTTCAATGAATTGAATCTTCTAATCCTCACAAATAAATTCTTTTATGTAGATATTTATTATGTACTTCATTTAACTTACATCTGTCATTTCTTATTGAATCGGGTAAGGCACTAGACAACAAATACATCTGAAAGACGATGGTATTAGATATTTCAAAATCATTTGGCAGGGCGTAGCATAGAGTATTACTACACAAACTCTCTAGTTATGGAATCACCGGAAGAGTCTTTTCAATTATCAAGTCTTTCCTAACGGGTAGGTGCCTGAAGGTAGTTGTTAACGGCCAGTCTCCCGAGGCCCCAACCGATCAACACAAGCGTCTTGCAAATTTCTCTTCTCAGTTCTAACCTCTTTCTACTTTACATAAATAATCTACATTAAGAATATAACGCCGATCATTTGGGGATATAAAAACTGATGATATTACGATATATATATAACGATATATATACAACTCCAAACTCCAAGTGACTAGAACTCGGCAGTTGATTTCTAATCTGGCTTAACTCTAAGAGTTCAGTAAGAGAAAAACTGTCTGGTTACATTCAATGCTTCAAAATCCAAACTAGTGGCGTTCTCTCATCATGAAGCGGACCCTGAATTTTCACCTATCGCGATGTTTGAGGGCTTTCTCATGGAGGCCTCTTGTTTTGAGTGTCTATTGGGAACTCAACCCAGACTTCAAGTGAAACTCGTACATAAGAGCTATCGCTAAAGATGTCGGAGAAATGGCCAGTTCTCTGTACCTAACTCCTCCTACTATCCCCTACCTTTACAAGAGACTATTCAAACCGAAAATGGATTACTGCTGCTATATATTGACAGGAAATGCAATGTCTTCACTTTCCAGACTCAACAGAACCCCCCAAAAAACATTTTCGCTTCCTTTTGGGTGATGAATTATTTTCCACCCTAAAATTCCTTTCTTACAGACAAAACGTTGCAAGCATCTCGTTATTCTATCGCTATGGAAAGAGTTCAGATGAATTACATTTTCTTAGTTCCACTAATTATAAACTCCACGGCTAAGACCCACCATACACGCAATTTGTAGCGAATCAGCCTCATTCCCTTCGTACTCCAGTGGTGAGATGAGTCTATATACAAATAAAGATTTTTGTTTTATTATTCAATTGAAGCAGAGTTATCTGCCCTTCTCTTCATTTCTTTCATATTCTTACGCCTATTTTCATATTCGGAATACCTCAACATTATTTGTTCATGTTTTCCTGTGTACATATGTATATTTGCTTATGGAAGATTTTTGCTTATGTAAAAATGTTGTAAAAAGCAAATTGCAATATCTTTTGATTTGCAAGAAAAATTTTGCAAGATATTTAGAAAATGGAATATCAGTATAAATTGTACATCGACATGATTAAAAACAAAGATCTAAATAGAGTTAATATAGCGGTGATAATAATTTATTTCTTGATTACCTTTGTCTCCAGCACACATTAACCAACCTTGGACAGTGTTCACATCATCCGTATTTAGAATCTGACACAACATGGTTAATACCTAAAAGATAAAGACAGAGCGGAAGATATTTTTCAAAAATGCCTTACTAGATTGGTTAGAATTATACATCGGTAATCAATAAAATGATGACTCTTTTAATCAACCTCATGATCCAATTTATCCAGCATCAGATAGTTTTTTTGCGAACAGTTCATTTCAAATCTCCGACTGATTTGCAAACTAAAAATTAAAATTGTGATGTAACAACTTACCAGTAACAATTAAATTTTAAAGTCATCAAGCTATTCGGAATTATTGAAAATCCAAATATTTTTCCATTCAGGAAACTCACCTGGTTTTCCATTTCTGTTTGGTACGACTGTTCAGACATTTGATTGAAAAGTCTTTCCTTAAGACTAAGCCTTGGCCCTTGTCTAGACATGGCTCTCGATGGTGGTGGTATAAGACGACCTGTCTCTGACGAATACATGTTTGCCCCTGTGCGGGATCTTGCTTCAGGTAGGCCTTCTTGAAGGCGTCCTGGCAGTACATAACTTGGACTGAAACCTAACTGATTGGTAAAATTGTGTAGTTCCTCACGCCATGACTCCATCTGGGCAACTAGAAAATAAATAGTTTGAATTCTTGGCAGAAAATTATTTACAATGCATTATTCACTAGAAATATCCGTGTAAATTTCACAGTTTTCCCATTTTAATATTTTTATTAATCTTAATTTTTAAGTTAAGGATCATGGCAAGTTCTACAACAATAAAATCAGTAGAAATTCCCCTATTGCATCCTTAAATCTTTGAACTTAACAACTTTAACAACGAAAACCAGCGTTAAAATAATGAAAGTTATCGCGTCTTCTGTCTTTCCTTTCTTCGCTTTCTTTCTTTTTCTTACTGAAACATAGTAAGGCTTACGGCCATATCACGTTGAAACACCGGTTCCCGTACGATCACCGAAGTAAAGTAACACATCTAACCAGGCAGGTCAGTATCTAGATGGGTAAGCGCTTGTGAATAGCAGGTGTTGTAAGTTTGGATGTGCGGGTGGTGTAATGGATAATGATCCGGAATTGTTAATCGAAGAGATGTGTTCCAATTTCAGTTGGATTCATCACATTCATTTACGCGCAATTACTCTTGGAAAGGTATGAATCCACCTCTTCTCCTCCAGCTATGGATTAATTAGTAAGACGTGTATCCCTAAATCATTATTGTCTCAAAAATGTTCTTACAATCTAAAAATATTTTCAAACTTTAAATAAGTTGTAAAAGGTTGTTAAGCCGTAAAAAACAAATCAATCAATCAATGAAACCAAGTAGCGTCTCTGATATGTCTTTTCCGTCTTTCCACGCGATCAAAATGGAATCGCCCATTATTTTATAATATATGTGGGCGGCCTCAATAGTATCTTTTGTAGATACACATATTTACCCATTTATACGGTTAAAAGAAATTGGAAGGACCTAAATGAAGGTTTTATTTATAAGAAAGGGAACATGCTAACAAATTTGAGAAATGTTTTATATGGCTGCTCTTCAACCCTGAAAAGGAAAATTAAGGAATGTCAGAAAATATGTCTTTATTCAAAAATCCATATTGTGAGGATAAAAATGAAGATGAGCATTTTGTTCCGAAAAGTAAAGTATATAATATTTCAGACAAAAAGTGGTGTTACACATTATAAACTAATTTCTTTCGATAAGAAACTCATTTAAATTTCTATGTAGTACATAGTTTGTATTAGTTTGTATTGCAGGTGTTAGTGTTACAATTGGTCTCTAAATAAAAAATGTTCAGAAACATAAAATACTTAACACAGAACGGAAAACATACTGAATACAAGTTATGCAAAAGAGATTAATAGGGATGAATTGCTAGTCTTACAAATAATTTCTCGCGCTGTTTGAATTTGTTAGTTGGCAAAACTGTTACTATCGCTAATTTCTTATTTAAAATTTTAACCATTTTCTTTTCAGTTTTATCTCAATGAATTTTCAAGACAAGACGGTTTCCCGTCTTGTCTTGAAAATTTGAAATAAGGAAAAAACATGAAACCTTTTCGAACTTACGCGGTCCATGTTTTGGTAGAACTTTTTCTTTGTAGAATTGTTTTAGTCCTTTGAAACGATCGACATTAGATAGTGATCCTGTCCACAGCCGAGAAGATTTTGTCTGCGGTCGTGATGGAGGATCTACATTGTCAACAACAATGCAAATTGGGACATCGAGCAAACCTGAAAATAGAAACATGGGAATGGTAAAGATAATATAATGGAAAATGTTACACTGCCGCTCAGACAAGTTATTTTTGTGTCCTTCTCTTTTTGACAACATGACATGGTCTACAGTACAGTGGGGAGCGTACAGCCTTCACGGGTTTTAAATATACAGAGTCAGCCAGCGAAATGAAAGTAAATTATCATCTACACCATTTCAGATGTTTTTAATGCAAATCAATGTTTTAACAATAAAAACTGCTGCCAAGTAAAGTTATAGCCTATCGTAGCCCTTCGCTATTCCATTCATGTAATCAAAGGCAGACGTTATATATCTTCATGATCTTGATCTTTTCTCCATTACATTGCCCACTCCCTTCAATTTAAGTTCATTTAGATCTATAATAAACCTAATGTCTTTTTAGTTGTTTCAGTAGAACGAACTTAGTCTGAATACATTTTATGAACATTTTTATACTTTTTATATTTCATAGCACCTCTGAACTGAATTTATTTTTCTTGGGATTTTCAGTACTTTGCAGGACCAGTTAATGTTTACACTCCCTTATCATATAACCAGGTTATTCGCCGAACCCAGGGCGGAGGACGAAAGGAGGAAAAAACGCAGTGGCCAGAGCGCTTGGACGGGTTATGTATTGAATTACGTGCCCACTTACTTTTGTTCTGCCAGCTGGACGCTAGTTGGGCTTTGCTCTCCACCCTTATCTTCCGACATCTTACGAGACGTAAGCTATCACCGGCTACCACAGACCCTTACTTCCGACTGGACCTACTTACAAAAGGTCTGAACTTCCGGCTACAACAGGGTCCCTACTTCTGGCATCTCTATCTCAGTCTAACTCACCGGGTTGATCGGCGTTAATGGACCTGCTCACAACAGCCCTGAACTACCATAGGGGTAGGCGGAAGTTCATGGCTGAACTTCCCGCTTTTCTGTCAACCTAATTCACCTGGTTTAGGAAGTTGCTGAATGCATATCGTCCAGACTTCAAATACTCTATTCCGTACACTTTGGTTAAAATACTACGGAAGGTTCACCATTGGACTTAACCAGCAACTACGCCACACCAACACCGGACACTTGAACTGAACTTTCGAAATGTAGACTTACAGGCCAACTTAATTTACACGGACTCTACTTTTAACATTTAGTCACAGTTATATTATCTTCTGGCCGGTCTGTATCCCTTCATTTACTTACTTCTACCTCCATTATTTGATTCATTGTTTGTTCATGTGCCTTAAATCCAAACACATACTTTTATATACGATGTAAATAAATTTTGTATCAATTTTAAATATCCTCATTCTGTTGTCCATTTTTGTTCCAACTGTCAGATTTCACGTCTTTAATTTATAAACATTAACGGGCCTCCTGTGATTATCTTTATTTGTGCGCACTCCATGGGGTCCACTACAATTCGAAACAGAAGAAAATTAACAAAATCAATAAACAAAAGGTAAATGAAGGTTAGAGATTGTCAAGAGCACATTTTAAATAATCATATATTCATGAACATTATATTAATTTAATATCTGTTTTTATGGACTCTGTGATTTAGTTTGTAGTGGATCTAAAAAGGTTGCGTGAATATTTAAGATTGTGCTGCAAATAAAATATGCAATATCCACAAACATAAATTATAAGAAATAGCCAAATGGTAACGATATTCAATCACAACAAAAAATACATGTTTGAAACAACAGATTAAATTTTATATACACAATTTACAATTTTTTTGTTTATAAAGTGTGTGCAAAGGTATATTTTAGAGAAAAAGTTCTTTGCTGTTTTGGAAATGTTCAATGTCTAAAAGCTGTCTGCCTTTGATTAAGGTTGAATTTAACTTAGACAAAAGATTTTTCTATGAAAGATATTGAGTGAAAAAGTTTGTTGTGTAAATTTTTCTAATCTCTCGTTAAGGAAGTTTGTTTGTTTAGCGGCACATAATTCCCGTGTGTATCTTTCGCGTGTGTGAGTCTCAAATGCGACGAAAACTCCTTTGCTATTTCTATTCATAGTTTTCTTAACAACGAAATCGGCTCCAACCGGGCTTGGTAGCTGTTGCGAATTTTTCTGGGAAATGCGCGAGCTAATGTTCTATTTTATTTTATTTTATTTTATTTTTTAGCTAATAGGATTTCTTGAAACATTTAAATTAGGGATGAATTTCAGAAAGATTTTTTTTTACATCGGTTGAGCCTATTTTTGCACAAATTTTGACTGTTTTCTTATGGAAATTTCTCGAAGCTTATTTTTATTTAACAACCAATGAAATTTAAGAAAATGTTTGAAATTGAAATGAGGGTTACTGAAAGCTTTAAATAAAAAAAATGACAAACTTGGATCTTCGTGTTAAAAAGACGAATTTTCCACTGGTACCGCTATTATTTTAACTACCTTCACTCCCCTGGCAATATGTATTGCGATAATCACAATTGTAATAAAACCTAAACCTATGAAAGTGAATTCATACATTTTCTTTGTTCTTGAGAACTAACAACAAAAAACCTAATAAACACGATTTATTTATTACATTCTTTATTTACATTATTTTTTTATTAGACTGTTTATTGGAAATGTTGGCATGAAATCGACTAATTGCCAATTGATTCGAACTTTATAATAAGATAAATAATAAGGATTTCCAGGGCTACTATATGATATCTACCGAGGTATTTACGACCTATCGTAAATGACAATGCACTCATTATTGCCGGAAAATGCTAAACGATAACCTGTTTACTTTTTTTTTTTTTTTTCTATGACATCAGATCAGTTTTTCAAACATTTAAAATCAATATTTGATGATTTTTTGTATAAAAAATTGTTCACGGTTCACTGCCTTTCTTTAACCATAACCCTAATTTCTTACCCTAACAAACTTCCAACAGTTGATAAATAAATATCATACTATGTAAAATGAGCGGTAGATATCATCCTATAGTAGTACTGAATATAAACTTTGCCGAGGGAGTGAAATTAAATAAAATAACAGCGATGTCAATGTTTTTGCCATTCCGTTTTTTTTTTGTTTTTTTTTGTTTTTGTGTTTTTTTTCGGTCACGAAGTATATTCTGAAAATTTTACCAACTTCGGTTGATTAAGCAATTTTGTTGTGAAAATATTTTTTTTTTAGAAAGTCTGTGGTGATTCCTAGAAAGGGAAGATTGATTTGTAACTTTAAAGAATTTGAAATGTGAATAATTAAATCGATTAATTTTATTTTTCTTATTTGTTATTTTATGTGCATTAGCATTTTTGAGGTCAGAATATTTTAAAATCTAGTGTGATTATTTTATTTTATACTCAGTATCTATATTCATCAAAAATCACTTTATTGTTGAAGGTGAATCAGGGGGAATAACTTTAATATATTAATATCTGAATTATATTTCCATAATTCTGTGGCACGTTTTACATTCGAGCTTTTTGTGAAATTAATGAACGACTTCAAAAATATTTTGAGATATTGGATAATTGATGCATTTTCCTTAAATGGTCAATATATTTCTGTTCAATAGTTCTTGTCAATAAACAACGATATGTTCAAGATATAAGAGAATTTTTTGTTGTTGTTTTCTCATCGACTGACAAATGGCGTAATGGTGTGGTATAGGGTACGGGCGCCATTTGAAGGGTCGCCATTACGCCACTGAACTTCTATATACTGTGTCCCTTCTAGACTCGAGTAATCATGGCTCTCCATAACTTTCTGTCTTTTGTAGCTCTTAGTAACGTTTGTCTTTTTACCAAGTTCCACCATAAATGGATTTGGTTGGGTAGAAGTGAAAACATCAAATCTCTTATCCCGAATATTATGAATGGGGCAAACGATAAAAAAGACTCTTACTTCAGTGTGAAATTTGAAAGGATTTTACATTTAATAAAAAATAATAATAGTACAGAATACAAAATTTACACAATAAGCTTTTCACAACATTTTTTTTGCGCAAGATAAGTTCTGTTGGGCCCCAAAACAATTAAGATTATTACCAACAAAATATTTACTTACTTCGATTCATTCGACTGTCGAAAGGAGTTGAGAAGTTTGACGATTCACAGACGTCACTAGGTTTCTCGTTTGTTTAAACGATATTATCTTTATAGACATAACGATATTATATTTATCCCGTATCCAGATAAATCCCGCATACTCATAAAAAGTTCAAAATTAGAGTTAATACCTTTAATTTTGTGATAAACTGTTACAAGCAATTATAGAAAGATAATATCTATATACATTTGCAGAAACTTCTCTTTTTCTTCTGTTTTTCTTTTTCTTTTTCTTACAGATTCTTTCTTTTCGTCGTCATACTTGTGAGTGCTGAAAATTATCTGCCCCTCTTCCTCATTCTTCTTTTTTTTAAGTTCAGCTCCCAGCTGACATCTACTTTGAGAATTCCGAAATAACTTCTGTTCGTCAGACAAACCAAACTTCTTAAATAGCCTCAAATCGGTTCCGAATAGGATCAGAAATTAAATACTCTGGGTTCGTAACTTACTTTCCTCATTGGTCAAAAAATCACAAATGTATCTCTTTAAACTACACATGTTTGCAAATATTATTTAGGCGGGCTTTGGAACCATAAAACTTGAGTCTCTTTTTTACAAATTTGAAAGCCGAATTTTATAAATGTAACTTTTTAATAAACTGTCTAGCTTCATTTTGGCGGTATTTTTTAATTTGATTTGCACATATACACAGTTTTGTGTATATTTATACAAACCATTTTTACTAACCGTTTGGCTTCATTATAGAAGTTTATTTTATTTAAAAAATGTGTTAGTAACTTTTAATAAATATTTTTAGAACACTCGAAACAAAGAAAGTGTAATGAACAAACATTGTTGTATTATTTTTAAAAAATTAACTTTTAATTATTATATAATTTTGCATTTCTTTTTTATTATATAAAATTATTTTATTTCCCTGCAACCCCCCCTCCTTTGCCTTCGATATGTCACGTGAGTGTCAGATTTTCCAAACTCCTCTTCCTCATTAAGAAATTTCAGCTATTTCTTTTTGATTTGAATACAGGTAAATTGCGCAACTGAACGGTGAGCCAATAATTAGTCGTGTAATGTTCATTAATTATTAAGCCATAAATCATCTGACAACATTCGACAGTGACAGAATAATTCTCCTACTTTCGAATGAAGAAATCGTACCTAATCTCAAACAAAATGGAACTAAATATGTCAACTTTGAAATCATAATTAACAAATTTGAATCAGTAAAAGCAAACAAGATGCAGTTTTAGAACCAACCAGCAACTTACTTAGTTTCAGTCCCAATAAAACAAAATATAATAATAAAATATATAAACAAAAATAAAAAATAATTAAAATAAGGCATTTACGCTTTCCTTTAAAATCCTTACCTCTCTCTCTCTCTCTCTCTCTCTCTCTCTCTCTCTCTCCTTCTAAACCTCTTTCTAGATACAATTAATTCTCTCAATTAACAAGAAGGCAGCCCTCAAATAAAAAGAGGGAAAAGGGAAGACTGAAACCGATCGAAAAACACCAGAAGTTTGCTGGACCAACGGTCCAGCAAACTTCTGGTATTTTTCGATCGGTTTCAGTCTTCCCTTTTTCCCATTATAACAAAAATTAAAAAGAAAGGAACGCGGGAAAATAATAATTTGGACCAATCAAAAAAATAAAAAATAAAAAAATTAACAAAAAGAAACGTTTGATATTAGCCGAAACCAAGGTTCACTCCAGAATCTCCGAACCTGGTCACACCTTTAAGCTAGAAGAAGGAGGAAAGTAGGAGAGGACGGAACAAAAGACTCTATTGCTGAGAAACCAGCCATGCTTGAAGTTGTTAAGAAGTCATTTGCTAATTATATTTTCTGCCGTTCTGACGGCTGTGAAAAATACAGCAGATCGATACTTACCTTTTTCTAATATTTTTATTGCCCCTAACACGGTCTGACTTCGAAACTACTACTACCGAGCCGAAACGGCCATTTCTCCAGACTGCCACTAATATCCGCCTTTTTCTATACTGAATACTCTAAATCAAATAAATACAAATAGATTATATACCTTATACCCTTATACCCAGTTCGTGTTATATCCTGTTTCCGATAAAATACACAACGAAGAACATTCCAACACCTACCACAAGTTCTTTGTATTTGAGGATATGGTTGGAATTACAACGAGAATGACGTATTTTTCGAAGCTCCTGAAAATTTAACGTTTTTTTTTCTTTGAAAACGTAAATATGAAATTTTGTTATTTTAGCAACAATTTTAACGTAAATATGAATTATTATTATTATTGTTATTATTATTGTTGTTGTTGTTGTTGCTATTCAATTTATCTGTTTCCCTTTTAAGGATCCTGATTGATTAATGAACTAGTTTTCTTATCTGTATTATTCTTAGAACGACTGCAATATTAGTTGTAGATGTTTGACAGATTCAGTTTAATAAATAACTGAATGATGGACGAACAAAAATGAACGAATGAATAAAGTTTGTATATATATGATTTTATGAAAACAAATAAATTATCAATAATCTTGTACTTTTTTAAAAATATGCTCCGATAAATAGTATAACTGCTTTCTTTAAATTGATCAATAAGTAAAATATTATTTACTTTTCCAATTTACAGGAACGTTTCCCTTAATCTTATTATGTTAAAAATATGTATCTCTATTAATTCGGTGAAAAAAATACCATGATGAAAAAAGGTCCCAAACTTGATGAAAAAATTGTTTAACGTCTAAATGTTTATGTTTATTATGAAGAGGAAAGGACAAAGTATTTTTGATTATTTTATTACATTTAGTAATACTTCACTTTTTAGAACATTCGACATCTTGATTTAAAATCTTGTTTTTCTTACATCAGCAGAATACCATTAAAAAGCATGTCTTAACCGCGGTGACATGTTTTGGGGGTGTTACTGTTAACTAACAGTTAAATCGATGTATTGACACCATAGCCCAGTTATATTATGGAAGAACAGAGGTGGCATAATTTTTCCGTATCTTAAGTGAACTAATTTAACTACACAATAATTTTTAACAAATAACAAATACTATCAGTAATATAATGTTTTATTAATTATTTTTTAGCTTCTTAGTCTTACGTTTGAAGATGATTTCTGGAAAAATAAAATTTTAAATTTCATAACTGAGTGGGATAATAATCTCATAAGAGAGACTTCTAATTTTTACGTACGTCGCTTATGAAATTTTATGGTATTATTCTTAAGTTTTATATCTCAGTTATGAAAAAATTTCACAACTAAGATAATATAAAAATTAATAATTAAAAATAATACCATAATATTTCATAAATAAGATTGGTACCTAATAGAGGTGTAGCTCTCATTTTTATGAAATTTTTAATGTGTTAATTTTTCATTTTCCTTACTTTTAATTAAATATTAATTGTTTTGTTTCTATCCCTAGAATTGAAACTAAAAATAAATAATAATTGCAGTATGTTTCTCACTGAAGAACAATAAATTAATTATATTTAAAAAATTAAATTAAAATATTTATTGAAATAGGATGTAAAAAATAAAACTTTTGAAAATGTGACGATGATCAGTCAGAGAATTCAACACATGTTCGCAGTATGAAAACTAACATTTTCTAACATTTATTGCCTTCAAGAGAAACAACTCTTAAAAAAGGTGACATTAAGGTAACTTATCCATATATTTGGAAAAAGTTTTTATACACACACTCAAAAACAGTCTAAAATTCTTTTTTAAAATACATGTGCGTTGCAGATTGTAAGCTTTCAAATTTATGATCTGTAAAGATAGATCTACTCAATATTTAGCATTCCCTAAAAATTGTGGATTCAAACTTAATTTTAAAATATTTAATAACTTTTTTTTTGTATTTAAAATTGAAAAAAAAAAACAATTCTTGTAAAAATTCATTTTTCATCGAAAAATATTGTAGCTTCAGACAATATTATCCTTAACATATATTATTCAATAAAGCCATTAAAAGCCATATAATGTGTTTGTTATATTGGGTTTTGTATGTTACAATTCAGAGCTGATTTTCAGTAACTGTGATCCGATTTTACAAAGAAATCAATGATTTATATTCTTCATTGTCTTCGTAAAAAAATCTAATATGATCAATAAAAGTTACGCCGTTGAATTTCTCAAGTTTTCATAAAATTAAGTAGTGGTAGGGTAACAGATGTAAAAAAAAAAATACTTTGACTTTCTAAAAAAAACATGTCTAAAATAATTTAATTAATCTGTGAATAAGTTCTGAAAGTTTCACTAAAATCCGACAATTATTTAATTTTTGCAAGAATTTCCAAAACAATGTGTTTTTAACGCCAAAAAGATGCTAAATTCATAATATTAATTAATCTTTGGCGGACCCGCTGACGCAAAAAAAAAAAAAAATTTAACCAAAATTTCCAAAAAATTTAATAAAATAATCAAAAAATACTTTAGTCTTTCCTCATAAACATTTTGGCGATAAAACTTTTTCAATAATTTTGGAGTATTTTTTTCTTCACGGTATGCTATTTTTTTATGTCGAGCTTGGGTAGGGGTGCCTGCATGTATTTCCGGTAGGCAACTCCACACTGCTCTCCACACTATGCTCTCTTCTCAGCCATGCTTCGGCTGGTTTGTATTATTATTGACAGATAGTGACAATGACGGTGGACTTTTCTCTATTTCCTCAAAACGAATTTCATGGAAAATACAATAAAAAGAATTACAACTAAACCAGTAAACAAAAATCACCAACCAACGACTCAGCCTTTCTTTCACTAATATTTGTGATATCCGTTTCAACTTTGGCAGCGTAGTATCTTTTCTCTTGGAATGGTCTCCAGATATCTTTGCCCTCTGTGAAACAAACTTAAATACTTCCATTGCTATCAATGAATTCTAGGTTCCAGGCTATATTCTCCTTTGACGAACAGATTCCAGTATTAACATACATGGAGTTTGGTGTTTACATCCAGGATAATCTTCCGATGACCAGAGAATTGTCTCTCGAGGCCTTAGACTACTTCTTCATCTGCTTCCGTCTTTCGCAAGTAAACTCAGTAAGTTACGTCTTTTTTTATCGCTTCTACCTCTTCCCAGAACCGCAGTATATTAGGCATAATTGCTGACAGTTTAGGAAAGGCTCTTTCCCGCCACCCATCTCCGAACATTTTTGCCTTTGGTTACTTTAATTCTCACCACAACACATGGCATAAATATTCTAAAGGGACTGATTTTGCTGGTGTTCAAACATTAAATTTTTCCATTGCCCATTCCCTTACTCAAATCGTAAACTGCCCTATTTTTTTTCTTAGCAAAACCGAGCAACATGCTTCTCTACTTGAATGATTTCTTACCTCCTCGCTCTTGCCGAGTTTCGCAACGCTCTTGGTAATTCTAACCACTCTGTGATAGCTAGTGATATTTTGTTCTAATCCTGTATTAAACAGGACCCCCTATCTTCAAGATCTCTTTGCGTTACCAGCATGTTGATTGGGACTCACTCCGTGATTTTCTCCGTGACGCTCCTTCAAAATCCCAAATAAAAATTGCATCAGTGAGGTTTCTTCTTGGGTCAAAGCCGGCCATGGACGCTTTCATCCCTTCTCAGAAATATCAGGTGAAACCTCAATACTCTCCTTCGTTCACACCAGCATGCTTACCCGCTGTAACATCTAGGAACCATTATTTTTGGCTATACTAGAGTGACAGTTTTCGTCACAACATGCGCCTATTCGTTGCTGCTCGCAATAAATGTAAGAGAGTCGTCGAAGGAGCAAAGTCCTTGTTTACCGAGAGAATTGAGGTACCGCATAGCTCGTGATTACTGACGGCTCTGTAATAGGGTATTAAATAAGTGTAAAGTCCCTATTCCCCCCCTCTTCAATCAATATAAGGTGTTATCATCTTCTGCTGATAAAGATGAATGTTTTGTCTGTAAATTCTCATCAAACTCTACTCTTGACTCATCCGGAATATCCCTACCTAACTTCCCTCCTAGAACTGAATCTCTGATGAGTGATATGTATATAACTTCTTCCATGGTTTCTGCTATCATCTCTAACCTAGATCCCCACAAAGCATGTGGATCCGATGGCATCCCTGTGATAGTCATTAGTGTGCCTCCAAACTGGACCCCGTTCTCTCTAAACTGTATAATAAATGCCACGCTGCCTCCTGCTTTCCTGCCTGCTGGAAGTCATCATCTGTTGTTCCAGTTTTTAAGAAGTCTGGGGAGCCGCCAGACCTTCCAGCTATTGGTTTATTAGCCTTCTACCTCTTTTTGGAAAACTCCTAAAACCCCTAATCAATGCTAAATTGGTTCTCCTCTCTCTGTAGGGCCTTTTCTCAGTCAAGCAATACAGCTTTCGTTTCTCCAGGTCAACTTCTGGTGTACTGACGATATTTGCGGAAAAAGTGTATTGTGCTCTAGATAAAAACGGTAAAGCCTGGACTGTTGCACTGGACATCTCGAAAGTCTTTGACAGGGTCTGGTATTCAGGTTTCCTCCACAAGCTGAAAACTTACGGTGTCTCCGGACACTCTTTTTGAACTGATCCAGTCTTTCTTATTAAATCGTGAAGAGAGTTATCCTGAATGATCACACGTCTAGATCCTTTTGTACTAATGCAGGTGTTCCCAAGGCTCCATACTTGGTCTTAATCTGTTTTTAATTTTCATTAAATATCCTTCCTGACAACATCAGCTCTCAACTTGGTATCTACGCTGATGACACAACAATTTACTCCTGTCTCGATAGTAAGGTTTATCAGATTGGCAAGGTCAAAATGGCAGCCGATGTCCAAAACGACCTCAAGTCCGTAGTTAACTGGGAAAAAATATGGCCTCTTAATGTTAATGCCTTCCAGACTAAACCTCTTTCCATTAATCATCGGAGAGACCCCTTGCTGCCTTCTATCAGTCATGGCTGATGCTATCCTCCTGGAAAGTGACTCGTTGCGCCTTCTCTGGCTCATGTTCTCTGCTGATATCAAGTGGAAAGATTATATTGAATCCATTGCTAGGTCAGCTGCTAAGAAAATCGGTTCCCTATGTTGGGCGAGACCATTTTTCTTATATATCTATAAGTCTACCATTCGCTCATGCTTAGAATATTGCTGCACAAATGGTTCGGTGTCCCTGTTATTTACCTTGAACTCCTTGATAAGATCCTAAGAAGAATCTACAATATTATTGGTCCTGATCTGGCGGATCAGCTCCAGTTACTTTCCCACCGCCATAAGGTTGCCTCTCTATGTCTTTTCTATAAATACTTTTATGGTAATTGTTCGAATGAGTTCTTCGTTATGGTAACTAGAGTTTTTGAATTTAAGCGCAGTACTAGACTGGCGTCGATATCTCATCAATTTACAGTTGAATTGGCTAGATGTAGCCGTACATTCTATGGTAAAAATTTATTTTCTCGTACTTCTCGCTTGTGGAACTCCCTTCCGGTTCCATTCTTTCCAGCCAATCTACTGTCCTCTTGATTACTCTCTTCTCTTTCTGTTCATTATTAATGTTACTATTCCTAATTCTTCCACTCCTTGTGTTTTAGTGGAATTACTGCCTTCCTTGGAGTGATTCCGATTAAAAAAAATTATCTTCTTCTCTTACTAGAACAAAATATATCTTCTTGCAGAATCGTTATACGTGTGTGATTTCACAACGAAATATTTGAAAAATTATTTAAAATATTCACGGAGCATTTTAATGATATTGAAATGTTAAAAGACGAATATGTTCACGTGGTACATTTATATTGTCAAAATTTAAATTCCCTTCAAATAAAATATAAGATAGTCTTGTTGACGTACCATTTTACAGATTTACGTCTTGATTTACATTTTACGTACATTTTACAGATTTATGATCTTGATACATAAACTACACTTCTGTTAACTTAGGGTGCACCTGGCTGCCTTTCAGGGTGCATTTGTGCACCAGGGTGAACCGATTGAGAAACGCTGCCCTGAACAGGACGTAGCAATTAGAGCACATGCTATGGACGCCACTTGGGAGGGGTAAAACATTGTCCTTTTGTGGTGCCATTATATAATATATATATATATATATATATATATATATATATATATATATATGTTCATACATGTTTCATTAAATAATATAGAAAAGTATTGTCTATTTATTTTATGTAAATTCTTTTCATAACGTCTGATAATCATTATCATTAAACGAAGAAAGAAAATCACAATATTGATCCATATATTTTAGTCCAATCTAAGCTTTCGGCTTACATAAGCCATTATCAAAGATGTCAATTACTGCACAATATATTAAGCAATATACAGACAAGACAGTGATGATAATCTGTTATTGTTTACATGGATGATTTCCAAGCAACGATAAAAACGTACATATAAGACGCTGGAAGCCAAAATCGGACCGCAGCTCATGACGTCACACATGACCACGCGAGAGTGAATATATATAATGTTTTATTGTTATTTTTTCTCAATTAAAGATATAAAGGACAATGAACGTATGTTTTCCTATAGTTTGACAGATTTTGTTTTTGATTTGTTTTTATATCTTATCAACTCTTTGCAGATTATTTAAAGCCAAAAAATATTTTTAGATTGTAAGAATTATTTTTAGATAATATTGATTTAGAGATTCAAGTCTTACTAATTAACTCATAGCTGGAGTGGATCCATAACTTTCCCAAGTGTATTTGCTCGTAAGTGTATATAACGAACCCAACTGGAATTGGAACTCTGTTCTCCGATTAACAATACCGAATAATTAGCCATTACACCACCTGCACATTCAAGGTCACAACACCTGGTATTCCCAGCGTTCAGCCATCACGCACGATTTTGCTTGACTTTGGCGATCGTACGAGAACCAGTTTCAACGTGGCCGGAAGCAGATTTTGTTTATGCGATCATAAATATTGTCATAATTTCATGAAAGAATATGTTCATGTGCTACCGTAATACTGTCAAAATTTAAATTCCCACCAGATAAAATGTAACAAATATTAATAAAATGTAGTCTTCTTCTTAACATGATATATATATATATATATATATATATATATATATATATATATATATATATATATATATATATATATATATATATATATAGTTTTGAACTGCATTTTTTGAACTAGTAGGTCTACTTTGCATGTCAGTTGTTTAGACAGATTGCGCAATGTGAATGCCTTGTAGTAGACTCAACTTCCGGTAGATACGCCTCTATATAACACTCTATATTAATTCTATATGTTTCAAAGATTGAATTTTTAATGTTGTAAATTGTGATGTTCCTTATGGTATTTGTATCATCAAATTATGAGTTTATAAACGATCAAATAATTTCCGTTTTCTGTCGTTGTCTTCTGACATCTTTTAAGTAACTCCAGTACATTTTACTTTTTAATCACCATCTCCCTCTATCACTTTACATATATATATATATATATATAACCGAATACAGGGTTGGTATAGAGGGAATAAAATTCCGATAATCAAAACCACTATTTTTCAAAATGTGCTCAATACAAACTAGAGCGAATAATAATTATTAAAAAATTATAACAAAAGCATGTTACAACATCACTAGAAAAATAGCCATTTTGTTTCAACACTTCTGGTGTCTTGTCAAGGGATGGTGTTGATTGCAAAATAAAGAGTTTAAAAAAAATTCAAAACCAACCGCCTATAGGGGGAACATTATTACGTAAGTTATGATGTCAAATCAAAATACCAGTATATAACATATAGCTTAGAATAATACATGAAAATATCAGTATAATTTCCCCGATTCTTTGAATAATTTTGTAATATTTTAAACTTAATCCATGGTAATATTTAAAATTTAATATTCGTAATTTTTATTCTTTAACTGCACAGTAAATTATAAGTTAATTAGTTATGCTGATTTACAATCTAATCTAATATTAATATTAAAGCATTAATAAATTGTATCTAAGGTCCGTTGACAAGTTATTTGAATTATCATATACTTGTATTTTGATTGGTCATCATTGCTTATGTAATAATGCTCCCCCCACTAGGGGGTGTACTTTCTAAAATTCTTTATTTTGCAATCACTTGACAAGATACCAGAAATGTTGAAAGAAAATGGCTATTTTTGTAGTGATTTTATAACATGCTTGTGTTATAATATATATATATATATATATATATATAAATATATATATATATATATATATATATATATATATATATATATATATCAAAAATATAAAAAGTTCAGGATATTATCCCCCCCCCCTTTAAAGTTTCAGGGGTGTCGCTCAACCCTGGACCAAAACTTAAAGGGTGTCTTTGAAAAGTAACCTGAATTTTAACATTTTTGACAACAAAAATTATTGTTCTCGATAACTTTTGAGCATTTTATTGACAAAATTCTGTTCACTTTGATATACGTTAATTTATACAATTTTACGTTTATATAATTTTTATTGCAATAAGTATTATTTTTTCTATCTATCTATCTATCTATCTATCTATCTATCTATCTCACATTTGTGTGTTCGTGTATTTATATATATTATATATAAACCAACATACACACGAGGTATTATTATATACGTGTTCGGGAAATTTTAACAAAGCATGCGCTAACCGAGAGTATAATAGTTTACCGTTACTCTTTGTGTAATTGCTAACTACATGCCCAAGCAGACTACTTCGACAGAAACGGTAGAAAATAGGTGTCATTGTAACTATTTTTTTCATATATATATATATATGTGTGTGTGTAAAATTGAAAATATTTATTATATATACCGAAGTACGAAAAGGAAGAGAAAGATTTCAAGGTCGGAATTTTCGGACACGTCTGTGCCCTTTTTCAACGAGACGAGAAATAAATAAAGAAGATTCCGGGATTGTTCTTGATTATCATTTTCTTTTTTTTTTATTCTTCTTCTTCTTCTTTTCCACATACTGTACTTACCTTTCATGTGACGCACTCTTTGTGGGTGAGGAGTATGACGTGTAAAAAAAGAGTTCATGCTGAGTTGGCCAAAACGGTTCCCACTTCGAGTACTCGGTCGTCTTCTTGCGCTGAATGGCGCGTAAGTTGGCGGTAGGGTTCCAGTTCCAGAATAGCCGACAGGGTAAAGAGTTTCTAACTGTTTCATACTGAAAGAAAATAGTAGATATAAATAAGCAATGTAAAACAGAAGTGTGTGTGTGCGTCTGTATTTGTGTATGTGAAAATGTTATGTGTATTTTAGTAAATAATTCTCTTTAATAAATATTTCTTATTATGAAGTCCTTCACATTGCTTTTCATGTTACTAAATATGTTGGCGGAATCATTCTACAGCCTTTTTGCTGTGTACAATATATAAGGATAGATAGATAGATAGATAGATAGAGAGAGAGAGAGAGAGAGAGAGAGAGAGAGTGAGAGTCCTTATTTTTAGAATGTGATGACAAAGAGTAAATATTAGTAAACATAGACCTGCTCTATTGTTCTTTTTCTATACATATTGAGTCAAAACAATGTTGTAGAATAAATCAGCCGAAAATGTTATGGTAACAGATTAAGAAACACGATGAATGTATTTGAGAAATTCTTTGATTGATATTGGGTATAAAAAGTTTCCCAATATTTTTATATATAATATTTTTTACTATCTATTGAAATGTCTTAGGATTTATGAAATCAATTTTTCATGTTGTTTGTCGAATTCGAAATAATCATCTATTATTAAAGAGGTCAGTCTACTAATCATTACGATACAAACAAGTAAGAACAGCAAAATGATTGCAGGCATCAGTATATGTCACCTCGTAAACAGTGTAATGTTAATAAGATTTAATAAGAATAAAGAGATTAACTTTTCCATATGTAAAATAATTGTTTATTCACTTCTAAACTCCATCAAATTAACGTTGAAATGTGTGATGAATATGTGGACTATGTTAGTAACATCTGATAATAATAGGAGACTAAATTTTCCATATGTAAAATAATTTAATAACTTTTGTTACCCCGAATTACAAAGGACTCATTCTAATCTAAATCAAATAAATAACTAAATGTTGTTTGTTCGTACCTTATATACAGTTCGTTTTATTCTAATGTTTCCGGTAAAAATATATACCAAAAATATCTGGCACAACTAAACACTATCGTGACCTCCCGACATGAACACAAAATTTGACTTCGTCAGAACTTTGGACACACCAAAAATTCACGGGAAAAACGAACAAGAATGGACTCAAACATTTCGGCATAAAATTTTTCATCAAACTGAGAAGTCAACAAAAGACGTGAACACCAAGAAGATCAAACAAGCAAGCAACAAATGGTGAGTCGCTGCTTTCTCTTATTGCTCTGTCTCTTTGTCTATCAAATCATTTCCCACGTCTACCAAATCATAAAAAAAAACCCAAAAAGACATATCACTAGAAACGCAAATGCAGCAGGTTAGCCTTAAAATTTTACACAATCGTAAGCACCCTACCACCCAACGTAGTTACAAATTTACCTTCATCTATCTTGCAGTTTACAGATTACGAGTAATTAAAGTAATCTGTCCTGTCAGCTTACGAAAGGACTAAACCAGGACTTTCAGAGAAGTTGATGAAAACCACCACAATAAGTAGTCATCCGTCAATTTATCACCAGAACATGCTGGCCTTATCGACGCCTATAGGAGTGGGCGTGAAAAGTGCTAGGCCCAAATTTATTCGGGGCTGTTTCAACAATTAGTGCCAGTTATAGCTGCTCGGATAGAATTGAAAAAAGTGACAAAATAGTACTTTTAGGGCAAAAAACAAAATAGTAAAATACTCGTGGCTCTACGACCTTTCCACCCAAATCAGATGTCAAGACTCTGCGGGACGGACAAGGACATGTAAACCATGGTGTAAATGGAAACAAAAATAAACATAACATAGAAATATCAAAAGATTCTCGTCCCAACTTTCTCAAACCTAATGAGTTGGAAAAACTAGTTGAGTTGATAACACTAGGTCCATCAGGTCTGCCACTTTTAAAAGTTAATCACTCAAAGTTGACAAAGTCTTTTTTTTTTATAAAAAATACTTCAAAGAAAATAATTCTCTAAATGAGAGTAAAAATCTTTTGCTGTAAATATGTCCTCTGCTGCTCCCACTAATTCAAACAATTCAAAATCCCAATCTCATACAAGTGTTGCTAATTCATATAAAATGCATGCTAACAGCCGAATGGCCCGATCTGCATCTTTGCAATTATCTAAGTATAAAACTCGCAGTTTGCAACAGACAAGTCTTCATCCAAAATCCTACAAAGATATATACAGTCTGGGAAGATTCTATCAAGTATCGTTCTGTTCCATACAGTGGGTATAAAACATTCATCCCCAAATCATTGAGTTCCTGCGACAAAGTATGGCTTAGGGTTGATCCAGTCTGAAAACCCTTAGAAGCGCCCCATACAGAACCCTACAAAGTTCTGACAGGGTCAACTAAAAATTTAATGTTTGATCTGAACAATGAAAGCCATACACAGGTATCAATTGATAGATTAAAACCTCATATCGAGCCTACTAAAGATAAATAAATCACAATAAAATAGATAAAGCAAAGAAAAATGATTTCATAACTGACGCAAAAAAATAATACAACAGTCAACAAGAATGTCGATAATAATAATAATAATAATAATAATAATAATAATAATAATGAAACTAATAAAACTAAGGGAAGAGGGAAAATTGATTCATTTCGTTTTATGCCAGAGGTCCGAAAAAATAATATTAACAATCATCTCTGGCAACTTTTCCACAACTCCATCAATATTAAAGTTGAACTGTGGGATGAATATGTGAATCATGTAATGTTATGTTAGTAACATCTGATAAGAATACAAGACTAAATTTTCAACGCGTAAAATAATCGTTTGTTCACTTCTGGACTCCGTCAAATTCACGTCGGCTGTGCAGGTTATGTTGTTTACGATGACTTTCTTTGAACGTTTGATATTCTTCTCACCAGGATGTGAGGGACATTGCCTTCACTCACATTGGTTGGATGTTTATGCAACTTTCTTTAATCCGGTTGTCATATATATGTATAACCCTAGTTCTGCAGATCTATGTCGGAACACCTACCAACATCATTTGTGGCCTGATTCTGCATTTGGTGGCTGTGAGGCAATCTTCGATGTCAACCTGGTGTGGTAACTACCTCGTTTGACATTCTGATGTGACGACGAGTACAAAGCTTACTTTGGTACCTTTTTTTTTTTTAAGCATTTCACCCCTAGCAAGGCGGGAAGCCACTAGCACGCAAGGGGTTACAGAGGATTTGGAGCGAGAGCAGATAGGAATGATAGAGGAAAGGACGAGGAGAAGGATAGTGGATAGATCAAGGCAACTGAAGATATCGATTTACATTACATTTGAATAGTTGGAGATTATAGCTATCAGGGAAACAGGGATAGGGAAGGGAGTTCTACAGGCGAGAGGTGCGAGATATGAAGCTATTGGAGTAGAAGAGGCAGCTTGACATTTGACAGTTTCAACAGTGAAAGGGTGAGAGCGGGATGCCAGCCTCGTAGGACGCTTGAATTCGCGAAGTCTGGGAGCAATTATTAGGTTGGTGCAAAAATAATGATGTAATAGTGTCGTTTTTTGACGTTAAAAAATACGTCAAAAAACGACATTATTACGTCATTATTTTTGCACCAACCATGAAAGTATTTGTAAAAAAGACAGAGAGAGGCGACGACACGTGAGAGAGCGACTGCAGGCGAGATGCTAGATCAGGGCCAATTATATTGCATATCCATCTCTGGATCTTATCAAGAACCCCGAGGCAAACAGAAGGGGCTCCAGACCATATATGCCAGCAATACTCCATGCAAGTGCGAATGGTTGAGTTGTAGATTTGAAGGATCGATTCCGGGGAAAAAAATGAACTTAGTACATATTAGGGTCACTTTAAATCAAAGGTTCCTGATAGACATTAGATTCGATTCAGATTATATGATATTTCCTGGCGTGGGTTACGTACTATAATAGTATAATTTTTTTTTTATTTATTCCTTGCGATTATTTTTTATCCGTATTTCTTACGCTCATTTTACGCACCAGATGAAAATTATGTAATTGAATATTTTATTAAAAATGTATTGACAACACACTTTCTCTGTTGACTGAACAAGGAACTGCTACAGGCTACATTCACTTAACTTACAACAAAGATGAACGTATGTAACTTACGTAACGAACTTGTATTTTCTATATAAATGTTGTTGAATATAAATTATGCTTACTTCCCTATTGTTGCACTTGTTTGATTTTGGTACCTCCGATGTTGGGTTCTTCTTTTTCCTAACGACCATACATTCTGTGTTTTTATAATTGATGTTTAGTCCTTTCTTCTCTCTTTCTTTTACTGCCTTCTGTAGGAGTTCCGGTGTTTTACTTTTTGTGTCTGCTATCAACACTGTGTCATTTGCAAATCTAATGTTATTAAGAGTGTAGCCGCGAATAGGATTTCTAATTAGCTCAGAATCGCCTCATTGTAAAATTTGAATAAGTCTGGTGAGAAGCCACACCCTCGTATTACACCTGTTTCTATTCTTGTATATTTACTGAATTCATTCTATCCAAATGCAGGTGGTTTACTCCCAGAATAGGTTCTGGGTTATTCTAACATCCTTCCCAAATAAATCAAGCTTTCCTAGCTTCTAACAATTTCTTTTTATTCAAAGGGCATTTTCAGGCGACTTTAACAAAGCTGTTCAGAGAGAACATTATATTTTTTAAAGAGAAACAACAATAGAAACTGATATTTGAAAAATAATCTCTGGAAAACCGATCCAAATAAATCAACGTATAAAGATATCAATATCTAGTCTCAGAAATGTACCAATAATAATAATAATAATTTATTTTAAGTGCAAATAATAAACTCGGTGACACTTCAATAATAAGCAATACCCAGGTAAAAGTATTCGCAACGTCGTTTTCAAGGTTGTTTTAGGGAACGAACTCATAACCCTCAGTATACAAAGAACTGATACACCTCTATTAAATGAACTGTTCCAGGAGTAATATAAGCATCTATAGTGTTGATCTCAGGGGCTTGCTTTCTAGCTTCAGACGAACTTATAAATATCTGTTTGTGTTGTTTTTTGTTTAAAATAAACCCTTATACTTTGCAAGTTGCCGGTCTAGTTATTACTTCAGTAACCACTCCGGACAACATTACAAAAAATGCAGTTGTACTTTCCTTGTATATTTAGTTACATTTTGTTGTCTGATGTTTTTCGGAAATTTTATTTTCTGAAAGAAAATAAAACCTACTGCAACAGTATTTTCACTATTGCCCGAATTAATAACGAAAAAGAAAGAAAAAATGCAAATCAGATTCAATTACAAAGAAAAAATATTTATTTCTAACCAGCTAAATAAGGGTCCTTGCAAAAATTCGTCCCTTTTTCAATAAAATAACCTATTCTCTGAATAACACAATGTAAAAATCAGCAGAAAACAAACTTAAAAATTACAATGCACAAAAAAACAACAACAAAAGAATTGCGCCCACCTGCTGTGTCAATGATAACAATAAAAAAACGGGGAAGTGTTTTAGCTCTACAGTACACTTTCTGCCCTTTCAGAGTTCAAAATTTTTTATCTTTTTTCTTTTCTCTCTTGTGTAGACTAAGTTCTCTTCTTGGTAACTCCCTTCTTTCTTCACTTATTTTCCCCCCGTTCGCCTGGAAATTACGCTTTTCTTTTACGGCCGTAGAAGGTGAAAAATTGCTTAAACACGCGCTAAAACACTTTTTGAAAATGCACGTGTTTGCTCCTTCTTCTTCTCTACACTCCACTTATGGACTTCTTTTTAATTTTCTTTTCTGGGACTTCTTCGAGGGGACTTCTCAAAACTTTCTCTGAAGCGGCAACTTGCGTTCAGCAACTTGTTATCTATGCATCCTTCACTTATGGGCAAACACTGCCTGCCTTTTCAGCAGGGAGAGAGAAACGAACCTCCGCTTTCTAAGAGATATCGTTTCCAACTGCTTCTAAGGTCCAGCCCCATTTCTCCCTTCCCCTTCAAAGGGGACGGTTCACCTTTGAACCGTCCAATCACAGTCCATTAAAAAAATATATCAGCAGGTTCTTAGGGCCACTAACACAGTGAGTGTCTTTTTTTCTCCCTTGACCTAAAAATTTTCAAATTTTAAATCCATATAAGTTTGTGACAGAAAGCTGTCGAAACAAACTTATAATGTATGAAGTCCATTTTAAATTAATTGTGGTTTACAGAAGTTTTCATTTCACACACAGTAAGTCCTCGGGTTACGACATTTCCTATCTATGACGATTCGCGATTACAACGCAAACTCCAGTGATCTTGTTTTGACTTATGCCGTTTGCCTCGTACATACCGCGCAAACGGAGGCGGAAGAATTCACTAGGCGGCGGAAGAATTCACTAGGCGGCGGAAGAATACATTGTGCAACGAAAAGAAAACGTCGTCATAGGGCGTAGAGTGAGGAAGGCGGCTTGAATCAGTTCCTGGTTGTATATGGCATCGCATTGTTGTGCTCTCTTTTGCTGGTACGCTCCGACTTACACGGAAAATCGTATTATGACGCATCGTAGGAACTTAATTCTGTCGTAAGTCGACCGCCCCCTGTACAGAGTTGAGTCATTATTATACAGGAGAAAATAATAGAAATACCGTTTTCCTTGGAATCGCTGAAGAATTAGTACGAATTATAGTAACAGTATTTGTAAGATCGTAGTTAACTGTTGGGTGTAAATCGAATGGAGTTGATGTCATCATATCTTGTCTATTCGGGATGTCAACCGAGGTTGTAATATTAGGTTGTCAAGTTGTCATATTAGCGGCTGATATTTGTACGTTTGATGTTGCTGCGTTCTCTTAATACTGAAATGACACATTCAAAACTGATTCTATTAAGCCTGGTTGTGGATAATTAATGAAAACGCAAAACGAGAAATAACAATAATTAAAGATTTATTATTGTTTGTAGAACGAGCTGAAAGGCAAACAAGTATAAAAGTGAATAAATTTATCATTTGATGAACGAGTTCTCAGGAAAGTTGGCATGTAGCTGTGGGCTTTCACGTAGGAAGTTTAGCCTTAAAAGAAGTGAAGAATTTTGGATAAACGCTTTGATGTATGTGAATATTGAGGCTATGGTGTGAAGAAAGTTGTTAACCTGAGGAAACTTCCAGAGGTACTTATGTTGGTGATACCACGAGTTGATTGTCACTACTAACACGTCCTGCTGTGTATTTGCATTTATGGATCAAATCAGGCGTTACGGTAAATAGTTTAAAATCTAAAGACCATTTAAATGTATTTGTAAAAACTGCTTTTCTTGTTTGACTCTCGGTTTTCGAAGAAAAAGGCGACTGCTAGACGTTTTTCGTGCTTGTAAAATATACAGGAATATATAGGAATTTAATTTGATTTTTAAAGTAAATTACCTGTCTCTGTTTAGTAAGAGTCCCTAAGTTGGACAAGATATAAGACACGTGCTCGTGTTGTGGAGTTCTAGGTAATCTTTGCGCACACACACAAACACACACAAATATATATATATATATATATAGAGAGAGGGGGGATATAGTTGAAATAATTTATGTTCTGAATTGATGTTTCGCAGAGACACTTTAATGAAGGTTAGCATCAGCGATGCTCATAGAAATCAGAAAGGGTTCTCTCAGTTCATCAGTTTAGTTTTGGAGTCGTTAAAATTAACAAACCATCTTCTGCCCTAGTCAGCAACAGACTGAAGATCGTTTTGTCATCAATCGCCAATTTGATTTTATTGGACTGATCAGACTTTCTTTCGGGACAGTAGTAAACAGTTCTGTCATCAGTACAGATACCATGTTGAAATCTGGTGCCATCAGAAAAGTCGTTAAAAGAAAATTAAAACCAAATTAGGACCAATGAATGGAGGACATCTGCAAAAGGATCTAGGTCATTGTTGTGGCCTTGTTAGGGCCAGGAATAAAGACATAAAGAGAGGAATTGAGTTAAATATATTAACAGATACAGTAATACAAACATATACAAACGAGAGTGTTACAGCAAGAATGTTCGGCCCGACTGTCAGTGCTGACTGCTGGAAACTTCCCTCCCCTATTTATAGCTAGGAGAATCCATGCGCGCGTGGGTGAATTACTATAACAATCATATAGATCATTAGACACATTTAAAGGATTGTAATATTAAAAAATTACCGATTATATTGTTAGGTAAGTACGTATATTTATTTATAATTTTCAGGGGTTTTGAGCGACACACACAAATTTGAGTTTATATATTAGATGTCTGTTGCTTGTTGGTAAAGAGGACAAGAAATAATAATCGTATTCGAATTTAAGTATAACCAAAGACAAAGTTATATACATCTTTGTATTAGCATTTGTTATAGAAAGTCGAGCAGAGGTTAGGTGAAAAAGAAGAAAGGATCATAGAAGTGGGTGACGAGCACTTCAACGTGGTGTAATGGTCAGTAAGCTTGTCTTTGGGTGCTCCATACTTTTAGCCTTGTCCTACGTCTAAGCTGCGCTTAGTAAATCTGGGTACTTTGATGTTGTGTAATGGTTAGCAAACTTGTCTCGCTAGATCAATTACGACTGAGTAGTTCGATCCACTTTGGGTGCTCTATACTTTTGGCCTTGTGTCACATCTAAGCTAGGCTTTTAAAATCTCCACTATAGAAGTGGGTGACAGGATATTAAAAGTATTAAGTAGTAGTAGACGATTATTTTCAGTACCTCCCCGACGCTTGCAGGTGCCATGTATTCAAATTTGGGTGCGGTTACTTGAGAGAGCGAGAGAGAGAGAGAGAGAAAGAGAGAGAAGAGACAGAAAGAATGAGAAAGAGAAAGAGAAGATGAAGGGAGATATGTAAAATAACGATAAGAATAAATAAGATAAGAAAAAATATGAAGAAATTTAATTTTTTGCGAGAAACGTGATCTAAATGAAATAAACTAAACAACTGATAACAACAGATAGACAGTGGGGGGTCTGAATAGAAAATATTATTTGCCAATTTGTCATATTTGTTAAGGTAAACCCGTCTGTTGATTCGACCTCACCCCGCCCCCCCTCTCACATAACCTCATTCCCCAGGAATCTGTCATCGTTTACTTTAGTTTTGTGAATTTTGTAAGAGAATGTGGGTGCTGACTACTTGGACCCACAATCTCCGATTAAAAAAGAAATAGGTTGCGAGTTCAGCATCAGTGCCATAACTACCTCTATAGAAATTGAATTTTAAGTACAGTGTAACCCGGATATAAGAGACCCTGGTATAAGAGAAACTCGGATATAAGAGAGATTTTCTCTGGTCCCAAATTAGAGCCTGTGTTAATGTATATAAAATAGACCAAACCCGGATATAAGAGAAACCCGGATATAAGAGACTTCGTCTCCGGTCCCGGCAACTCTCTTATATCCGGGTTACACTGTATAATATGTGTAGTGCTTTAATAAATATTTTATCAGCAGCAACCCGAGGGTGGGATATAAGAACAGGCGATCCCTTAAGTAACTCTGTTTTCCTGTTTTAACCCTTTCGAAGTGTGTGCCATTTTCACAACGAAGCAAAAAAAAGTGTGGATGCATCACACACAAACACACACACACCTACACAGGTAAGTCACCCAAATACATTAACAATTTTCGTTGTGTATTCCATTTATTTTTAGGGAAAAAAAACGGTTAAACTTTCCTTTTGTTATTTTTGTTAAATAAATGTTACCTTAGATTGAAGATCAATTGATCTCTGTTATTTTGTGTATGTACCCTTTTTTACCACCATTAATTCATGTAAAATATTCTCGTAAAGTCTTTATAAATTAATTATATAAGTAGTCAACACACTAAACATGTTTTATGACAAATTTATGAGGTGATTAAAGATAAGTTTTAAAAGAAAACCAAGATATCCGTTCATATTCTCAAACATAAACGAACCATTTCTGTGTCAACGTTAAATGACGATAATCAATTTCTTGTAATAGTAATTACGTTACCATCCATCGCAGATTTTACAAGTACATGAAGAAAATATTCACTTTCTTGCCTATCAATTTAAGTTTTAGAAAGAAATTGCAATAAAATTTACCCGGATGTAAAGGTAACTGAAAGAAGAGGCACTAAATTCGTAAGCATTTACAATTTTTTTTTTTTTTTTGTTATTTGTAGCATGGGCGGTTAGATAAAATTTATGAGCCAGAGAGAGAGAGATTTTGACATTCTGTTTTTAGTACTTGGGGTGTATTACCACGTTCAAGGACAAGATCCTTGTTTTCTGGCCTCCAGGTTGACCCAACTTATTTAAGAATCGTTGTCGTGACACGAATTGTTAAGACAATCGCATATGTCGAAAGACAATATCAAATAAGCAGAATAAACAGAACCCCATATCCTCACCGCCCCGTTACGGGATCAGTTTTTCCACTGTTAATGTTTTAACGCAACATTAACAAAACAAATAATTCACAAACGAAATAAGCCGTTTAATTGCAGACTCGGATGAACGCCATTATTGATTCAATATCGCGTTGTAAATTTCAGGCTACTTCATTTTGTCTTTTTTTCACCTGATATTCGGTCGATTAATTCTTCATTTTCAGGGTAGCAACAGATGCATTACAACGGTTTATGGTATGAATTATTTACTTCTACATTACGGTCTTTATTTCTAGAGCAGCGTGCGCCCAAGTGAACTAATGCATTTTACCAGAAGTTAACAGAAAAATAATTTATTATTTTTAAATTTAAAAACATGTTTTTAAAAAGCTGGAGGCACCAAGCACATGGCTTCCATATCTAAGTCTTTGTCATTTGTTATTTTAAACTGGATGCTAATTTAAAATGTCATGACTAGTTTTTCCTTATTAAAATTTAAAATTCTCCCCAGAGTTTTAATTATTCTACAAGTGCGCCCTGAATTTGAAAAAAATGGTTGAGAAAAACCGATCTAGAGAAAGATAGACGATATTTTGCTGACGTATCATTCAGTTATGGTAATTTTCTAAGCCTAGCTTAGATATGGCACAAGGCTGAAAGTTTTGAGGCACAGGATGGTAGTTATTCTAGCTAGTACAAGCTTGCTAATCATTATACCATGTTGAGTTTGCAACTTGCCTCTCTGATAGTTCAATTACCTCCAGTTGTATGTGTTGATGAGCTTTTTGAAGAACATGCTTTCTCTAAGGCACAATAAGTGAACGTAACACCCACGTTAATGATAAATGGTACTACAGAAATAATTTCTCAAAGATAAAAGGTTGACAGACTAATTTATTGAAAACGAATTACTTTTTATTTTAATATTAACTTAAAAGCTGCCCTATCGGGCGGCATTTAAGCTAACTCCTGCGGGGGGTGGGGCTCTTGATTGGGCCTTCATCGCAATAGGTAAGGAGGAGTAGATATGATAGGGAACCATAAACTAGAGAAGAACTCAAAATTGATCGCTGCATTTAAGTATTCCATCAATATTTAAGTTTACCTTTTAAAAGTTCAACGAAGTAGATGAGCAATTGAAAGTTGTCCCCCTTTAAATGAAAAAGTGTGACACACTGACATTGGCATTTAGTGAAAAAAAAAAAAGATATCATTTGGTTTTCTTTCTCAAAATTTTTATACCATAAAAATAAAAGCCTCACATGAAAATTAAATCACATTTGGTCTCTTGAAATCTTTGCTGAATGTTTTCTGATTATTACAAACAATTGTAGAATCTGTTTGATTAAAAGTTTCCATGAACGGAACCAAAACAAGGCAAAGAGAAATTGTCTTACAAAACACTTTTAATGTATTTGCTTTTGGCTTAGATTGATTCATTGAAGAGGAAACGATCAGATGTTCTTATTCCATTTCTTGTGGATGCATATTACGATATATACAAGTATATACAGTAAGCATGGCGGATTTTTAAAGATAAGTTTTACTGAAAAGTAATGTTTCCTTGTAGGGAAACGGTTAACATTACCATTACCAATAATCTGTGTTTCGCTTTGTTGTTGTGAACATTCTGAAATGATTTTATGAAATTTTACTCGACGATAGGCCCTGGTATCTTGATAACTGACAAGGTATTTTTTATTTGCTTTTAATGCAATTTCTCAGACCAGTTAGACACAGAGGTTTGGTGGTGCCTGTGGCAAAGTCCTTGATTATATACCCCTAGGGAGGCTTAATTCAGTCTCGCTTATCAAAACACGGATCCACATTCATATCAGCTTGTGGGACTGTAGGGAGCTGGTATAATGAAGTTTGTTAACTTCATTGAACAAACGCACTTTCAAATTTCAAAAAATAATTTTTTATTTCACTCTTTGATATGAACGCCCGGGGCCGTCGCACACTCTGGCCGCTTCTGTACGCTACTGTCTCAGACTATCATTAAACAGTTGCGGGTCGGAAATATAGAATAAACTTCCAATGAAACTCGAACGCATCTACTTTTTTTTTTACCTCGGGAAGATTGTCTTAGCACAACAGCTGCATTAATACAAAAGTTCCCAGCAGAGATAATAGTCAAAAATTAAAGTAACTAACAATACTTAGTATTCCGTCCCATGCAGTCGTGAACACAAGAGTGACACCAGCCACTCCCTAATGTTTAGGTTTAAAATTGTTCTGGTTCTAAGGGGAGGCACAGGAAGAGAAAATGGTGGTCATCAATCCTACTGGAATGAAGTCAAGATAGTGGGGAACAACACTAGAGGATAAGACGACGGAAATGATCAGCGAACATGTTAGACACTGGTAACATTCTCAGTAGACCTAGTATAAAGGTGAACACCACTTCTGATTAAAAAAGGGCACTCAAATATTTCACCACCCCTGTGTAGGTATTACGTTTAAGGCTCTAAAATGACACTTCTGGATTGTCCAAGAAATACGGCCTGGTGTAGTCGGCGGGTTTAGAAAAATTACATTGCTAGTTCAGTGGAAGAAGCCGACAAGCGACGCAAAGATGAATAAGACTGGAGAATATTAACTAGTATGAAATGGAAGCATGGAAAGCGGCTCGAGATCTATCTATCTATCTATCTATCTATCTATCTATCTATCTATAGGGTGCCCAATAAAAAGCGGTAAATTCAGAAAAAAGTATTTAGCTATCAGGATTCATGCACAAACTGAACAATTATTGTAGATGTCCGAAATGTTTGCCTGAATATTCAGCACGAAGTTGTAGACGTGGTAAGCAGAAGGCAGTAGCTTTGCAGAGAGTGTTAAGAGGAATTTCATTTCAAGCCTCATTTAAGTTCCACTTCAATGAATCAATATCGACGATATCATGACGACGGTTTACAAGTGAGTTAGGAATATAGATCTAGGCTTTTAGAAAATGGACCAATTAGAGTTGATGTATTTTCTCGAAGAATACATTTGCCGCTTTTTTTTTACTAGGCATCTTATAGTAAGACAGTTACCCGAAGACAGCTTTACCGAAATGTTGGTAACATAATAAACAAGATTGGCGTATTAGTCCGAATAGAAAGGTCTATCATATTGAAATATTATATATAATTTCTACTTTTCAAGCAATGTTGATTGTCTAGACTTGAAATCTTCAGAAGAATCAACATGTTTCCAATATCTATTCAGACAAATGAACTTTTGTTTTATAATGATGAAGTTGTCAGTACTACGTTTAAGCTGATCCATTATGTAGCCTTCTTCAAGTGTACAATTGATAAAGAATGAGAAGAGCCTTTTTTTGATAGAGCTATTTTCTGTTCTCTCGTCTAGTTCTGCAAAAATTACTTACGGAAAAATTCTATAGAATGAATAAAGAATGAAGTCTGTTGATATCACAGATTTTACAAGCATAATAATTGATAAATGGAAAAGCAAAATCGTTTCAAAATCTAAAATGTAACATAAATCAATCAGTAAAGATTACTTAAAGACTAACTTTTATTATTGATCAAATGAGTTTGTTAAAATAGTCTGTGTTGATAATTGAATTGATTCACTGTGTGCCTTTAGATCTGCAACCGAATAGAAATATTTATTATTAATTGATTAATTGGTATCTAAAAAGCCAATCACCTTTGGCTCATGCTACTCTATCTCAACAGGTTAGAACAGGAATTAGGATACGTGACACTGTCTCACACGTTGGGCCATCGGCTAGAGCCTTTGGTTGGGGTGGATTTCAGTAGAGCGGCCTTTTTGACGAATGCATTCACCGCAGAGGGTGTGAGAGACATGTTTAAGACTTTATCTAAGATTAGAACACCAAATAGACCAACCTATGTTCCTGAATTTCCACAGGAACATTATCAATAAATCTGTAGCCTGACGATATTAAAAGTCTTTTTCTGTCTGGATTTCTGTGTTCTGAGTTATCATTATCTAACCTATTTGCATTCGCACTGTTGTCTTTATCTTTGTTGTTATTATCACAACGTTTCGGCAGGAAAGAAGGCTTTGAGAATTAGACACACAGGAGACATGTTAAAAGCAAGCGGGAAACAGCGAGTAACAAGTTTGTGTAAATGGATTGCAGAACAGGGATTAGGAGGAATAGTAAGTGTTATGGGACCTTACCGATAATAACATAATAGACTATTCCATACGTAATAAATACTGCGCCTCAAGAGGAAGCAGAGAGTTCAGCCCGAAATCGGGCGACCGGCTGACCGGCTGAACTCTCTGCTTTCGGGCGGGGAGGAACCCAAACGAGGCTACGCCGAAGGGCGGAGTCTCTTTCAGGGAGGTAAACCGACCCTGAACCCGTTTATACGGGTTCAAAGGGCATATTTTTGGCCGAGCCCACGGGCTCGGAGATCCCACGTTAAACCGACCTTGTGCCACATGATGCCCTCGTGAGGAGGTGACTAAATACTGTTCAGTCTGGAGTCAGAAGTCCGTCAGGAGTCTGTCAGTCAGTCAAAGCGAGTCAGTCAGTCGAGTCAGAGGCAGTCCGAAACAGAGTCGCGTTCAGACAATTACTACTAAACCTGATTGTTCGTACTAACACTTTTCTCCCTCTCTGTATATATATTCCTGTTTGTAATATATCTGTGTTATTCCATATCCGTGTTCGAGTTCTTCTTTATTGGTTCTACCTTGGACTATCACCGTGGTACAAGGAACCGGACCATAACAGTAAGAAAACAAACATTGCTTAGAGCTATAAAGGATAGGATGTTGTGGAGAGCTATGATCACCCACTTCCTGAATGGACAGGACGCATAAAAGAAAAAATGGATGATAGGGTTGTTTGTAACATCAAAATGAATTACAATGTGTTAGAAATATTTCTTCTGAATTCCAACAAATCCCTTGTCTTTCATCTTATTTCTTTTGCTTTTACACCAAGTAGTAATAGTTTTAAGTTGTTTTATTTTCTTAGATGAAACCTTGTCAGTTATTATTAACTTTTGACTAGTATTTTTTCATCTTATTTCATTTGCTTTTACACTAACAGAAATGTGGTTCCACAGAAGGATGCTGACCAAACATGTGAGCAACGGCAAAGATTTAGAGAAAATGGAAACAAAAAGAAAACGTACTTAACGAGATGAAGAGAGTTGAAATTTCTAAGGCACATAATGAGGAAAGAGGGCTTAGAAAATGTGATACTCACAGGACAAATTGAGAGCAAAGGGACAGAGGAAAATAACGAAAACAAGTTCACTTAGTGAGCTTGACTAAATGAATAGCAGAACAAAGTTTTGAGAAAGATAAAGACAAAAGTTATTAAGATCTACGACGGGCGGGAAATTGTGGAGCGTCATGATCGCTTATGTCCTTAAGGGACATGTCACATGAAGAAGAATTAATAGTATGTTTTTTTCGAAGAAGTATTGTCAATTCTTGTTAATATTTATCCCGTATTTATCACATATTATTTATTTCTCTTTTTCACTTAGTTACAATATTTATTTCTATAAAGTACTGTCAATTATTAAGAAACATTTTCCATTTGTTTTTGCATTTTTCTACGCCCATAGACTTAGTAACATCAACGAGAAATGTATTTCTTATTTTCAGATTCGGTATCATCTGATACTGAATAGACGGTGAACGGTAAAAATGGCACAGGTAAAAATGGCATCAGTAAAAATAGTACAAGTGAAAAATAGGAAAGATTTTTGTTATTAGATTTCATTCAAAACCAACTTTTGCCAATAGTATATATTTCAATAAACTTATTTTTTCCTATTTATCCACTTGTGCCATTATTACCGTGCCATTATTACCTGTGCCATTATTACCGTGCCATTATGACACTTGAGTGATAGGTGACCACCAGGTGTGCATACCTGTCACACAAGTGTGAAACGTCTATACATTCCTGCTACATTTAAAGACATGCATCCTTTCTTTCATCATCTTTTTAAGCAACCCACAGCTAGATTTGAAATCATACTTATTATAAAACCCAGGTTGAGTGTGTGTGTGTGTATGTGTGTGTGTGTGTGTTTGTGTGTGTGTGTGTATGTGTGTGTGTGTGTGTGTGTGTGCGTTTATATATTCGATCGGATTTCCTACATTTTTCAACTGATTTCAACAAAACTTCACAGGACTACGTAAAATTACCTTGCGGTGGTTCTGACAGCGCTAAAAATTGGAAAAACACAATTGTTTTTTGCACGAAATCAATTTGAAAACACGATTAAGAAGCATCGCGAGAATGAGAGGGGGGACAACTCATATCGAGTATATACTTATAAAACCCAGGTTGTTTGTGTGTGTGTGTGTGTGTGTGTGTGTGTGTGTGTGTGTGTGTGTGTTCGTTTATATATGGGATCGGATTTCCTGCATTTTTCAACCGATTTCAACAAAACTTCACTTTTTGGGGGGCAGTTAGTGTTTCTTATTTTCTTGCACACTTTTCTTTATTTTTACATTCAGAATGCTTTAAAAATTCCATTTACAAGACAATTGTTTATAATAAAATTTTGTTCAATCGGTAGACTCATAACGATTGAAAACAATGTTTTTGTTTGAGTTTGGGTTTGACCAATTCGTATAAAAAAACAAAAAACTAATTAAGACATGTGTGTCCGTCAACCTTAAACAATAATCTTTGTCAATTTTATTTTTCAGTCTTTATGATGGTCGATACTTGATCTATCTCTTACTGTTACATCCCCGGGCAACGCCGGGCTCTACTGCTAGTCATATATACTTTCCTTTACCTACATTGTTAAGCAAGCGGCTAGTACATTTGGATACATACATACATATTTACTTTCTCCCGGACCCTTTCCCTCTCTCTTTCTCTGTCTCTCTCTCACAATCTGTCTGTCTCTCTCTTTCTCTTTCTCTTTCTCTTTCTCTTTCTCTTTCTCTTTCTCTTTCTCTTTCTCTCGTATGCGCAAATACTTTTATATTTGAACTTCAACTTTCCCCTTATCCTTCTGTATTATTATATTGCATTATACAAAGATTTATTTTGTATTTATTAACACTATGAATTTTCCTTTTAATCATTGCATCAGGCCAATATACACCCCAAACAATAATAGATATATGGTAGCGAAAGACGTTGTCTTAACCTCCATAAATCCTCCATATTTCAAAATGAACTACAAATTCCTTGTCTAAGTCGAAAACAAATTATATACCCTCAGTAAGTATTTTTTGTTTCTTTGTATTTTTATTTTATTTTCTAAAAATGTAAGATATTAAACATACAGCATTTTCGAATATTTCCATCCACTGTGCCTTGTTTGTAATTTAGCTTCACCTCAGAAAAATGGAAAATTCTGATTTCAAACCAGAAAAATGTTTTCTTTTATTTGATCAAGGAGTGCTCATAAATCCCAGTTGCAATTCAAAGTTGGTTGGTTGTGCATATGACAATGAATCAATGGCGATTTTGACAAGTCGGGAAGAACAGGATGAACTATTTTCAATTTTCTCAACAAAAAATAATACCCTTGTTGTTTTTATATATATATATATATATATATATATATATATAGAGAGAGAGAGAGAGAGAGGTGGGATATATATATATAGGGAGAGAGAGATATAAAGAGGGGGAAGGAGAGGGAGAGAGGGGAAGCGAGAGATGGCGGGAGATGATGAATATATGAGCGGTGTCGACAATACGAAAACACTTGCATTTTGGTAGATTTTCTTTTTCAAACATTGTTCTGAAATTATTCTTCTCGGCCATATTACACTTTAATCAACACAAAACCTGAATTCGAATCAGCTATTTGCCACAGAAAGTGAACCAATTTAAAAAAAACTGCTAAAAGTATTCTCTAATTTGTATAAAATTTTCAAAATAATCAACTTTAATTGCATAATTTCATGGAAATTTGTGTTTATACTTTTTCTCAAAAACCTTAGACAAGAATTAATTTAGTTTTTTGTTTTTTTTAAGGGAGCAGTATTTTTAGCGTGCGTAAATAATAGGCTTGACTTATACGACAATAGAATACTTAGCTACTTTAAGTTCTGTGTTGTTACTCCTGAGCTATACATGCAAATTCGGCGCTTCAATGTCGCTATAAGTATTTTGTATACCCTATTTTTTAAGTTATTGTTAGCTGATTCTTTTGTGTTTGTCTCTCAGTCTGAGTCAAAATAATAACAATGTATTTTTTTCTTCTTTCAAACAATAGCTGAACGATTCTTCACCCGAATCTCAAACAAAGAATACCTGGCTGTGACATAAAAGCTGTTTGAGAAGCTAACCCTGTGTATTCAGTTCGGCCTTCACAAAACGGTTTTGGCTTTCTTCTCTTGTTTAATGAGAAATTCGACAGGCTGTCCCGAGTAGTCAGCCAGCGATTAACGATCAAAAGTTTCATATAGATTGAAAAAGCTTGAAACATTTTATAATCTTTTCTCATTATTGTTAATGTACGTATATCACAATTAAAGGTAAACAATGTAATATTGCAGGTCAAGACGAATATGGACATGAAGAAGCCCAGGAGAAGAGACGACAAACCACATTGAGAGATTCAGGATACTGCAAAACATATCCAAGTGCGGACTGCGGGGGCGATCACTTCTAAGTTATATGTAACCTTAGAATAAAACTACGGAAACTGAAGTGGCCTAATGCAACACCAAAACTACAATACGAAAAACTCTAGAACGGCCCGAATCTAAAGGAGAAATATATGAACAGTGTGAAAAGCAGATACAATGGGTAAAATGCAAGTCGAAGTGGGACACACAAAGAGAAGCTTTTCAGCAAAGGAAAATATATGAAGAAGAACAAATGAATGGGTAACAGATGAGATTCATAAAATAAAAAAAATTAATTAGAATAATTTATAAAGTTTTAAATCTTTTAAAATTCTGTATTAATTTGAGAAAAAAAAAGAGACAAAAACCTGGCAGCTGCTCTTGAAGAGGACCTCTAATCAGTGGTTAACTGGGGAAAGAAATGGCTTGTAAATTTTAGCGCCTCTAGAATAAAACTGTTTTCATTTAACCACCAGAGAGAACCTTTTCTGCTTGCTGTCAGTATAGCTAATGCTAAATCTAGGTGAGCAACGCTCTACACTTTATTAGCCTCACGTTTTCCGCTGACATGAAATAGAGCGACTACATCGAATGAATACCTGTGTAAGGAAAGTTGGGTCACTGTGTCGTGCCAGAAAAATTTCTCGTTAGAATCCACCTTGCACATTTACAAATCTACCATTCGTCCGTGCATTGAATACGTTTGCCATATCTAGCTTGGTGCTCCTGCTGTGTATCTCGAGATTATTGACAAAAAAGGATCTGTAATGTAATCGATCCTGATCAGGCATCTCAACTTCAGTCACTTTCTCACCGACGTTGCTTCCTCTGTCTTTTTCATGGTAACTGCTCTGATGAACTTTTTTCCCTGGTGCCCCGAATACATGAATTTAAGCGTGCGACTAAATTGGCATCTAGGTCCTATTATTTTACTGTTGAAATAGCGAAATGGAACTGCCACTTTACTCCAACAGTTTCTTTTCACGCACTTACCCCCCGTGGAACTTTCAGTTTCCTTGCTTCTCTACAATCTTCAAAAATTTAAATGCAACGTCAATCGCGATTTTCTGGCGTCATGAACCCCGTTCATCTTTTGTACTTTTCTCAGTCCTCCTTATTTTCTTTCACTTTCACTTTCACTCTCCATGTAACTTCCTGCATACTAGTAGCAATACCGCCTTGCTTGAGGTGAAATGATAAAAAAAAAACCAATGCCATGACACGGAACATAATATAGAACACTACATAATGAAAATAAGGAACAAATACAGACAGGTTAAAGGGGAATAATTCAACGAAAATGTGCAGAAATAGAAAGAATGAGTATCACAAATAAAGTAGAATTTGCATAAAAAAATACGAGAACTAATAGGACAAAAGACATGCTCCTCAACAGGATGCATAAAATCCAAAGACGGAACGATGATATTAAGGAAAGAAAAATACTTCAGAGATGGAACAAATATATTGGGAAACTCTTCCACGACGATAGAGAACAACCGAAAATATACAGAAATATCGACGGACCGGAAATATTAAAATCCGAAGTGCAAGCTGCACTGGCCAAACTGAACAGAATTAAAGAGGCGGGGCCAGACGGAATTGTATTAAGGATACTAGCAGCCGTATATGATTTCGATATAGACAAGAAAGAAGAAGGTAGCTCATAGAAAGGCATTCTGCTTAGCGTTTTTATTGTTCCAACAAAGAAAAACGATACGCAAGGTATAAAATACATTTTTTTTTAAGTTGAAAAATCTTTCTTGGAGCTTTTAATTTAATTTTAAACTAATAGATTAAATTTAATATTTCCAATAAGCGAAATACTTTGCTGTATTTCAAACCGAATTTAAACTGATTAGAATAAGTTTTTTTAATATCATTAAAAATGCTAAAATCCTCCATATTATCAAAAGTTTGTTGGGTTTTTTTTTAATAAAATATACTTTTCTGAAGCATTATTTGATTTAAAGTTTAATTAATCTGATTTGAAACAAATATTATTTATTTTTAGTTTAAAATATCGCAGAAAAACAATATTAATACAGAGGTGGGAGTTTTTATAGACTCATTCTTTGAGATTTTTTTTCTAAGGTTGATATAACTGCAACAATCACTTGACGAATATAATGTGAACACCTTTCTTATTTAAGTAATCTTAAAAGTTTTAAATATTTGGAGGAATCTAATATTTTATTAAATTTTACATACTTTGGCTTTATTGTCTAAGTTACGAAGGCACTTAATGAAGAAATGTTAGAAAATTACCAATAAATTTTAAATTTATTATAGTTACCGATCTTATTTTCAGATAATGTCGCGTTTCTACATCCGTATTTATAAAGGTTGTCACGTTTATATACGCAAAAATATTAGGGTCGTTGAATTATAGTAGGCTTTTCTATTTATCATTACTAAATACAGTCTTAATTTAATAACAATATCACTTGGCCGCTACAAATTAATACAGAATTTTAAAAGATTTAAAACTTTATAAATTATTCTAATTAAAATTTTAAAAAGATTGCATTTTTTATTTTATGATTCAGATAATTTTCTGTAACTGGGGGTTTTGTTTGGCCAAAAACATTTCATGATTTAAATACTCCGAGGACTTGTCCTTATAATTAATGTAAAAATTAAGCCCTAAATAAAATAATTTCTCAAAATTTCGAGAAATTATTTTAACAAATGTAAAAAAAAAAAAAGAAAAATTACGAAAAACTAAAGAACCACTTCAAAAATAATTCATTTATGAATAAATCTTAAATTTTTTGTTAAAATCCGACAATTATCTGATTTTTACAAGAATTTTCAAAAAACACGTTAAAATTTAAAAATCAGTTTGTTTAAATAGTTTCCCATACTAATTCATGGTCAGCCGCTGACACAAGAAAAACAAAGTTTCTAAACAAAATTTCGAAGGTTTTACATAAGAACAAAAACATAATTAAATAATAAAAAAAATCAAAGATAACAAGGATAAAATTTTGTTTCTGTTAAGTTTGGGACATTTGGAGATTCAACCATTAAAACCGTCTTGCTCGTAAAGACGTTCCGCTTAGTATTTTCATTGTTCTGGATTAAATTTGCTTTACTATTTAAAATCCATAACGCTAGTGGTATACATTTTAAAACGATCTTGTAATATATGTTATTGACATAATGTACATATTATACATATTTAAAAAAGCTTTGTTGAAACGAGGAAGAGTTTTTGTCATTTTGAGTTTTTTATTCGCTGAACCAAAGTTGTAAGTTTAACAAAAACTCTGCTAATATTCATACTAAATCGAAATCAATCAGTAATAAATTGATCAGTTATTGATTACTCATCTGACTGGAACACTCTTATCTAGCTTTTGCAGTTCGTGATTCACACCAGAAAATTTCCATCATGAATCTTTGATCGAAAAAAAAAATGATCTGTAATGACCTCACTATGTACTAGGTTCACAATAAGAAATATCAAAGTAAATTTTGTACGCATTATCACCCCATAGCATCAAAAGACCTACAAGTGGGGGGGGGCGCCAACGTAAATTGGAAGTGAACCCAGGTGAACTTATAATATGCAGACATTAATCAACCGGTTGACAGGAAGTTATATAAACGCAAGACCAACTTAGACGACAGAATTCCTCGAATATTCGTCAGAAGATCGAGCGTTCGAAAAAAAAAAAAAAAAAAAAAAAATCATCCGAAATCTCATGCCCTTGCTTGGAAAACGTTAATTTGACGGAGCCCAGAAGTGAATAAACAATTATTAGGAAAAAAAATTGTCCCCTATTCTTATCAGATTTTACGAAGATAAAATTACTTGTTTCATATATTCATCACATAGTTCCATGTTAATTTCACGGAGTCCAGTAGGGAATAAACAATTATTTTGCGCATGGGATATTTAATCTGCTATTCTTATCAGATGTTACTAAAATAAAGTTACCCTTTAAAACCAGAAATGTTCCCTCCTATTTAAATACAACTTACCTCTGTAGATACAAATTGTACCCAAGTCTCCTGAACAACCATTCCTATTCTTTCACAACCAACGTAAAAAAAAAAACTATTGCATTTTGTTTTTAATTTCATTATTGAAGGTACCGTTGTGTCTTGTAGAAGTAGAACATGTAACAGAACATGTAGCAAATCATGTAGCAGAACATGTAGCAGAAATCGCATTATAGATGCTCAGTGTGAATTTCTGTACTTCGGAATTTGATTTCGTTCAATATTGATCGATAGTTTCCGCAAATTCTTTTTGTTACCTTATCTATAACTAAAAATCCCAAAGTATGGATGTTCAAATGAATGAAGTCTCTCATGGCACACTTCAGACAACAACAAAAGCTGTGTCAATTACGTGAGCGCGACACATGCACTACAGTCAAAATGTTTTGGATCAACCCCGCATTTCTTTAAAAAGAAAACACCTTAAAATGAGATATTTTTGTATTTTTTAAGTAAAAAATAAAATTTCAATTACAGTTTATTTGCTTTTTTATTTTTCAGTCTTTCTCCAGGCTCCTCTTACTACCAGAAAGTTCAAATTTGGATTCGTCTGTCCACAATACTTTTTGCTAAATCATAAATATTTTGCATGAGAAACATTATATTTTGTTTTCACCGTTAACCGCTCATTAGACTATTTGAAATTACCAGAAGGGCTGGAGATTTGATTCGGATCAAGGGAATCATGAAAAAAACGAACAATATCATTCGATTTTACAATGACATGCTACACCATTTGGTTTACCCATAATTGGAAAAAATTACCTTTCAACAAAACAACTTAGTTTAACTTAGGTTGGTGCAAAAATAATGTCGTTTTCTCACATATGTTACTATGTGAGAAAACGACATTATTTTTGCGCCAACCTAATAACATATGTCAAAATTACCTCGAGTCAAAAAAAAAAAAAGTAACATGGCGAGGGTGAAAAGCAGAAATGTATTCCCATTCTTTAATGTCACGTTCCTTCAAGTCATAGGTAAGTCATGGCTCTCCACACATTCCTTTACTTTGTCATCTGCGAATGAGCATGTATTCTTGGGAACGATAGCAGAGTGGTTTCCCATTGCCTTTTTGGAATTCAGTATTTTCCTTTTAATAGACTGGTTGCTAGCCAAGGTTAAGAGAACCCAGTCTACCCTTAATATTTGACCCATAGTTGTTGGGAGGAAGAGTTAGGTTTATGTCTTTCTCAACAGCAAAAGTGATTGCAAAAAACTAGGCTAGGATTTGAACTCGACTCGGCGAGTTCCTTTTCTGTACAGATATCCGATAGACTATCAACACATCCACATCCCGTTATTGTGTAGTAACCTGTGATGGAATACTTTATTCTTCTGTCGGGATAATAAAAGCAATATATCTATCATTTAGTCAATTGATGACTAAGCCGGACAGTTGGAAAAATATTTGGATCTTTGATTAAATCTACATAATACTAAAACTCTAATTTGTATGTATGTATGTATGTATGTATGTATGTATGTGTGCTCCCGAGATACAGCTTAAACGATACATAATACCCTAATAAATTTAGGAGCATATTGTACCTTGAACTCCTGCCGAGTTTAATTAAAATTAAACAAGGGGTTCCTTGAACTAGGGCCGATTTTCTGTTTGTACGGCATTTTTAATAGGAAATTCAGTATTTGTTTTCGATACACATTCTCATATCAATCCGTATATATAAACAAACATTTGCATATTTTATTCCATCTATCATGTGAGTGAAAAATAAATATTCATAATACATTATCAAATAAATTTAGATATGCATAATACAAACATATATTCACTACATTAGAACTTTCTTTATAAACAACTACTAGACAGGTAAAGAGGATTGATTTGATAGTCAATAAATAAAGAAATGCACGCTGGTTGGCTGCCGTTATGTATTTCGAATTAAATGCGAGGAAGAAACAAATATCTATAATAAAAAATATACTAATTATTTTGAAAAGGACTACACCTGTTTTAATTTTGTATTCAAAGTATATTTTATAAAAGAAATTTCTCTTTTAATGTAAAGAAGTAAATCAATTGATATCGTAAAATAATTTATTTTCATACTTTAAACTAGCTTATGTTTGTATCAAGGCATTTTTAGTGCTTTTTACACCAAATTTTACTTACTAGACCACTATAATTTTACTTACTAGACTACCATAAAACCGTTGGCATTCTTTTAAATGCAGTTGATGATACAAAATAATGTGGTAACAATATTATCAATTTTATTAATTACACATTTTAATTTCTATTTGCGATACAATTTATTGTAAAACTGTATAATGTGAGTAATACAGTGTAACCCGGATATAAGAGAGTTGTCGGGACAGGAGAATAAGTCTCTTATATCCGGGTTTCTATAATATCCGGGTTTGGTCTATTTTGTTTAGGTAAGTATGGCTCTAATTTGGGACCACATAAAATCTCTCTTATATCCGTGTTTCTTTTATATCCGGGTCTCTTATATCCGGGTTACACTGTAATAATTATTACAGTAACTTGTATTGCAAATATAAATGAAAATGTGTAATTAATAGTAGAATTTTCAATCACTTTCCCGTAGCTGTACGTCGCTTCACTGTGTGTTTTCTATACATATTTTTATGGTAATTGTTCTTTGGTATATTGACTTTATGAATTTAAACTCAAAACTAGAATGGCGGTTAGATCTCAACATTCTACAGTTCAAATATTTAGATGTAACTGTAAGTTCTATGATAACAGTTTCTTCTCGTTTGTTGCTTCTTGATTTCGAGTCAACTTTGATCTTTAAAAAATTTAAATGCAATGTCAGTTGTTATCTGCTGTCTTCTTAATTCCTATTCTTTTATTATTCTCCCTCCTTAATAATGTTTTTTTCTCATATTCTCTCACATGCAGTAACTCTCTTGCGTGTTAGTGGCTTTATTGCCTTGCTTGGGCCAGAATGATTTAAAAAAGTAAAAAAAATCATTATAAATTTACTTGTACTGTATTTACAGTATGCAAATTGAAGTGATGTATAGAATATAGAACTGATTTCCAAATTAGTTTATTACATTTACTGTTCAGTACACTACTGTACTGTATAAACATTCAGTTATAAATTAGAAATGTTACAAATGCTGCAAAAGTGACATGTGAGTATCTGGGAGTAATCTCCGTATTAAGAGAGAGGTGTATTCACGACATTCTAAGGAAAATTAGTGTAAAGGGAATTTGAATCTGGGCTGCCGATTCTATGTAACGTTAACCGTTAGGCAAATCTTGTATTACTAACCTTTTATTTAAAAACCCTCTTACAATTTGAAGACAACAGTCAGTCATTAAGAAAGCGCTTGCAGATCAATTTATTGTATTGAACGTCTCTCCATAGTTTTTCACATAACCTTTGATCGCTAAAATGTTGCACGTTTTAGAATACCTTTAAAGAAATTAATATCTTCTGGCGATAAGGTTTTCATGCTTAATAGAAAGATGGCAGAACAAAACCCACTGGCCATTTTTGGGTTACTTTTAATCTGTTATTACTGCTGTGTGTGGAGATATGCCGAAATGGTTGTTGGTTGGAAATGTGTTCATTAAAAAACATTTGGGGAAGTTATGAATTGAAAAAGAAATATGGGAAGATGTTACTCACATTAAATAGTTTGAATCGAAATGAATGTCAATAAGGAAACTTTGTTTTAAGAATGATCCAGATGATACCAAAATAAGCTTTCCACTTACACTGTCACGCCAGAGCGTCAAAGAAGTTAGGTGAATCAGCGGGTTGTCCTGGAAGGTTCACCTCCTTGCCACTAGATGCAGATTCACGCCTCGCACAGGATGTTAATGGCTGCATCTGATATGTAAACAGGTGGTCAATCCAGTTGCGCTTACGATGCACACACGTGCAGTAACCGGATGACAGAGAGATATATAAGAACTCAGCTCGAAAAAGAAAAGACAGAGTGTCATAAATCCGAGAGAGAAAAAAATTTACATTTAGAGACCTCCCCCAACCATACGCAACCTTATGCTGATATTAATTGACAAAGTCCAGAGGTGAATTAACATCAATTTTACGGATGAGAGATTTGGTGTCGTATTACTCTTAGTGTGTACAATTAACATTACATTAGTAACACTTCGAAATGATTCCACAGAATAATTCTCAGTTGTTGATGATTACTTTTAACCGATATCGTAGATTTTAGAAGCATACGAATAATTTCCAGGTGTAATGTTTTGTGGACATTCGTGCTTTTGTAAAGATGGCGGTTTCTTGATTGGTATTAACATATAAACCTACTCAAAGGGAATGTAGCAACAATTTCGATATATTTGCTTCTCTCGTGAACGAAATAATCTGAAAAGAAAAACTTTTTTCTGTTCTGTTTCCATGCTTAACTATTGTAATATCTATGAACTGGCATTGATTCGTTTTCTACGGATTTCCAACCATTTGTAGGTTATTTAAAGCCAGAAAATATTTTTCGATTCTAAGATTTTTTTATATATATAATTTACTGACGCAAGCCATACTAATTAACCCATAGTTGGGGGGGGGAAGAGGTGGATTCATAACTAATTAGAATTTGATAAACAAGAAATTATAAAGTGGATATAAAGTGGGGCATCAGTTCTATATGATATTAGCAGGTTTCGGCCGCTGGCTATATTGCTTCGCAAAGTAAGATATATTCACTACTTGAAATCTTTGAAACAAAAATTTTAAATGACCATTTCATTCATAGATTGGCTTGTTATTGTTAAAGAAAGTTTTACAAATAGATACCAGCTTGTTGAAGGCCAAGTAAAATACAAATTTCAAACACGTTTCTGCACTATATAAGACGATATTCCTAAACAGAACGAAATTTGATACGAAAATCAAAACAATCCTGGAATAAAAGAACAGTAGGAAGGACAGTTAATTAATGAAATATACTTTTTTAAAAATCAATATGAAAATTAGTTAAAACTGAAGAGTGGTATTACCTAGAAGGAGATAATATATAATACAGATATTGAGCTTCTTGTGTGTAAACTGAGTAATTCAGCGTATACTTACCTGGCACAGGGCTCGTCCCTGGGCTGGTTGTATCACGGCTCGGACTATATTGGACCGGCTCCGACCTGGACCAGCTAGGACAAGCCAAGACCAGCTATGACTACCTTAGACCAGTTCTGACAAGCTTGGACAATTGAAAACACTAAAAACTGACCTTGTTGTCACAACCTGACTCGTGGGGGGGGGCAAGTAAATACCGTGTAAATTGAGTAATTTCCCGTCTATTTATCATCTCCCACTTGCGTCTCTGTCCTTGGACAGAGTGAACTCAGGGGCGACTCCGTCAAAGGACAGAGTCGCAACTGAGGAAAATTATACTGAGAAGTGCCCAGCCCTGGGGAACAACTGGCCGAGAGCGCGTCTTCTCATTGCACTATAGAGAAGGATCGGTGCATGCACCGAGGCCAACGCAACCGACGGTTGTGGGGGCTCGGGGAATTTTTGTTCCTTGCCCGGGTGCACGCGCTCGGGCTCTCCACATTAAACCGACCATGTGTTACAACCTGACCTCGTGGGGGGTTGAGTAAATACAAATTACTCTTTTTGAGTAATTTCACGTCTACTTATCATCTCTCAGTTGCGTCTCTGTCTTTGGGCAGAGTGCACTCAGGGGTGACTCCGTCAAAGGACAGAGTCGCAACTGAGAAAAATTATACTGGCGGTCCTGGGGAACAACTGCCCGAGGCCGCGCCTTCTCATTGCACTAGAGAGAAGGATCGGTGCACGCACCGAGGCCAGCGCAACCGATGGTTGCGGGGGCTGAGGGGAATTTTTGTTCCTGTTCCGGTCGTACCCGCTCGGATCCCCACCTAAAAATAGACCTTTGTGTCACATCTCGTCCTAGTGGGGGTACAGAGTAAATACCGTGTGTAAAAGTGGAGCTGGGTCTTTTTAATCTCAGAATTCGTGGGAGAATTGAGCTTCAATTTCGCATTTATTCATATAGATTCTATACTAAAGGTTTTACTTAATTAGCTATTATGTTTCTCTAACTCTTCAAATGTTTTTTTTATTGGAGATAACAAGGATTTATGGTACTAGTCTTACTAATTAACCTATAGCTGGGGGAGAAGAGCAGGATTCATACATTTCCCAAGGGTATTTTCACGTAAGCGAATATAATGAACCCAACTGGAATTGAAACTCGACATTCCGATTAACAATTCTGAGCCATTATCCATTACACCACCCGCACATCCAAGCTTATAGCACCTGGTATTCCCAAGCAGTCACCCATCTAGTTACTGACCAGGATCGACATTTCTTAACAAAAATTTCAAGAGCAAAAAAATAAAATAAAATAAAAGGCAGTCCTCACTTCAGTGCATCCTACTTATTAAAAGCAGTTTATTTTGTATTAATTGCAATATAAACTAGGATTGTGTATAGCCACCTTTTGTTTGGATAACAGCTTCAACATGATAAGGCAAGGCGGCTATGAGGTCCTGATAATATTCTGCTAAAATCCCAGTGGTCTCGACTTCCTCGATAGTACCCACACATGATTTTACATTGACTGGTTGTTTATCTGCAACTTATTCTTCAAGTAATCCTACAAATTTTCAATGGAATTGAGATCAGGACTGTTGCCTGGCCATTTCAAAGTAATCACCTTGAACTTCTGATATTCTTGCACTTTCTTTACTTTGTGGCATGGTGCACCGTCGTGCATAAATGAGCTGCAACCATGTATATGAATCTGGTGAATCTCTACTTTATCCTGCAACAGATCCAGATAATTTTCACCATTCATCGTTATTCCAAAATCCAGGAAATATTTAAGCAGCTATTCCAAAAACTCATCATTTGTTGCGTATATTTTTCATCATATTTTTTCGCGGCATAATCTTTTGGACATAATGTTGATGCATAGCAAACTGTCGCAGTGGAGATTCATCAGAAAACATAACGTCTCTCCATTGCTCATTTGTCCAATGTTCATGCCTTTTTGGTAAATGCTGAGTGCTTCTTTTTTATTTACACAGTCAATTTTGATTTGTAGGATCTTAGTTGAAATCCATTGAGTATACTACAAGAAATATCCCCAAGACTTAAATTTGTAACTCTGAGGAGCAGAACAGCTTGAATCTTTTGGCATGAACTTGTCGAGGACTTAGAAACAATGAATTTTCTGGGACGTCCACATCCCTGTGAATTAGAGACATCAGCTTCGTGGTGCCATTATGAACTACCGTCTTGCCACAACCCAATTTGACTGAGATATCAATTCCTCAGTACCCTCTCCATCTCGAAAGCACCTTGGTATGCTTATATAGTATTTTTGGACGATTTTTTTTAACTGATTCAGTTTTTCTTACCAAATCGCGAAATGAAAATTATTTTGAATGGCCACCCTTCTAAATCTTTTTGTATTAATGCAGGTTTTCCCCGAGGCTCTATCCTTGAACATACGTTATTCTTAATTTTCACAAATGAACTTCCTGATGTCACCAGTTCTCAGCTCGCTATCTATGCTGGTGATACAATTATCTAATCCTGTCTTAATAGTAAGTCTAATCAGTTAGATAAGGTCAAATTGGCAGCTGATCACAAAATAATCGACAATCTGTTGTTAAATGGAGCAAGGGGTGACTTGCTAATTTTAACTTGCTATCTTTAAATCATCTGAGACAACCCTTTTTTACCTTCCCTCAGAATGGCTGATGCTAACCTTCAAAAAAGTGTCTCATTGCGCCTCGTTCTCAGACTAACGTTTTCCGCTCATATGAGTTGCAAAGAGTATATTGCTAAATCTGCAGCTAGTAAAGTTGGTTCACTGTGCCGAGCTAGACAATTTCTTTCGCCAAAATCTATATTACATATTTATAAGATTACCATTCGTCCTTGCTATCCAAAGAAGAATCTGCAATGCTATTGGTCAAAACCTGGGATCACAGCTTCAGTCACTTTCCCACCCCGATGTAACGCAGCTGATGTGCATCTTTTCTATAAATATTTTCATTGTAATTATTCAGATGAACTTTCCTCTATGGTACCTTGACTGTATAAATTTAAGCGCAGTACTAGATTGGTGGCAAGGTTTCATTATTTTACAGGTGAAATGGCTAGATGCAACCATAAGTTCTATGCTAACAGCTTCTTCTATCGCACTTCTTGTTTGTGGAACTCTCTTCCAACCTCTTGCTTCCCTGTCAACTTTGATCATCAAAAATTGAAATGTAATGTAAATCATTATCTTCTGTTTTCTTAATTCTTGTTTCTTTATTGTCTTAAGAATACATTTTTCATATTCTCTAACACACAATAACACCGCGCGTCTCAGTGGCTTTATTGCTATGTTTGGAGGGAAAAAAAAGTTATAAGACCATTTGGGATCTTTGCATTTCAGAAGGTGACGATTTTTTGCCCATTTTTAACGTATAAAACTTACTGGAAACTATACTTTAAAACAACTTCACAGCTTTCGAAATAGCAAAAAATTGTTTAACACTTGAGAATGATGTAATATTTACCAGCGTTTTTTTTTTAAACAATTTTTATTTAAAAAAAGGCGTTTTCTACTACCTTTAGTTTTAAAAAGGAATCTGGTAACTATTGTATATACTTAACATTATTATTATTATTATTATTATTAATTAATTAATTAATTATTATTATTAATATAATATAATATTAATTTCTGATCGTGTTCATTCTATTTGTTTGCTTTCATGCATTAGAGATAGATTTTAGCAATGATTTTGGATATTACAGTTTTTCATGAAGTTCAAGTTAGTGTCTAAAAATAGTGAATTGTTTTTTAATGTCCTTTAGGACCCTGGGTGATTATGTCTGTCTATGTCTTCCTTCTTATCTGGGAATTGCATTGCATTCTTAGGAAACATAGTGAAGTGGTTTCCTGCTACATTTTTAATGGTTTTGAATGCAGGTAGTTAAAAAGAGCAACATTAAATAACGTTTCGGATCTAAATTTAGACTTAACATTAAATAAAACTCTGTTTTCACTTGTTTTCTTTTTCAAATGTGGACACTTCGTAACGCATATGGTAAACAATACAGAATAGTTATCTCAAAACTTTATAACCTTCATGTTTGCATATACAGTAACTTCTAGGCGTCTAAAGATACTGAAAAAGTCCTCAGCACCGACTTCTGGTTGTTAAATATGGTGTGTCATGAAAATATCGGTAATCATATTAGTCTCCGAGCAAACAATCTATTTGGGCCGTAAACGCATCAATAATGAAAAAATAAATCAATGAAAGTTAACAAAAGAGTCAAGTGAGTCTTATTCCGAGCAGTTGATAACAGAAATTCCAAAACGAGATTACTATTTATAAAAGGTCTCAACCATATTCTTGATACTAAACTTGTAGAATGTCTATTTCAATTTTGTTTCCTTTGTAAGCAAACGGATCGTCATTTTCAACTTGCTTTGATTGGGTTATTCATTTCGTACTTTTTGAACGAAGCATTTAATAAATAAATCCAATTCCCTTTTTTATCATTTTGAGGAAAAGAGCACATGTAATTAACAACGTGACATTTACAAGTCTTATCTATCAAAAAATACAGAACAATATATATATACATATATATAGTATTAAGTTGTAAGAGTTTTTATGTGCGAAAATTGTTGGTTATTTTTCTGTAGTTTATTGGTAGGAAAGCATTTTAGGCAAGCAGTTTTTGTCATAAAGTGCTCGATATCAAAACGTAATGATAGAGCGTTCTTAGAATTAATGTGGAGGAACTTAGCACTTAACATTGAAGTCGGCATGACTGAATCAACAACACTCAGCTAAGTGATAAGTTCCTTCACATTACATATATATACATACATTCATACAAATATATATATATATATATATATATATATATATATATATATGCATATCAAATTTAGCAGCAAACGTATTAAATATATTTAATTAAAAAGGTATCACACGATATTTGAAAATAATGAAACCGAAATAGGACGAACAGTAAAACTTTTTGAAAGTCAAAGATATTGAGATATAAGTAAATTTATATTTATATTTAAATATGTGCTGGAAACCAGCTAAATTGTCCTAAATATAAAAAAAATAAAAGCAAATCATTAACAAAGTATTTTGTTGTTCTTTAAGTGTACGCTTTATATATATATATATATATATATATATATATATATATATATATATATATATATATAAAAGTGAATATTGAAGTCAAAAATTAGAGGCAACAGCTTGTCGCCTGTTAGTGTTGACTTCAATGTTCACTTTTATATTTACACACGCTCTATCTCTGATATTGAGCACTTTATCGCATAGCACACCTTAAGACTATATTTCTTCATATATATATATATATATATATAGAGAGAGAGAGAGAGAGAGAGAGACAGACAGACAGAGAGACAGAGAGAGAGACAGAGAAATAGACAGACAGAAATAGATAAATAGAAATATAGTTTTAAGTTATGCTATATTTATTGGTTAAAGTCTTCAGTATGATGGATATAGCGTATGTAAATGTAAAAGTGTACATTGAAGACAACACCCAGCCTGAAGATTGCGTCTAAGCATGAAACACTGTGTCCACCTATATATATATATATATATATATATATATATCAGAATAAACCGAGTAATCAGTAAAAGGAAAGTGCTAAAAACCAATCCTACCAATACCAAGGCTGCTAAAGAAGAAAACACACAAAAAATAAAGTAATGAAAAGTCAAACCTAAAATAAAAATCTATAGTGCTCAACATCTCTAGAAACTAAACTAAGACAGAGTAGTAAGGCAAAAAAAAAACGCAAAATCGTTCAGGAACACCCATCTGAAACTCCGATTCGAGTCTCAAGTTTAAGCGGTTTTTAGACGATATACGATATATATAATGTTATATATATATATATATATATATATATATATATATATATATATATATATATATATATATATCAGAATAAACCGAGTAATCAGTAAAAGGAAAGTGCTAAAAACCAATCCTACCAATACCAAGGCTGCTAAAGAAGAAAACACACAAAAAATAAAGTAATGAAAAGTCAAACCTAAAATAAAAATCTATAGTGCTCAACATCTCTAGAAACTAAACTAAGACAGAGTAGTAAGGCAAAAAAAAAAACGAAAAATCGTTCAGGAACACCCATCTGAAACTCCGATTCGAGTCTCAAGTTTAAGCGGTTTTTAGACGATATACGATATATATAATGTTATATATATATATATATATATATATATATATATATATATATATATATATATAGAACATTTGTGTGATACGAATGCACACTTACCCGCTCCCTAAAAAAAGATTCCAGTATCAAATCCTCTGTTATGATGCTATGTGCAGCAAAGTTCTGTTAACCTTTAATTCTGTTGTCAAATATGTGCTCAGAAACATATACCTGACAATTTGCAATATTTTCTAATCTAATAACTAAGTTTAAATGAACTCATAAAAATGTCTAAAGAGAGAATTTCATTTCTTACCTGTGTATATCAAAGTTCAAGGATCCTGTTACTTCAAAAATTATTTTTATGTTATTTTGTTCTTTATTTCGAAAAGCAGAGACTGCCGTTGTCCATTTACTGCACTGGATGAAGAGTTGATTGGAACGTAAATATTGATTCTGTCAAATTCTCTTACGATGGAGATTGATAGATCTTTCTTTTTATGTAGACAATTTGAGAAGACAACGAATGTTTATAATTAGTGCCATTTAATGAGAATGCAATATAAAGGCTTATTGAATAAAACTGAATGGATAGCTGTTTTGAACTCACTCCTAGTGAGATTTTCTCCAAAGGAAACCTGGCCAAATTTGATCAACCGCGATTTGTCTTAGAAAGCGCCCCGGCTGGTGCACAATTACTGTTTGATGAACATGCTGTTACCGGCGTACCATTTGCTTGACCTGTGGATGAGTGTGTGCGTAGTTAAGTCGAAAACAGAAGTGGACAGCCGGGTAAAGCTACAGAAGTGGCAGAGGTGTGACGGATTTTCTATTGTTGTTGTTGCGTTGACGTTGCTAGGGGAGCTGTTGGTGGAGGAGCAAGTAGAGAATTTGCCTTGTTTGTTGGTGGGTATGGAGAGAACGGAGTAGAGGTAAGTAAACATCATTTAATGAGGCGTAACTTAAGCAGAGATCTTTGCTCCTTCATTCAATCTCTCATAGCCCGAGTTTCCTTTGACATTTTTAGCAATCTCACCCCACCTCCATATTATCTCATTTCAGTTTAATACCTGAAACAACTATAAATTTGCTCCCAGTGTCAGCATTTGGTGATTGAGTCCCAGGAGAAATGCGGTTTTTGAATACTAATTTTTAAGACGAGGTAGAATCGCTTTGGCCGCTGCACAATCTTCTATTGTCTTTAATTTGTATATTCAAATAATTTTAGATCGCTGTATGATAAATATCTATATCTCCATGCTTTTCTTATCTATCCTAACGTCAGCTTGTTTGTTACTTTCAGTGTGTTCATATCTATTTATCTGTCTTTTCTTGTATGTCTCAACCTGTTCTGTTATCATAGATCAAGCTAATGCAGTGGTTAACGAACTTATCTCAGTTTTCACTGATTATATGTTCGATTCTAAATAGGCGCCAAACTTAAGTAATTCATCAATGCCCCCCCCCCTCTCTCTTTGAGTTAATTTCTTTCTCCCGGTTATAGTTTCATCGCCGCCCATCTTATCCTGTTCAGATCTTTTTTTAACAAAATATCAGCGACTGATCAGACACTGATCGATTAATCATACAGGTTATGTCTCTGTACATATTGAAATTGTTTTATATCTCAGTCTTCCTCCTCTAATTATTTTTCCTTTAAAATAACATATTATTCCTCTCTATCCCTCTACTCTCACTCTCTTTAGGCTTATTTGGATTTTCACGTCTGTTATATGCTAAAATCTTTTTGGCGCCAAAGCGACAGAAAATGTCTTTTCATCTTTCATATTTTTTCTTCATCTATTGCATTATTGTTTCTTTTTGATCTTTGCAGATATTTTTTTTTATTTCCATCGCCTAACCTATTCATTATTTCTATTTTCTATTTCCTTCTTTTCTTATACAACTCTAAATGTTTCCCTATAATGAAACGGATAATATTACCATTACCCTCTTCATGAGGAACTACTTTTCATTCGCTTTCGAAGCTTTTCTCTCTTTATTAAAAAAAAAATCATTGACGTACATTTTTCTCCCTATCGAAACATCCTCGATGGTATTTTTAAACTCAATGCACAATAACCTTAAGCTACCATACGTCATTCCATAAGAAAGAGGGAGAAAGTTAGAAAATAGAAAGAAAAAATATAAAGTAAAAAAAAAAAATGAAAGAGAACGATCAGAAGGAAAAGAAAAAATGCAAAGAAAAAAGATCTACTCTAGGAAAGTTGGCAATTCTACTTTAAACATGGATTAATCACAGGCGACGGGTTTCCTTTACAGGTAATCATCTAACTGCATCAAACCAAGGTAATTACCTGAGCGCCTGTTCAAAACGCAGGTGTAAACTTCTGTGAAGTCTGGATATCCGGCATTACTTCCGACGTTCGATCTCAAAACCCTGCCAACAACTAATCATTTCCACCTTTAACACAACTTTATGTCTAGCTCCATATTACTTAGTAGGATATATATATATATATATATATATATATATATATATATATATATATATATATATATATATATATATATATATATATATATATATATATATATATATATATGAAATAAGATACGTTATTTAGTAAGACATATATGTTACTTTGTTATATATATATATAATTCTCAAGCAAAATAAAGTGGGACGCAGGTTCGAATCCTATCGGAGGCTGCATTTTTCCTTAATATGTATTCTCGAATATTCGAGCTCTAGATGAAATTAAATACTGATTAAAATAAGTACAGTATCTACTCAAATACAGGTATCCACCAAAATAACGTTAAAAGTATATATATATATATATATATATATATATATATACACACACACACACACACATGGTTTCGGCCTCTCGTTTTTGAAACATGAGAACTCTTATGTAGCGAAGGAATCATATTTTAAAACAAAATATATATATATATATATATATATATATATATATATATATATATATATATATGTGACGTCGTCCCCTGGTCGCAGCGCCAACCGTGTCGTTGTATCCCAGTCTACCACGGCACCAACTGTGACGTCCTACTTTGATTCCCAGTCTGCCTACCCACGTTGTGATTTAATCTAGGCAGAGGAAATCAATCAGTCATCGGGGCCGTACTGCAAACCGAGTCCAACGGGGGTGATACCACAAAAATACGCATAAAGGGCAATAAAATGAAAACTCAAAAGTTCAAAGTATCAAAGAAAAAGGTAATAAACTTTATGTCTAGTTGTTCGATACATAGGACTGCATCTATCTCCCGACCCGTTCTATGGATTGTGACACGTCGTTTTCCGCTAGGCAAGTTTTAACACTTCAAGTCGTCTGCTCTTTAAGAAATTGGTGTTTCGGTGGGTCTTTGGACGAAAGTCAAAAGAAAAACTTATTTCGGTGATCTGGAACTAAGTAGCTCTTCAAAATAATTGTTCTTGGTTTGAAGATGTCGGTCCGGAAAATGTGCGGGAATCTTGGTCAGCTATCTGCGAGGCTTAGTCTGGGAACTGCTCGTTGTGGCTTCGTTGCTCATTTCTGCTCGTTGTGGCTTCGTTTATATGGGCGCCGACCAAAACCGGGGTGAGTTTGTCGGCGCTGGGGGTTCCTCGATAATTCTAAATGCATATCCACCTCTCTGGTTAGGAATTTCCACCTTTTTCCATTTTTGGGAACCTTTCCTCACTCCCACCTTCTCATCATACTTCAGAGGGGCGTGAACTGCCCTCCCTACATCTTCGTGGCAACCTCTCTTACTCATCCTCCAGATGGGCGGCAACAGCCTCCCTCGTGCATCACGTGATCACCACTCGACCAATGATGTCTTAGTCGGGCGTGGACGAATCTGCGGCTTTGTTTCAGGAAAAAAAATATCTTGCTTAAAAAAAAAAATTATCTCATTTTTCTTTCCTTTTTCTTCCCCTTAATGGTTTATCATTTCTCCAGCCGCGAACGGGACAATATGACAATGGCGGTCATAACTCTTGTTCTACACGTGGTTTACGTCAGGTGTTTTATCGCTAATTATCAGAATGTGTGGTCTTCTCGACATGGTCTCAAAAAGGAACATCTCCAAAGTTCCAGTCGGTCTGTCGCCTCGAAGAAAGAAAAAAAAAAAAACATTCATCTTCTTTCGGCACAATTCCTGATAACAAAATTCTATTATCGCAGGCCAATGATGCTCGTGGGTGGGTTTTTTAATTTTTCATATCTGTCTAAGTCTTTTTAGTTGTCTGGTTTTCGTCACTTAACGAAATAACATTTTCATTTGAATTTTTCTTTCTCTTTCTCTGGCCAGCCGGTCTGTAGTTGATAATAAGATGTCTTCCGTACCAATAGTTTGTTTTCATATCCTTAGATAACACGGCCGATGCCAAAACATATCTGATTCTTTCCTTCTTTCCTTTTCTTTTTACTCAGAATTTCCGTCATTGTAATGACACTCTTTCGCCATTTGTTACTTATCAAAATATCCTTTTATCCATTGTCTCTTAGCTGTGTGTGTGTTCTTGCTTAACACTCACGATTCGGTTCTTAGCCTCTCCCTTTCTTCCTCTCTTTCCTTTTCTCTTTCTGCCTCGTTAAATGGTGCCACAATCCTCCCCTAACCGATCTGTCATTTACCCGTAAATGACACCTAAACCCAAATACACCATTTAACATGCATCATGCATTTGTCCCATGCAATTCTATACTACTTTCCTACATGCAACGTAATATTCTCTTTCAAGTTCTTCTGTTCTACATGCAATGTAATGTTCTTTTTGATCTTCTTCTGTTCTACATGCAATGTAATGTTCTCTTTCAAGTTCTTCTGTTCTACATGCAATGTATTGTTCTTTTTCTTCTTCTGTTTTACATGGAAGTGTAATGTTCTTTTTCATCTTCTCCTGTTCTACATGCAATGTAATGTTCTTTTTCTTCTTCTGTTTTACATGCAAGTGTAATGTTCTTTTTCAAATTCCTCTATTCTATATGTAATGTCATGTGTGCGTGTGCTTGTGGGTGCAGATGTGGTTACTATGGCTTGTTCTTCTTGGTCAACGTTTTCCTCTCCGCTGTGGGATGTTTTTCCGCCGCACGTGGCGGTCTCACGCCAGCCTCCTCCGCTGGTCTTCCTGCAATTTCTTCGCCGATTCTGTATGAGTAAGGAACACTGCTCGGCATCTCCCTCTCGAGTTCCTGTATGCGCATTGGATTGTCGTTCGTTAATCTCCTCTTACTCTTAATCTTCCATACTACTATACCCCCGATGGCTATAACTATGAATGTACCCATCACTATTGACCAACTTATCGCGATCTGCTCATCGCCTTCCCAAGCCATACCTTCATTTCCCAACGCACTTAACTTGTCCCTCAATTGATCCATATCGATCTTTTCTATCGGCTTCATTAGTTCTGGCATTTGATTCAAGGTAACATTGGAGAATCCCTTCACTATTGGCTCCCATAATTCTGTACAATTGACTAAGCCTCTGCCAATCATTTCTATGATTGAATATTTCTCTTCATATCTTTCTTCTTCCTGGTAATAGGGGGGTAAGGACATAGATATCCCAAATGCCGAACATCCCATGGGTAACTTTAACAGGGATAATGGTGGCCTTATTCTTAATGTCCTTGTGGACTCTCCCCCACACACCCTAGACAAGCTGATAGGTTTCTGTGTGGCTACTGCCCACACCCCGTCTGAAACACTGATAACTTGTGGTAATGCCGTGTTTGCTAATACCTCTACTTGGCAAGTTCTCTTAATTCCCTCTCTCTTCCCTTCAAACAATTCTAGTATGCACATCTTGTGGTTACCAGTTATATAGATAGGGCTTAACGAGGTACAAGTCCCTAGAGCATCATCTCTACACTTTCTAGCTTCTTCAGCTGTTAGCAACATGAATTTCGTTCTCCCTGAATTTAAAGCTATGTATTCTGTTTCCACCTTGTACCTTGCTATCATTCCTGTACGGTAACAAAATTCTCTTGTTGTTATTCTTCACAACCATTCAGTCTTGCTCAATTCATCACTCAATTATTCCATAATTTCTTACTACGTTCAGCTCTTCCCTCCTCTAACTAACTCCTAGCAGACAGAATGGCCCGGACAGGTGTGCGTGGCGCTCACTCCCAAAGGTCGTACTTCATGAAACCACTGATGGCCAGTCAGCAATGCCAATAATCTTCTTCCGTCCTTCGTGAGATGCAGCCTGCGACTCCACCCCCTCCATCCACATCCACCACAGTCAGCCAACAGGTTTTTTTGGATGAGCCAGTGTCGTTACCTGTCGACACCGAATGTTTCTATTCTGCACAGCCTTCTTTGTTCTACTGAGATTTGGGGTTCTTCACCCTTCTTGATCTCATCTTCCGAGGTGGTCCCTGCTCAACCTCTAACCTTCCCTCTGTGTTTAATTCCCGTCCAGGAGGTGTTTTGTCCTCTTCTTCTTCCCCTGACTCTTCCTTCTGTGTAGAGTCCTCGCCCTGGACGTCTTTAATACCTCCTGACTCTATGTCTAGATCTCTCCTGTTCCTTAGCTTTTCCTTGAGCTGGGAAAGGGGTATTTGATCGTCTTCCTCCCACTCGCTGGGCCCTTCGTCCTGTTCAGGGTGCCTCTTTTTAGAGCCCTTGGCTGCTTGATTGGATCTCCTCGTCTTTCTCTTCCTTTCTTTTGGGCATGGGGGTGCGATGGCGACCTCGCAGGGTCTTCTCTGCACCGATTCAGTCGACGACTGAACGCTGATATCCGCCGAGGGTTCCAACCCCGTCACTCGGATCGCTTCGTCTATCTGGCCAAGTCAATCATTTTCTTCGGAATCTTCCTCCGTCTCCATTTCTTCCGGCTCAACCAGAGTTACCTTCCTTGTCCTTGTCTTCTTAGGCCTCGGCTCGCTCATTTCAGCCTTCTTTAGATCATTGGCATGGACCCTCCTTGCTCGTCCTGCCACTTGATCCCATATTACATATGATACTGGACCCGTCTGCTCTACTATCCGGTAGTACGGTTCCCATCTTTGATCCAGCTTTCCTTCTCTCTGGTGGATTTTGTAGTAGACAGGGTCTCCAACCTTCAATTCTACTACCTTCCTTTCAGCATTCACTCTCTCATTTCTTTTCTTCTGGGCCCTCTTTATTCTTCTTCTGGCCTGAACAAATATTTTATGTTGTTGTTCTAGCAACAGCCGATGATGATCTTCTCCCATATACTTTCTTCGGGGCTTCAATAGGTTATCAATTGGCAGGACCACGTCTCTGCCAAACAACATAAAGTAAGGAGAAAATCTGGAGGTTTCGTTTATCGTAAACCTCACGGCCGCCAGAGCCTGTGTCAAATACAAGTCCCAGTTTCCAGTGTTCTCTCTGACCAGCTTGGCCAATACATCTCCCAAGGTTCTATGAAACCTTTCCACTTTAGCATTTCCTTGGGGGTGATATGGAGATGTTTTTACATGCTCTATATTCAAACCTGCCAGCACTTCTCTCATTATGCTGTTTATATTCTCCGTGCCATTATCTGTTACCAACTGCACAGGGGCGCCATACCTAGGGAAAATTTCACTTATTATCAAACCGGCCACAGTTCTAGCCTTCTTGTCTGGTACTGCAAATGCCTCAGGCCAATTTGTTAGCCAATCGACAAAACTCACTATGTAGTTGTTTCCCTGCGCAGTTTCCCCATATGGTCCTGATACATCCATACTCACTTTCTCGAAGGGGAAGTTCGGCACGTCCGTCTCCTCCAATGGTGCCATCTCCTGCCTTCTGCTCTGCGACTGGCACACTACGCAGCTCCGAACATAGTGACCTCTCCGTACAATTTGGGCCAATAGTACTTTCTTCCTATTAGATCACATGTCCTATCAATTCCCATGTGACCCAACCTCTCGTGGCACTGGTCTTAAACTTTTGGGCACATACAACTTGGGCTTGACTTCCTCATCCCTGCCTGAGAGATAATACAGCCTTTCCTCTATTATGGCATACTTGGTGGTCTCTCCTGTCTTCACCTTTTCTCTCAGGGCAGCTATTTCACTGTCTGCCTGCTCCTTCTCAATTCCTTCTGTCCAGTAGGGATCGGTTATTATCTGTGTGTCCCCTTCTTCGTCCGATTCTAACATAGAGCGATCTTTTAGCTTATTAGAGTTAATTACTCCTATTCTATAGGCTTTATCATCTACTCCCTGCTCTACTTTTACAGATCTTTCTTTCAGTTGTTTCGGTATTCTTGAGAGTAAATCTGCGCACGTGTTTTCCTTCCCTGCCAAATACTCTATCTTACAGTGGTAGCCACTTAACTTAAGGGCCCACTGTTGAATCTTCTTATTATTTGTCCACTCTGCCTGCAATAGGTACTGCAGAGGCTTGTGGTCTGTTTTTATAGTAAAGACCGCACCATTTAAGTAGTAGTCCAGTTTTTGGAGAGCATACATGATAGCATATGCTTCTCTTTCTATTACTGGCCATCTCTGTTGTGTCTCTGAGAGCTTATGAGAGAGAAAGTATATCGGTACTTCCTCTGGTATGCCTGGCACTGGTCCTTCTTTATCGGGACACGGCTGGGTAAGAACTGCTCCTACACACTGCTCACTGGCATCAGTGTATAGTACCATGGGCTTGCTGAGGTCTGGGTACGTCAGCAGTGGGACGGCTGTCAACTGTTCTTTTAACGTATCAAATGCCTGTTGACAATCCTTTGTCCACTTGAACCTAGCGTATTTCTTCGTCAGGGCTACTAGTGGTATGGCAATTCTCGAAAATGCCGGGACGAAGCGTCGGTAGTAACCTATAGCTCCTATAAAACCTCTTACCTGTCTCACTGTCTTAGGTTCTGGCATTTCCCTTATGACTTTCACCTTATCCATGTCGGGTTTAATACCGTCTCCGTTTATAACAAAGCCCAAATATCTAGTCTCCTCCTTCAGAAACTGACACTTCGACAATTTCAATTTTAAGCCGTGTTTTCTTAACCTTCCCAACACTTGTTTTAGATGGAAAAAGTGTTGTTCTACTGTCTCCGAAAATATTAAGATATCGTCCAAATATGCCATGGCAAAGCTCTCGTATCCTCCTAACACTATTGATATCAGCTGTTGGAAGATTCCCGGGGCATTAGCTAAACCGAATGGCATCACCCTGAACTGGAACAGTCCTAGGCGACACGCAAATGCGGCCTTCTCCTTGTCAGCCTCATCAAGGGCTACCTGCCAATACCCGGACCTCAAGTCCAACGTAGAGAAGTACTTTGCCTTCCCTAATAATGCCAATATGTCATCTATTAGTGGCAATGGCACCGCCAACGGCTTCGATATAGAATTCAGTTTCCTAAAATCTACACAAAAACGGTGACCGCCATCTTTCTTACCTACTATTACGATTGGGAAGCTCCAAGGGGAGATCGATCTTTCGATCATCCCAGCTTCCAACATCTCTTCTACTGCCTCTTCTACAAGGGGTCTTTTATGAATAGGTGTCCGGTAGGGTTTTAATTTCACAGTGGGGTGATCTCCGGTGTCGATTTTCATTTTGACTGTGTGGGTCTGGCCCAATTCCTTGTCTGACTGGGCTACCACATCTCGGTTATCCCTCAGCAGACCTCCCACCCTGGTTCTAAATTGATCCGGTGCTAATATATCTTCGTCCACTATTCCTTCTGTTTGCTCTACAAGTTTTCTTCGTTCCTCTTCGAATCTCACCCGATTCAGAGTCCGTAGGGTTAGCGCTTTCCCTATCTCTTCCCCTCTCCTAACCTTTATAGTCTTTTGGGCCTGGTTCACCATCATAATGGGCACTAATTCAGCTGCCTCCACCACCGTCTCACACAGAGTTACCTCATTCTCTTCTAGGCCCTTCCCTTCCACAGGGACCAACTGCAGGAGTCCTTTTCCTATTTTCTTCCCTGACATTAACCTACCCATTCCCGACACTGCCGTTCTAGGGGGTAGCTTTACATCTTCCTCCACCACTATTATTATATCTTCTTCCGGTGGGCATCCCAATGGCGTTCTCTCGCCATTCACTATCAGCACAGTGGGGCTGAACTCTGTCTGGGCCCTCTGGCCCCGGAGCCAATCTTCTCCCAAGATTGCCTCCGTACACAGGTCGGGGGTTACGTAAAAATTTTGGGTGCTTCTTAATTTCCCAATGCTCACAGGGAGCCTCACCATCCCTTTTATCTTCAGGGGGGCTCCATCTGCTTGCGTGACCTCTATGTCCGCTTCCCGTAACCTACTCTTCCGTTTCACCCGCCTGTATGCTTCCTCTCTCAGCAATGACACAGATGCTCCTGTGTCTACCAGAGCTTTCATCGCCTTACCCCCTATCTCTGCTCTACAGGATAGCTCCTCTTGCGTCAGCGAAGAGAACACTTGGGCTTTCCTCTTCCTGGGCCCCCACCCTTGGGTCATCCCAGCCATAGGCGCCGGCAGCAATAAATCACCTTCGTTATTCTTACGGGGGGAAGTTCTGCGCTTTTCGCACCTGGGCGGGCCCGACTGGACCTCTCCCAGTCTCCCGCGGCTGTTCCTAAGGATACAGCTTCTCTTCAAGTGCCCGGGTCTCCTACAAAACCAGCACCTTCTTTCCGGACAGTTCGCCGCAAAGTGGCCCACCTGACCACATGTCCAACATTTTGCTCTTTTTCTCTTCAACTGGGCTAACCTCTCGTTTACTCCCGGGGGAACCTGTCCTCTACCCAAGCGGCTCGCCCGACCACTGGTCCAAGCTTTTATTTCCCTTCTTTTTAACTGGGCCACCCTCCCTCTTAATTCCGGGGTGGCCCGCTGGCTTTTCCCTGGTCTTGTCTCTTGGGCTCGGCCTTCTTTGTTAATATCGGTGGGGCGCCTTTTCTCAGCCCGCACCACTTGGCCAGGTGTCCTTTCTTTCCACACCTGGTGCACCTGTCCTGTTCGAAGTCTGGGGGCAAACCCCACTTCGTCGGACATTCCGCCGCTCTGTGGTCCTCATGACCACAGGTCCAGCAGACCAGCCCGTATCTACCCGGCGTGGGCTTATAAAATCCATGCCTGGTTGACCATGCCTTTCTATTGGGGTCTTCTTTCCACACCTCAGGCTGATCTACTTCTAGCTTGACCCTCTGATTCCACGCGGGAGGGGGGGGGTCTTCCGCCTTTCCCCCTTTTTCCGACCTCTTAACTTAGTATCTGGTTCCTTCCACACCTTTTTACTTTTTCCCATATGCGCTGGCTCTCCTTGGCCAGTTCTATTGCTGCCGATAGTCTCACCGGCCCCTCTTTCAGCACGTCGTGACGAACACGCTCGTCACTTAGGGCCTCCACATACAGGTCTGCTAACTGGGCCTGCATGACCGCATTGTCCTTAACTACTTCTGGGAAGGCCAATGATGACAGCTTCCCTGCTCGGGCCCCCAATTCTCCAGGGGTTTCGTCCCGCAGCTGTGTCAACTTTAAGAGGGCCCTCATGGCCTCTATAGCCGTGCCCTCGTCGGTGAATTCTTTGGTCAATAGTCCCTTTAATCTTTCCCAAGATAAGTGGGGTTGACTCTCCAAGAGCTCCTTCATAAACTCAGAGGCTTTCCCCTTTGTGGCATCATATGCCAGATACAGGGTCTCCTGATCTGTGAGTTCATATATAATTCGGCTCTTCTCCAGGATTGCCAGCAGTTTTTGAAATCTTTCCCACTGCCGTCAAAAGCTGGGACCCTCGGTCCACCCAACAACTTTCTCAGGTCAGCTGACAACCCTTGTCTAACACCCTCTTCACCCCCCACTGCTCTATCTGAATCATAGTCCGACATATTTAAAGAGAAAGACAATCTACGCCGCAACAATCGAGGTTGGGAAATCAAGCAAAGTGTCCTACCTTACAGACGATTCTGTTCTCGTTCCTCTCGGTCCCGGGTCGTTTTGAGTCCTATTCGAAATTTCTCAGCAACAGCGGTCGATCCAGGATCCTGTCCTGCTGTCACGGTACTAATTGCGGCAGTGGCTGTTCCAGGGTCCTATCCTGTGGTCACGGCACCAGTTGTGACGTCGTCCCCTGGTCGCAGCGCCAACCGTGTCGTTGTATCCCAGTCTACCACGGCACCAACTGTGACGTCCTACTTTGATTCCCAGTCTGCCTACCCACGTTGTGATTTAATCTAGGCAGAGGAAATCAATCAGTCATCGGGGCCGTACTGCAAACCGAGTCCAACGGGGGTGATACCACAAAAATACGCATAAATGGCAATAAAATGAAAACTCAAAAGTTCAAAGTATCAAAGAAAAAGGTAACAAACTTTATGTCTAGTTGTTCGATACATAGGACTGCATCTATCTCCCGACCCGTTCTATGGATTGTGACACGTCGTTTTCCGCTAGGCAAGTTTTAACACTTCAAGTCGTCTGCTCTTTAAGAAATTGGTGTTTCGGTGGGTCTTTGGACGAAAGTCAAAAGAAAAACTTATTTCGGTGATCTGGAACTAAGTAGCTCTTCAAAATAATTGTTCTTGGTTTGAAGATGTCGGTCCGGAAAATGTGCGGGAATCTTGGTCAGCTATCTGCGAGGCTTAGTCTGGGAACTGCTCGTTGTGGCTTCGTTGCTCATTTCTGCTCGTTGTGGCTTCGTTTATATGGGCGCCGACCAAAACCGGGGTGAGTTTGTCGGCGCTGGGGGTTCCTCGATAATTCTAAATACATATCCACCTCTCTGGTTAGGAATTTCCACCTTTTTCCATTTTTGGGAACCTTTCCTCACTCCCACCTTCTCATCATACTTCAGAGGGGCGTGAACTGCCCTCCCCACATCTTCGTGGCAACCTCTCTTACTCATCCTCCAGATGGGCGGCAACAGCCTCCCTCGTGTATCACGTGATCACCACTCGACCAATGATGTCTTAGTCGGGCGTGGACGAATCTGCGGCTTTGTTTCAGGAAAAAAAAATATCTTGCTTAAAAAAAAAAATTATCTCATTTTTCTTTCCTTTTTCTTCCCCTTAATGATTTATCATTTCTCCAGCCGCGAACGGGACAATATGACAATGGCGGTCATAACTCTTGTTCTACACGTGGTTTACGTCAGGTGTTTTATCGCTAATTATCAGAATGTGTGGTCTTCTCGACATGGTCTCAAAAAGGAACATCTCCAAAGTTCCAGTCGGTCTGTCGCCTCGAAGAAAGAAAAAAAAAAAAACATTCATCTTCTTTCGGCACAATTCCTGATAACAAAATTCTATTATCACAGGCCAAGGATGCTCGTGGGTGGGTTTTTTAATTTTTCATATCTGTCTGAGTCTTTTTAGTTGTCTGGTTTTCGTCACTTAACGAAATAACATTTTCATTTGAATTTTTCTTTCTCTTTCTCTGGCCAGCCGGTCTGTAGTTGATAATAAGATGTCTTCCGTACCAATAGTTTGTTTTCATATCCTTAGATAACACGGCCGATGCCAAAACATATCTGATTCTTTCCTTCTTTCCTTTTCTTTTTACTCAGAATTTCCGTCATTGTAATGACACTCTTTCGCCATTTGTTACTTATCAAAATATCCTTTTATCCATTGTCTCTTAGCTGTGTGTGTGTTCTTGCTTAACACTCACGATTCGGTTCTTAGCCTCTCCCTTTCTTCCTCTCTTTCCTTTTCTCTTTCTGCCTCGTTAAATGGTGCCATATATATATATATATATATATATATATATATATATATATATATATATATATATATATATATATATAAGCATGTTTCATTAAATAATATAGACATATTATATCTATGTATTTTCTTTCTAGTTCTCTAATTATCTTGATGTTATGTTGAAATTCACCAAGGAATGCGCCGTATTTTTTGTTAACCCAAGTACGTTAAATCTTCTCCAAGATCATCCTCAGGGGTGAATTGCGAAGACAGGCTTAGTGTAATTGTAATCATTGCGATAGTGAGTTAGCCTAACGTGTCTGTTTCAATTGTGCGTGGCTATATATATATATTGTGCGCCAGTCCACACAATCATAAAGATATGTAAATTATTAATTACTAACCACAGTTTCTTTTCTTTCAATAACATTCTACAAACAAAAACTCGGTTTACCCATGGGGTCTCCTATAAATGGTGTTCTCGCTTTTCTCTTTCTTGAATTCTTAGAATCCACTTAACAGCTAAGATACAAGATATTTTATTCTCAAGATGCTAAACCTTTAAACGTAAAAGATAAACTCAATAAAGTTGAACCAACCATCGAATTCACACGCAAATTTGAAACAAATAACTCTCTACCTTTCCTCAATATCCTATTAATACGTAACGATAATAAATTAGAATTTCAAGTTTACCATAAACCTACTAACAAAAATGATCTTATCAATTTCTGTCACCATCATAACTGGAGAATAAAATCTGGAATAAGTATATAGGATTTTACCTTAGAGCCCTTAGGATATGTAGTCCTTAATACATTAGTGAAGAAGAGGATTATATTGAGAAGACATTCAAATTTCTACAATACCCACACCATTTCATCTTAATCGCTAAAAAACGAGCTCACAAAATCCATAAAACCAAACAAACAAATACTTCCAACAAAAATTATATAAAATTCATAATCCCATCCTCCAACAACTAAACTCGCAAATGAATTAGTCTTCCTTAATAGAAGGATTGTTACAACCACCGTCAAAACTATCGGAGATATAATCATGATGAAAAATAAAATAAAAAATAATTCCAATGTCGGAGTTTATCAAATCAAATGTCTACAGGGCAATAACATGCATTGGGGAGACAAAAGAAATTTGCGTTTAGATAAACATTCAAATTCTCTTGACTTACATCGCAACGACGTAGGACATAGCTTTAATTTCACCAATGCCAGCTTTATCAAAATAGAACATAACCTTTTAAAGAGAAAATATTATAAAAATATTTATTTATACCAACATTACCAACTATTAACACACGTTTAAAAACTACATTATATTACCATTTTTCTACAGATTCATGAATAATGAATCTATCTCTTCCGAATATATATATATATATATATATATATATATATATATATATATATATATATATATATACCCAAGTATAGGATTGGTGTATACAAATTACAATAACCAATAAATACTATTCTTAAAAGAGTGCTCAATACAGAGTAGAGCAAATATAATTACTTATTCGAAAATTATAACATAAATATGTTATAAAATCACTACAAAAATAGCCATTTTGTTTCCACACTTCTGGTGTCTTATCAAGTGATATGAATGTTGAATGTAGAATAAAGGGTTTTAAAAGGTTCAAATCAATCAAAAACCCATCGCTAATGGAAACGATGTTACATAAGCTGGAATGACCAATCGAGAATTCAAAAAACTTGACAACGAACTAAGGTTATCCGTCTATATTTCTGAGATGAGGTATTATGTACATTATTTACATTATTCGGACTATTGTCCTTATCTTTGTCGCCATATTTATCACAACGTTTCGGCCATTGTACGCTCCGGCCTTCTTCAGGTGGTTGGAATGTCGAACTGAACCCTTTATTTCGCTCACTGGGGTAGACTGTTCTAGTTCCACGTACCATGTTTAATGGATGTCAGTTATCAGTTATCTCCTGTTAATTTCTCTCTGACAGTTCTCCACTGCCTTAACCGGGTATTGAACTCACACTCTTTGGGTCTCGTCACCGGATCTAACTAACGCCTTTATCCACTGTGCCATGTGTCCTTGAGGACATAGCACAATTTGAAATTAGAAATTAAAAATTACCCAAATGGGTAATTTTTAATTTGTAATTTCAAATGTTATCGTATAATTTAATAGTTATTAATTAGAATAAATTCTATTTTAGTCTAACCCCAACATTAAAGCATTAAATAATTATTATAACCTTAGTTTTTTGTCAAGTTTTTTTAATTCTCGTATACTTTGTATTTTGATTGGTCATTCCAGCTTATGTAACAGCGTTTCCCCTTGCGAGGGGTGGTCAATTGATTTGAGTATGTTAAAACCCTTTATTCTGCATTCAACATCATCACTTGTTAAGACACAGGAGTGTTGAAACAAAATGGCTATTTTTGTAGTGATTTTGTAACATATTTATGTTATAATTTTCGAATAAATAATTATATATATATATATATATATATATATATATATATATATATATATATATAGGCACAAGATATATTTTAATGAAAAATCAAACCAAACAAAAATTTTCAAAACATCCTGCAGCGTCTCACTAACTTTACACACTTGAGCATCCACAATGTTTTCTTACACTTATTTGAATTTTATCTGTTACTTCGTAACACGTAACACATATCCAATTAAAACATCCTACTGCATCTCACTAACTTTTACACACTTTAGCGTCCAGAATGTTTGCAACACATATTTGAATATTATCTGTTACTTCATTGCATGTACACACACACACACACACATACACACGCACGCACGCACACAGATATATACATATATACATATATATAAGTAAACATTGAAGTCAACACTCAGAGGCGACGGACTGTTTTATGCTAAACGCAATCATCAGGCTACCTGATGATTGCGTTTAGCATGAAACAGTCTGTCGCCTCTAAGTGTTGACTTCAATATTCACTTTTATATTTGCATAAGGTCTATCTCTGATTTTGAGCACTTTATTCCATGAATATAGCATACATTAAATTATTTTTCTTTCTTATTGTTTGACCAAGTAAATAGTTAAATACACCAGAAGAGTATTACGCGACTAGAAAGAGCTTATCGAGTGAACTAGTACTCGATCTATTCACTATTAATATTTAATAGCCCCTCCCACACGAAGGATGTATGTGGCACAAGGCCGAGTTTAGCGTGGGTTCTCCGAGCCCGTATACTCGGCCAAAAATATTCCCTTAGAAGCCGCATAAACGGGTTCTGGGACTGTCTACTTCCCAGACGAGGCTTTGCCGCAGGGCAAAGTCTCGTCCGAGTTCCTCTCTGTCGAAGCAGAGAATTCGACAGCAATGAATAATCTATTCGACTGTTCTATTTAACAGTCCCCCCACAAGGAATGTATGTGGCACAAGGCCGAATTTAACGTGGGTTACTCCGAGCCCGTAGGCACGGCTAAAAATATTCCCTTAGAACCCGCCTAGACTGGTTCAAGGCCTGTCTACCTACCCGAACGAAACTTTGCCCTGCAGCAAAGCCTCGTCCAAGTTCCTCTCTGCCGAGGCAGAGATTTTGACAGTTGAACAATCTGTGCAACTGTTCTCCGGAGCCTTCTGTCCTACTAATCTTATAGTAGGCGGAAGAGTCTAACATAGACTCTTTAGAGGGAGGACACCACAACCCCTCCCTTTTCTGCTTGACTCTGTATGGAGTCTTTTTTTTTATAACTACCACCAATACTTTTTATTCAATCCTTTTTCACAAAAAAAGAAAAAAAAAATCAGGAACAACCACTTTGAAAAATCTATATACAGGAATTACATTTACAATTTTTTTTTTAATGATAATAATTTCCAATAATCCAATCCGTATTGTGCTTTTCTGGTAATTCAAAGTTCATTTTCTGGTGCTGGCATATTCTTTATTGCCGTTGCCCTATCTGGGTCGTCCCGTCTTTTTGTCTTCCGTCTTTGTCAATTATTTGCACCAAGTACTTAATCCTCTCTAAGAAAGACTCAAACCTCCAGTCTTTTACTTTGAATCCGTAATCCTGGATTCTCATGAACACCTGCTAAACATGCGATTTGTGTTCCTCGATGTTCATTAGGACGTCATCGAGATTGGCCACCGCAAAATCCAGACCATATAACATCGTGTCCATGACCTGTTGAAAAATGGAAGGGGCAACCTTAACCTCGAACGGAAGTCTTAAAAATCTGTATAAACCCTTGTGGGTGTTTATGCAGAGGAGTTTCGAGTATTCCTCGTCCACGGGTATTTGTAGATATACGTCGCTTAAGTCGATCTTAGAGAAATATTTTCCTCCACTGAGCTTAGCGAATATCTCCTCTGTACTTGGAAGGGAATAATGGTGATCCGTTAGGGCGCTGTTCAGCCCTGTAGAGAAGTCAGCAAATACACGAATTTCTTTGCTCTTTTTCTTAATATAAACTGTAGGAGATGTCCATTTACTATATTCACCCTTTAGCAGAACTCCCATTTCCTCAAGTCAATTCAATTCTTCGTCAATTTAATTTAACGAGGCAATGAAAGGTTACGTTTTTTCTTAAAAAACTGGATTAACGTCTGGCTTTAACTCAAAGTTGGCAGACATTTTTGTGCATTTTCCTAGTCGGAAAACGTCGGGAATTTTTTTTTTTTTAAGTTCACCTTTCAACTTTTCTGCTTCGTCAGTCACATTTTCGACTTTTTGACATAATGTGTTAATAGACATATCCCAAAGTTGAAACTGTTCTAATCAGTCAGTCCCGAAGAAATTACTCGTACTTTTCATAATACACACGCCTTTAGTTTTAAAGTTTTACCTTTAAATGACACGTTCGTTATAAGTTCGCCGATAAACTCAATAGGATCACCAGTTACACTTTTAGCTATTCGGTTTGTTCTTAACAAAGTCGTCTTACCCATTTTTTTCCATGTTTGATAATTAATTATAGATAAGTCTGAACCCGAATCAAGCTGTGACCTTATATTTTTGTTAAGTATTTGAACTTCAATATATTTCCTGATGTCACGACTTTCTGGTTCATCAGACTTTGTAATTTTCACAACACTTTCCTTTATCTTGTTCTTAGTCCTGCAGTGGGAACTTTTGTGTCCCAATTTATCGCAATTAAAACATTTTTTATGGTTAAAAGGACAATCACTACATCAATGTAAATGACCACACTCGAAACATGGCCTTGAAGGTAAAGTAACTTTATTCTTTGGTTGGCGTATTTTTTAATTTTTTCTTTGGCGTATTTCTTTAATGTGAGCCACGCCACTGTGTTCGATGTTTTTCGAATCCTCTCTGACGCTCACGAAACGTTGACAACCTTCGGCAATTTGCTGTAAAGTAACGTCGGGCTCGTTTTCAAGCTTGTTGAGTACCCAACGACGTATTTCGGCGTGTTTAACTGAAATCAAACCCTGGACAAAAATTACGCATTTAAAATTACTGGCGCTTAATTCTGCCAATTTGAAGTCATCGCAGTGTTTCTTGACTTCTTTGCGGGTGAGATTCATGCATTTCCAACGCTTGTGGAACAGTGACGTTTTTGAACTAAAGAATTCTGTTAATGATAGAACCGCCTCTATAAATTTCAAGTCTCTGGTTTTCTTAGGCAAAATATAGTTAACAAACTTAGTATATTCTACTGTGCTTAATTTCCTGAGGAGTAGGCGAACCTTTTTATGGTCAGCCCAATTTGTACAATCCGTATTGTATAAATCCTCGTAACATTTAAAGTATGAAGTGAATGTAATTTTTTCTTTAGGTGCAAACGTGAAATTTTCAATAGCGCTCCATATAGCGTTTTGAAAGAATGCGTTATCGCTGTCCTGATTTTGTTTTTTTTATGGACATATACAAGTGGCTTTGCTCATTCTCTATTTGAAGGAGAATTTCTTCAAGTTTCTGTTGTCTAACCTGAATTTCTAGGTGCAATTCCTAAAATTTCTCCTGGTATTCTGCTTGTTCTCGTTAGAATTTCTCTTATCTTTCTTGGTATTTCTGTTCCAACAGCAAATGTTGTTCCTGTTGGTGTTTCTGTCTTTCTTGATATCTCTGTTTCAACAGTATTTGTTGTTCATGTTGGTGTTTGAACAACTCTGTCATCACACTTTTAAATTTGTCCATTTTACTGCGTAAAATTAAGAAATGAGAAGTGGGGATTTTTTTCTCTTTACCCTCTTAAATGAGTCTGTTTGACTTGTACAGTTCTTTTACTGAGAAATTTAAAAGCGGGAGAGGGGGTAAATGTTTACTTCCCAACCACTAAATCGAACTGGTAGAAATCCTCTTGTTTTGAAGAGTTTCTTTTTTTCACTGTCAATGTTGTAATTAACACCGGATACCCTTTTGTCGTAGGGTTGGCGTAAAATTCCTTTCTTCACCGCTGTTGTAGACACTGGCAAAAAAAGTTCGTTTCTTCGAATCCTTCGTCGCCAAGATGTTGTGACCAAGTAAATGGTTAAGTACACCAGAAGAGTATTACGCGACTAGAAAGAGTGTATCGAGTGAACTAGCACTCGACCTGTTCCCCGAAGCTTCTGTCCTAATAATCTTATAGTAAGCGGAAGACTCTAACATAGAATTTTTAGAAGGAAGACACCACAACACTTGTATATATATATATATATATATATATATATATATATATATATATATATATATATATATATATAATACTAGGTTTAGCATTTGTTGAGACTATTTATATTTGGTGACTGGTGTTCAACCTCCAACTACACCACCCATCCCAAGGTAGTGACTTCAGCTTTGCTTTGACCCTTCACCGCCACACACTCCTACCCTAACTACAACCCATCATATTTGACCATTGAATTCGAGATGTATCTTAGAGTCGCCTGTAATTTTCGCTAAACAACCACTGAAATCAAGTTGGCGTGGGTACGTCCATAAAAGAAAAAAAAATGTTCAACTCAAAGATTGGAAATAAACCTGTGAAGATTCTTTTGCAAGTTAGAAAGCCTCGTGTCATGAAGTTGTTTGTAAATGTTTAATTTTTTGTTATTAGATTGGTGCAAAAATAATGTCGTTTATATAAAAGTGAACATTGAAGTCAACACTTAGAGGCGGCAGTCTGTTTTATGCTAGACGTAATCGTCAGGCCACTGGCATTTCCACAGCCCCATGTTTATCGTCATACCCAGGATATGGATGTAGTTTATCGTCATACCCATATATTTTTATTTTAACTGAAGACAAAATGTAATTGAGAATCTCAAGACTACATTTGAAGAAAACTCTGTCCTTAACTTTACCTATGAACTTAATCAAAAAAACATAATGGACGTTCTTGTAGAATCTAATAATAACACATTCACTACTTCTTTATACAAAAAGTCCCACAAATAGAAAGTCTTGCCACCTTAATTTGCGTGTGAAAGTCCTCTTAGATATAAAATAAGCGTTATAAAAATTTCCTCAAACGCGAAAATTAATCCTCTCGTTCGCTTTTCTTTAAAGAATTCAACAACTTGAAACTGATCCTAGTTGATAACGATTTTTAGAACAACCTCATAGATCACCAAATTAGACTATTTCTCTATATATTAACCAATAGCAACATTAAATATAAAAATAAAAACAATAACATTAACATTTTCTATAAAATTCTTGAAGTGTGGTTCGGGCCTGGTCTCCAGCTGAAGAATTCATTGGAGGTACTTACAAAGGTCAGAGCGACGGTTCCGAAGGCGGTGTCCTTAAAGGGTAGGACTGAGATGTGCTCCGTGTACGCCCTTCTCCTCATCTTTTACACGTTGTTAGTACTTCCTCTCAGCAAGAAACGTAGGAAGGCTATCAAGCGCTTGTTGTTCTCCCTCTTGTGAGATAGACGCAAGCCGAAAGTCTGCAGAGAAGTCTGTGTCCAACGTCCGTGTTATGGGGGTGTGGGAATGCCAGACTTGGCCACGCCACGAAGTTGGTTTTCTTACGCCGAGCGTTAACAGAAGTTTCGCTCTGGACGAGGAGTGCTAGAGCTACATTCCCTAGCCTTACCATCAGTCCTCTCAGATTTGATGCTGAATGCCGTCGTGAGCTCCGGAAACAGTCCGAATTCTTTCACGAGTCGAAAGGCTTTGCGTGCTACTACGCGGTTCAGTGACCTTTCACAGCCTAGAAGGACATTGTATCGGGAACTAGCGGAGGGTGTCGCGTCGGACCCACTCTATGAGCGGCTCGGCTTGTCGGTGACAGAGTTGCACTCTTTCTGGTGCTGGGCGCTAGCGGCGAATTAACTCAGCATCCCTGAGTTTTCGCTTATCTGACAATTGACCTGGAACGCGCTATTTCTCAATGGCGTGAGCTTCAGAGTGGGCTGGGCAGATATGCCCCACTGTCATCGGTGTGACCTTGGTTTGAAAGAAACTGCTGCGCACACTTTCTACCGCTGTCCTCAGGTGCGACCGTTCTGGGATCATGTCAGCGAGTTGACGGCTCATATCGATCCCGAACATCTTGTGTCCATTGATCTCGTGTGCGATAATATGTCGCCCCCGTGTTCTGGTTTGAGACTATTGGTGTTTCTGACGCTGCTTGCCGTGTGGACAACGTGAATGGAAGGAATCTTACGATACGAACGTTATTATCATCAGGATCTGGTTGGATTCTTTCGGCATCAGATCAATGGGAAGATCAGAATTGACAGAAAGCGTCCATTATCGGCAGATTTCAACGAAAGACGGGTAAAAGCAGCAAGTTTGTCTGAACGGGGCCATTCTTGACTCTTTTTTAGGTGCCTTTTAACACAGTGGGCGGTTTCATGTTGAACCCCGCTCCTGGTTAACCTAGACACTTTTATTTACCAAATTAATGTGAGTAATTGATGTTCCTGACGTACGCCCGTCATTCTCTTTTGTAACAAGTGAGCCGCTTGATTCTACTTAGCGGCAAAATACATTGGGCACTCTTATTTTTCTTGTGGGTTGGACGGGTCCTACTCACATATTTTAATTTTATTTTAAATATTTTGTTGTATTTTATTTTCGTTATTGGGTACATCCCCCTCCCAATCTCATTTCATGTCATATTGTTATATAGTTTTATATGGAAAAAAAAAAAACAGTAAAACAATTGTATATATTTTCATGTCATTAGTAGGAAGGGTCCCTATGAATATGCGGTATTATGGTATATGTTGGATTGAAGGCGATGAATGAGTTCTTGTGGTGTATGAATAAATTGTAATGAATGAACAGATCGTGAAGCAGGTTAACTAGGTGTAGGATAGTCAGTAACCCCCCCCCACTCTCACCCCCGTTTGGTCTTGTGCATTTCAAAATAAAAACATTTTCTATAAAAGCCAAATACACGTTAACTATACGCAGGATGAATTCTCCCTTAGAAACATTATAAAGAAATATACAACCGCAGTCGACCAGAATATGAAAATTAAATCAATTATCTACTATAAAATAAATTAAAACAACTTTATAGTCAACAACAACGACTCACCTGCAAGATCCAAATTACAGAGAACCAATATCATTTATGAATATACGTTCTTTCCGGAACTGCGTTCCTGATCAAAACAACATTTATGAATATGTATATTAAATATACCACTGCATGTCTATCAAGAAGACGCGCGTTACACCTATCTGACCATAGTTCAATTAGGACACATTTAAACACACACGGAAATCTACCAAACTCCATCTGCAGAAAATATACTTGTAGAAAATACAATAGCCTTGTACACATAAAACATAATGAAAATACTAATAATAAAAAAAGAAAAAGTCGACACTCAGTAACATCAACGATTAAACACGGCTACAATGTGCTGATCGTGTTTGAAAAATAATAAAACCTTCGCATCACTCTAAAAATATATATACATATCTACACATTCAGTTAAATTTTTTTTAAATCCTTGATAATGGCTAAAGCGTTCGAATATATAGGACATTCAGACAGTTCCTACACACTTTATGTCCCGAAAAGAAATCACTTATACGAACACAAGAAAAACTGAATAAAAAAGCTGAACGCGTTACCTTGTCAGTCGTCTTTAATGAAACTTGTATAAAAGAAGGATTGCTACCCAAATGCACAATTATATATATATATATATATATGTGTGTGTGTGTGTGTGTGTGTGATGAATTGACAAAATCGAACTTATTTTTGCAGTACGTTTCGTTTCGTTTTTTAGGAACTTCATTAAAGGCAAATACAGAATATGAACATAGAATTGAACACTGCATTGTGACTGTCAGTTTCACGCCTATCATAGTCTGAAGATTGTTTGAGGCGTAAAACTGGCAGTCCCCATGCAGTGTTGATTCCTATGTCCACACTGTTTATATCTACAAATACTCTCCTGGATATTGAACACTCATCTCCATAAATATAGCAAATTTTAAACAATATATTTATATATAATTTACGTTACCTCCATTCTTGGGAGGCGGGTGATCAAGCTCATTAATTATGTATATGAATAATATAATTAAGAATACATCTTCTTTTTGTTTTCCTCTATCAATATGTGTTGACTACATCCAAGCTTAGTGTATAAAAGTAATTGTTGATCTTGTAAAAGAAATATGGTTATTTTTTGTTTTGTACACTGTTTCGTGAAGAGTCCAACTTCAAATCTTGTAAAAGTCACGTCACAAGATCCATAAGCATTAGGGGCGTGCGGGCATAGCAACAGTTGTGCGCCGTGGGCAGGATAATTTGGTAGAGTCAATTCATCTTCGGGCTTGTTTTGAATTTAGTTTTCCCTTTTCCTTTTGCCACATCAAGGCAAAAAAGTTCAGTCTGCCCTGTTATTTAACCCATAGCACGAGGGGGTAGGATCCATGTCTTTTCTAATGGCATTAGCACGAAATGAACGAAATAGAATGGTGCAAGAATTTAACTCTGCACGCTGAATTCACTTTGTGCGCTGCTAACCGTTACACTATCTGTTAAATAATAGTTTAGGGGGAATAGTATCGCTGCTATGACATCCTGAGATTGACCTTAGGGGTCAGATGGAAGAAAAACAAAGAAGTCGATTTTGATTGGTTGAACGAGCGTGAGAACGATAGATAGATAGATAGATAGATAGATAGATAGATAGATAGATAGATGTTTTCAGTGAGTTGTTTATTAACCGTCAAACAATGTAGACGTGTTTTCTTTCGTGTCTGAAACGGTTCCCAAATTAGATATCACGACTGGATAAGTAAAATGTACACGTCGACGTGATTAATAAAATAGTTAAGTAAAATTATCTTTGTTTATGTCTTTCATCTCTATACCCAAAAACATTTCGCCACCCGGCCGAGAAAAGATGATAGAAGAAAGAGAAGATATACAACATAGCCTGTGTAAAAGTATCAAGTCTTAATTCAACTATAGTTGAAAGCTTGTGGCATTTCTGAACGAATTTTTGATCTGATTCAATCTTTCTTATCAAATCGCAAAATGAAACATAATATGAACAGCTACTCTTAGATATTTCCCATTAATGCGGGCGTCCGCAGGGCTCGATCCTTGGATTTACGTTATTCCTAATTTTCATCAGTTTTGAACTCCATATCTATACTTATGATACAACTATTTACTCCTGTCTTAATGGTAATTACAATACTGGGGAAAGAAATGGCTTGTTAATTTTAACGCCTCTAAATCGAAACTACTCTTTTTTAATAGTCTTACAGACTTTCTTGCCATCCATCAGCATGGATGATGATAACCTCCAGGTGAGTGACTTAATGCGCTTTCTCAACGTTTTCTTCTGACATGAAGTAGAAAGATTCTGTTGAATCAATTGCTACATCTACTGCTAGGAAAGTTGGTTCACTGTATCGTGTTAGACAATTTTTCTCGCCATAATCTACCTTACACGTTTATAGTCTTACAATCCGTTCATACGGCGAATATTTCTGTCACTTCTGGTCTGGCGCTTTTATATATTTATAGATCCTTATAAAATCCAACGAAGAATCTGCAATGTTATCGGTCCTGTCAAAACATCTCGACTTCAATCACTTTCCCACTGCCGTAACGTAAATTCCTTGCTCTTTTTCTATAAATATTAACATCATAATTGTTCTGGTGACTATACGAATTGAAGCACAGTACTAAATTGGCAGCTTGGTTGCATCTTTTACATTTTTTTACAGTTGATATATAACCGTAAGTTCTATGATGACAGTTTCTTCTCTCAAATGTCTCATTTTTTGAACTCTCTTCCGGCTTCTTGCTACCCAGTCAACTTTGATCTTGAAAAAATAAAATGCAATGTAAATCGTTTTCTTTTGTTTCCTTTATTCCTGTTCTTTTATTGTTCTCTCTCCTTAATAATGTGATTTCTTTTTCTCTTATTCTTTCACACTCAGTGACCTGTAGAAATATTATTATTATTGTTGCAAATAAATAAAATAATAACAATAATAATGAAAATTATAAATAAACTAAAATAAAACAATAATATTTAAACCTAGTTTAAAGTAAATTAAATAAAAAAAATAAAATAATAAAATTACACTCAGCATGCAACAGGGACTGTTCCTGCCGAAAGTATGGACATCCCGCCAAAAGACGTGAGATTCAACCTGTCTTCGCCCAAGAATCTTTTCCCTCTGTAATATGACAGAGCAAATTGCTTTTTTTTATAACATGTACATTAACACAATTGTAAGGTAAAAAAAATACACACATAAATAAAATTGTATGAAATTAACATAGAATTTGCTATGCTTTTTCTGTATTTTGTACGATTATTTTTCCTGTTTTTATCTTCGTAAAAACAAGCCTAAAATTCTACTACCCCACCTTATGGTGTGAGTGAATATACCACAAACCCCTTGCGTTTTAATGACTTTATTGCCCTGCTTGGGGTGAAAGGATTCATTTTTTTTTTCTAATGACATTTTGTAAGAGAAAATATAAAGCGCTGTTCTGCTTCGGACGCTAGACGTGTTTCTTTTCTCTGTTTGAAAATACAGTGTAACCCGGATATAAGAGACCCGGATATAAGAGAAACTCGGATATAAGAGAGATCTTCTCTGGTCCCATATTAGAGCCATACTTACCTAAACAAAATAGACAAACCCGGATATAAGAGAAACCCGAATATAAGAGACTTATCCGGTCCCGACAACTCTCTTATATCCGGGTTACACTGTAAATATTACCTTTCTCCCACAGTAGAGGTTACATTTTTAAACACTAAGTCTACCCCAGGGTAGTGTTTCATTGTATTAACCCCGTGCTATAAATGGCTATGATGTGGGAAACATACATCTACAGATACCTAATATTTAATGTCTCTACCAAACGCTATCTTGCTATACATTTGTATTTAGCATCAGCTAATCAAGTATGAAAAATAACATCAATGAAATACCTGCTTTATTGGGATCAGCAAATTGATCGATTGCAATTCATCTCCCGTTCGGGATTTGTGCGTACGTGCGTGCGTGTGTCTGTGTTTCTGTGTCTGGGTATATGTTGTCGTATAAACACACACTTATTCATTATCAAATATATGTGTGTTTAAACCCACTCATCTATATCTGAATATAGTAAAACTATATATATATATATATATATATATATATATATATATATATGGATAAAGACAAAAGGAAAACTTATCTGAGCCAACGCCTTTCGTCCTCTGAGGAACATTCTCAATGCAAATATTTTGTAACGAGGATATATATACAAAAGCAAAACGTTGGTTTTTCAAAGAGTTTAAGTATAGGAACGCGCATAAATATTCATCAGGTTAAGTGAAAAGTCAGGCAAATTATGGAAGACATGAAGTGATAAAATTCAATATTTAATAAACGAAATTAAGTAATTAATGTCCTTACGCGTCGTCAAAATGAGTTTTCCTTTTGCCTTTATTCATACTGTCCTTGACACACACACACACACACACACACACACACACATATATATATATGGGCATTTCGAGGTTGTGTAATGATTAGTAAGTTTGTCTCGGTGGATTAATTATGACTGAGTAATGAGTTTGATCCTTACTGTGTGGTCCATTATTTCCTCTTTCTTCCACATCTAAGTTACATTTAGTAAATCACTCTATATATTTAGCGAAAACTTTATTAAATGCGTCATATATATATATATATATATATATATATATATATTAGGTTGGTGCAAAAATAATATCATTTTTTGACGTTTTTTTAACGTCAAAAAACGATATTATTTTTGCACCAACCTAATATATATGTATGTATGTATGTATGTATGTATGTATGTATGCATGCATGCTAGCCGAATTACCTGCGCCTTGCAGTGTGTCACATTTTTTGTAAGAAAATGATGACTGATTTTATATCATTGTTATAATTTGTGGAGAAAAATGATGCATTTTAATATTACTCAATGATCTTGTCAATGTGACCTCCATCTTCTGGATTTCTTCTTCCTTATTTTGGATAGGAGTCATTCCTTTGTTCATATTTAAAATTAATTTAAATCAAAGGGAAAAAAGTTCATTGGAAAACATTGAATGGTCGCAACAAATAAGAGATCCCCTTTGGTCAAAATGAAATATACTCATCCAAGTACCCTGCGTAATATAGTTGCAACATATATATGTTTATGGGGGTCTCCAAAACTTTAGAAGTTCGATAACAGACAAACAGAGGATAAAAGTTCATATATATAGATATATATTTAATCGCTATTACCCCAAGCAAGACATTACATACAGCCACTAGCACGCAAGGGATTACAGAACTAGAAACAGAAACAACATTAGTAATGAGTAGAAAGAGAAAACATCAGTCAAGAGGACAGTAGATAGCGATTAACACTGCATTTCAATTTTTGTACATTAAAGTTGGCTGCAAAGCATAGAGCCGGAAGGAAGTTTCACAAACCAGAATTGCGAGAAAAGAAACTGTTAGCATAGAAGTTACGGCTACATCTAGCCGGCTCAACTGTAAATTGATGAGATCTCGACATCAGTCTAGTGCTGCACATAAAATCAAAAAGTCTAGGTACTACAGGGAAGAATTAACATGAAAGTATTTATAGAAAAGTCTAGGTACTACAGGGAACAATTAACATGAAAGTATTTATAGAAAAGATACAGAGAGGCAACCCTACAGCGGTAACCGCCTTGATCAGGACCAATAATATTGCTGATTCTTCTATAGATCTTATCAATAAGCATGGACGAATAGTTGGCATAGATATGCAAGATAGATTCCGGGGAGAGATGTCGACTGTCACAGTGAACCGACTTTCTTAGGAGCTGACCTAGCAATGGATTCAATATAGTCTTTCTACTTCATGTCAGCTGAGGACTTTAGCCCGAGAAGGTGCAACGAGTCACTTTCCTGGAGGACAGCATCCGCCATGCTGGTGGAAAACAGAGAGTGATCTTTCAAAAGATTAATGGAGAGAAGTTTAATTTAAGCCATCTTTTGCCCCAGTTAACAGCAGACTGGAGGTCGTTTTGGACATCGGCTGCCATTTTGGCCTTTTAGGACTAATCAGCCTCACTATCGAGGCAAGAGTAAATGGTAGTGTCGTCAGCGTAGATGCCAAGTTGAGAGAAGATGTAATCGGAAAGGTCGTTAGTGGAGATTAAAAACAGCGTAGGACCAAGGATGGATTCCTTGGGGGTAGGACACATACGTTAGTACGAAAGGATGTAGATGAGTGGCCATTCAGGATAATTTTCATTTCACGATTAGATAGGAAAGATATTTATTGCCAGGGATTTAGCTTTTAATGGGTATATTTTGAGTTATTTTGAGGGAAAATTAAATTAACTCTGTTATATATGCTGCAGACAGGCTACTTTTCATTGTGCCAAAGTTTCATTTTGTCAGTGTTGTCCCATGAAGTGATATACTTAAATATTTGAAGAAATGTGAGGGTTGTACTCACTTTTGTGATACACTGTATATATATAATTTGGTATAATTTTATATATCAAGAAACAGTATTTAGAAAAATATCACAAACTGGAAAGGTTTTTTGTGACGTGTTTCATCAGTTTGGATTTCATCGGACTGAGCTTTGATGACGTTGCCACGTCTACACATGCGTCTCTCGTTTCGTGCGCATGTGTAGACGTGGCAACGTCATCAAAACCCAGTCCAATGAAATCCTAACGGATGAAACGCGTCACGAAAAACCTTACCAGTTTGTCATATTTTTGTAAATATATATATATATGTATGTGTGTGTGTGTGTGCGCGCGCGCGTGTGTAGATATATATACATGGTGCGATGGATAAATTGTCGTCTAAATTAAGCAAAAATGAAAATAACACTGATATCTCATGTTAACAGATATATTTACCAAAATTACACAAAAATATCTTGAAATAATAAAGAGTAAATGTATTCAATAAAATCGCCATTGGCTTCAACAACGGCCTTCGGACGACTTTGGAATCTCCTGCAACTCTTCTGGACGGTATCTTTGTTTAAGTTGGTGAATGCTGTCATAATCCTTGCCTTCAGTTTATCTTTAGTGTTACAAAGACTTTTGTTGGTTTCTTGCTCAATTGTGTCCCACACATAATAATCAAGGGGTTTGCAGTCTGGCTAGATGTAAGGGGTGATGTGGTTGCAAAAATTATCTGACCGCCATGACTGGATACTCCTGCTTGTGTGGCATGGTGCAGAGTCCTGTTGCTAGACATAGGGTCTTCCAGCAGCCAAACACTACCTCCTCAAAGCACTCAATGTAGGCCTCCGTGTTGAGTCTGAGTAGGAAGATGAATAAAGACATAATGTCACCATCACCAGTGATCACTCCAAACACCTTCATAATCATCCAACTCTTTCCAAATCCTCTGCACTGTCCTCAGATTGACACCCAAACACTCTGAAATGTTTGTGAATTGTCATGTTGCTCTTTTTTTCACAGATGGTGCCCAATTAACCTTACTTTACAGTTCAGTTGACAAAATCAAAAATAATGTGCACACATGAAATTGAAAATATAAAATGGCAACCATTTACTCATTACAGCCTGTATATATAGTGCAAAGAAAAGAAACTATTAGCATAAAATTTATGGTTACATCTAGCCAGCTCAACTGTAAATTGATGACATCACGATGCACGATGACAATCTAGTACTACGGTTAACTTCAAAAAGTTTAAGCACCAAAGCAAAGAACTTGTGGAATCGTGCATGGATTCCACCTATTTTTACGTGCGCGCGCGCAGATTGCACCCCTTTCTTTCACGATCGGTTAGACATAGTAGTAAGCCAGCCTTTTGTTGCCGACTTCGACATTGCTAGCTGCTCCTGGTTCTAGCTTGGACAGGATTTGAATTTTTCCCGCACTTTCTCTGACGTTACCGACGAACAGCGTTTTCAAGTCAGTTGCTGCCTTATTTTCAAGCTAGAAGGTCAACTCATTTATTCCGTGCCCCTAACCGGAATATTTTAACTAACCAAAACTTCAACATGTGTGATTATAACTTTTCTTCGAACAACCTGTTCGAACTTTCCTCCGTTTCTCTACTAGAAAACGTCAAGTTTAAGACACTGTCGCCATCACACTTTTACATTGGCATTTTCTTCGTCTTGATGCGAACAACTTGTTCGAACTTTCCTCCGTTTTCTGCTAGAAAATGTAGAGACTACGACGCTGTCGTCAATACACTTTTCCAAGACCAATTTCTCGTCTTGAAGCGAACAACTTGTTCGAACTTTCCTCCGTTCACTGCCAGCGAACGTAGAGTTTTTCTTCACTGAAGATTGATGAACTTTTCATACACCTCTTTTGAATTCTAACCTTTACGAACCAGTTCCAAAAAAAAGATAACATTACACACACATTACAAAACCTCGCAGTGAGTATTTTTCCTTGTTGTGTATTCATGCACCTTTTGTATAAGAAGACTATGTTCCAGAACTTTCCTTCTGAAAAAACTTTTCCCGCCTTAGCCATTTTGATTTTCGTTTTGGCGCGGAACATTAACATTCTACTAGTCACTACATTATACAATCCGCCTCCTGGCTAAGAACTGTCCTTACTTTTCTGATAGTCTCCACTGTTGAGACAAGATATTACTTCTTATTAAAATAAAGTTTTGTATTTGTTTTCCACCAGTCGTAAGTAGTGTCTGGCACAAGGCCACCTTTTCGTAGGCCAAGCTGCATGCTACCGGGTCCGCTACAAACTCATCTGAACAATTACCATGAAAGTATTTATAGAAAGTCACAGAGAGCCAAACTTACTGTTGTGGGAAAGTGACTGAAGATCAGGACCGATAATATTGCTGATTATTATATATATAATATTGCTGATTATTGGTTCTGATCTGTGATATATATATATATATATATATATATATATATATATATATATATATATCACAGATCAGAACCAATAATCAGCAATATTATCGGTCACACACATATGTACGCACAGAAATATATATATATATATATATATATATATATATATATATTTCTGTGCGTACATATGTGTGTGTGTGTGTTTCATGAAAAAGTACTAGCAAGTCACCTGTTAAGTTTTTTTTGTTGTTTTTCTTGTGTTCTAACAAGAGATTTCTTTTTGGGATTTAGTGTGGGAAGAGATTGTCTGAATGATTATTTGTTCCGAATGTTTTTGGCTAATCTGTTAGCTATTTTTAAGGCTTTTGATTGTGTAACTGCAAGTATAAATGGCGTGTAAGTTGCTGTGAGGTAGATATATTTTTAATTCCTGAACATAACCAATACACTATGTCTGTGTTTGTAGTTGATATTGTTATGGGTTTGGTTTTTTGTAATTTTTCATGTTAGCTTAAATGGGCCGTTATTTAAGATAAAACGTATTGAAAAAGATTCACTTTGCATTTTTGAGAAACTATTTATGAATATCAAATGCTAGATTTTAGCTCAATATTCAGTCTCAGATAGAAAAAGTTGTCATAAAATGAAATATACAAAAGGTAGATACTAAATCTGTTGTTGAAAGTAAAGATAATAACCGAAACTCACAAACAGACTAAGCAGTTTGTCTGTGGAATTGTATGTAGCGCCTGACATAGATTCTTTTCTTGCCAACATTCAATCCATATCCTGAAGAGATATGGCATTAAAAATCAAAATATAATAATGTGGCACTTGCCTAATATGCTAACCCTGATCTTGATTGCTAAACCCATTCAGATTTTTAATATAAAAAAAAAACATGGACTACTGGATTTCCTACACACTAGTTTGAAATAAAACCAAGGAAGTAATCTGTGTGAATGGGTAAAAGATGGTTGCTTTGACTTTCCTAAAACGGATTTGATTATTGTAAAAAATGGACTTCTGAATTTTCTTTTTCAAGTCACATACTTTACTACTGAGCTGTTTAGAAGAATTATTAACCCAAATACACATTCAGCATTAATAAAATCAGTAAAATGAACTTCAATAACCTGTGTGCCTTTGTTGGATTATACTTCAACAATGAGTTAAGCCAATAGAAGCAATCTTTGAGTTAATTGGTACCAGGTAATATTGAAGAGTAGTTAATCCTTGAGATCAATAGGTGGCTAGAGATTAAATGGTAGTAATATTTAACAAATCTTGCAAGCACAAAACATGATATACATATGTCATGTGTACAAGACTGACGGTTAGATACTTTATAGCCAGAAATAAAAAAAATACAATTATTTGGTATCATTTGTTGTTTTCATTTTTACTCTCTCATTTTTAACACTGAGGCAATCCTCTTTTATGCACTGTTAATTGTGAGTGCATAAATAGCTTTTCAAGCTATTATTTGAATTTCACTGGGTATTCATTTACTGTGCCCCTGTTTCAGACTAATCTAAGACTACTCAATATACACAGATCAAATTCAGTTTTGTAGAAAAATTATTTATTTTGTATTATGATATAAAATCTTGTATAATAGTGATTTTATTAAATAAATTTCTCATTTTCCAATCTTATTTGAAATACCTCAACTTTCAAGTCATTAGCATTCAACAATTAAAGCTGAAAGAAGAAACTCATTGCTCAGGGTGACTGAACTGTAAAAGATCAACACCTACTAATTCTTTCCATATTTATAGAGTAAAACAATATATAAATAGTAAGCATTTTTTCTGTCATATTACAAGTAATGTACTTTGTAACATAGAACCATAAGTTTTATGCTAACTGTTTCTTCTCTTGTACTTTTCTCTTCCAGCTTCTTGCATTCCAGTCAACTTTGATCTTCAAAAATTTAGATGCAATATCAATCATTATCTTATTCTCTTCTTAATTTGTGTTCTTTTATTGTTCTCTCTCCTTAATATTTTTTCTTGTGCCCTCTCATGGTCAGTAATGTCTTTGTCTTGCTTGGGGTGAAATTATTAAAAAAACATTACTGTCATAAGAATATGACATGTTCTGCAGCCATAGTGTCTATGGTGTGTCTAAGGCAAGATAGTGTGATGGAACCTCTTGAAGCTGGTTTTTAATTCAGAGTTTTCCTTACCCTAGATTGTTTGCCCACTCAAGGCAAAAGAGCCCAGTTTACTTTGTTATTTAACTTTTTAAGACTAAAAAGGCCAAATGCAACTAGAAGTTCACACACTGAAGGCACTTACAACTGGGTAACACTGCATTTCAATATATTGTGTTAACACTCTTCAAATGATCAAATGATTTAGAAACACTAAAAATCTACAACTTTTACAATGTTGTAGATTTCCACAACTATATCTCATAACCAGTAATATGAAGGAAGCTAAATTTGGTATAATTTGAAAGAAAATAAATTGTAAGATCAGCTTGTAAGATTTGATTGTCAATGGCTTTTGAGATATATCAGTTTAAGTGCACTAGCATCGCATGTTAAAATGTTTCAGAAATTTGATCAGGACTACAGGGATTTAACAATTGCAACCTCTTAAGAGCTGATAGGGTTAACCTGTAATGGGAGGAAGATAGATTCATACCTTTTCCTTTGAGTACAAACTCAATGAAACAGAATCAAAGAGGAATTGAACCCAGCACATTGAATTATAACTATTTCTGCCTCATTTTTCTAGCCATGTTTGGTTAAATATTAAAAAAAACACAAGAAAAAAAAACAAAAGAAAAACTGTTTTTGGTCAAGTTTCATGTTGACTCAAAATGAGAAATTGTTGAGCCAAATTTAAATTCCAGTCATGTTTGCTATCATTCACTTATGTGCAAACACCTCTTCTCCTCCCAGCTATAGCCCTGTTTGGTAACCTACTGTGAGAAAATCTTCTGCCTAGTCAGTCATGAATCAAAAGAAACATCATCGCCCAAGCATGTATCATGTGTGGCACTTAACTGACTGACTCATGTTATAAATAAAGTACTACTATAAATGTAAAATGGCACTTTTAGATTTGACTTGGCAATGTCATTGTGGTCAGTTAGTTGCATATATGCAATAGTATTATCATTTAATTTTAGAATTTTGCAATATTTATAAAAATATTGTGTTACTAATATATATATATATATATATATATATATATATATATATATATATATATTATATACAGTACATCTATAAGTACACATGTACATAAATATTTTTATGTATGCATGCTGTATATGCACCATATATATTAATTCACATATACACTCATACAGGCTCACTAGGAAAAAAATTAACTGTTAATAACTGATTCTCGATTTGCTTCTCCCCACTTAAAAATCAAATTGCCTCCCTGTGATGCATGTACCCTACTTTGATAACCACTACTTTAAAGTTAGTGATTGCAATCAACTTGAAAATTATAAAAACCCTGCATAATTGTGAATAATAATGTAGTAAAAACTCCATTCACATTCTTAATGTTACTAGTAACAAAACAGTGATTTATAGAAAATTAATCTGTAATGAAAATGTCACTAAAGAGAAAATACTTCCATGCTGGATTTAACAGCACCATAACAAGATCCAAGAAACTGGGGATTTCTTTACAAGTGTCATATTGGCAAAGTTAAAGAGAACATCTACATTTCTACAGCTTGTCTTGTAAAAACCTTGTCCTTACTGGGCTTTTATTTTCTATGTTGACTGCATATTGTTAAGAGTAGATGATGACAATTGAGTTTGCCGTTTTATTACTTGTACAAAAGAAGTTACATTTTTTGCCATGTTAGGCTGTGATAAAAAAAATGCACAGATTAAATGGATAGAAAATTAGTGCTTTAACCTTTAGCAATCTTCATTATTAACATTACGGCCTTTTCAGCTGCATTCTTTTTCACGGCCTCTCAATTGCAGTGTCCTTATTGTTAATTACACTCAAAGTTGTTTTCTGCTGACATAGAAGGATATGACAACACAACCATGAAATGCAAACACACTATTGTTCAGGAATCAGAGTCACCTTCAATATCAGCATAAACTGTTTGTACAACAAATGAAGTCACATATAGAGTGATAAAGCTTCGTTTTAAAGTTTGAAACAAATAGAAACATTACACTGAATAAATGTAGAAAATTTACGAATTAATAATCCTAGCAGAATTTTTTTGAAAGAATTATTTTCTATATTGAAAATTACTTGATTCATTTTGCTACTCCAATTATAGATATTTTCACAGCAAATTCTTCAAGACATTATGTTCAATGCTTTCCAATTTTTAGGCACCATTAAATAGTATAGTATGTCTGAGTGCTCTTATCCAAGTCTGCTATGACAGCTGACTAATCCCTGTTACAGGCAATTGCTCAGGCACAGTTTTGTTACTTCCATAGTCACCTGTGGTTTATACTGAAATTATGTTGAGAGGACATTAGTTAATGTTACAGAGAAAGAGAGAGAAATAGAGAACATAACCTGGTGTGATCAACAGTTGGAATAAGGCCAGTATACTTAAACCCTCAGTCATGATGACTTATGATTTTATTCTAGCACAAACATCGGCAATTTCCAAACAGCTCTATCTACCCAATTTCACCTACAAAGATTAGTTCAAATCATGCTGATTTTAAGACATTTCCCAATGCTACTGCACACTGGGATTGTCTCCTCAGGCTGATATTATCAACAAGTCACCTCTCTGATAAATCAATCATAAGATTCAAATCAAGGTATCTTTGTCAGATTGATAAGGTTCTAATCACATGGCTGCACACACATGCACTAGACCCAGGTCAAAATTGTTATCATCACCATTCAGAGTGCTATAATTTTATTTTTCATTGCTGTATGCAGGGCTGGTGCATAATACTCCTAGAGCAAGATTGGGTCCCTGCGCAATACTTTGTGACCTTCACTAATTTATCAACATTTGATTTTTCTATCTAGATTTATATACATTACAAAATAAACTAAACACAACTGTTAAAGGATGAAAATTTTTTGCAGATTTTGATTTCATTCTGGGGTCATTTTCATTCAAATCCATGAATTTGTTGTTTTTTTCCTGCTAAGTGTTGAAAAAGCACTATATAAAATTCACTATTTCTTATCCAAAAGGTTGAATGTGTTAAAAAAATCAAATTCAAATTCTCAAGTTGATGTTAAAAATTGCTGCAAAACATTGTTGATTTAAGATGGAATGATCTATTATGACATGTCTCTAATTTGTATTTAGATAGATTGTATTTAATTTTCAGTTCTTTGAATTGAATTGTTCACCTATATTGTATATGATCCATTATTGTACATAATTAGGTTACAATAGAATTTTGTATTTTTTATATGAATATGGGGGCCTCACATCATAGATTTTTTTAGAGACAAAAGCTGGCACAATGTTATAAGAGTTGAGTTACACCACACTCAGTTTATTAGTAAAAGACTTTTTCTGTTCTTTCTCAGACTTAAACACTCATTTCTCCTTTTTATTTTCATTTCTTATTAGTTTTCCCTTTCACATTCTTTTTCTTTCTCTTCCACTGATTATTCTTTTGCTAGCATTTCCTTCACTTGTTCCTCTCCTGTCTCTGTACAATCACTGAAGTTAAGCAACATTGAGCTTGGTCAGGACTTAGATGGGTGATCACTTGGGAATATGCTTGTATGTGTGCTTGGTGTAATGGATAGTGACTCAGAATTGTTAATCGGAGAGCCAAGTTTCAATTCCTGCTGGGTTCATTATATTCACTTACACACAAATACCATTGAGAAAGGTTTGAATCCGCATCTTCTCCTCCAGCTATGGGTTAATTAGTAAAACTAGTTTCACTAAACTATTATTATCTCAAAAACAATAAATTCTAAAATTATTTTCTGGCTTTAAATAATCAGCAAAGGGTTGATAATCCATAGAAAATGAAACAATCAATCAAAGTTATTAAAGCAAAGATGAGGATCCAACGAACTGAATTATTCACTACCAAATAAAGAAATGATCAGAAAGAGGAGTGGGGGGAGAAGCAAAGTGATTCATTCTGAGTGAGTTAGTAAATTAAATTGGTATTTCAAAATTAAGTGTGACACTTTAATAACTTTCTAATTTGTCATAGCACTCCAAAATGGTCATGTGATTTTAAATGTTTAGCAAAAAGTCTACAAATTACAAATGGCACTTTATGCCTCCAACAAATATTTCATGGATCATTATTACTTACCAATAGGTGCACCACACAACTGATGATTGACCATTCAGAGTGTGTAGATTTTAAATCCATCATCTCAAGGGGATCAGCAGTCTGCTTATATTAGAAGTAATTCAAATACACATGACCAAATCTTGTCTGTATTCCCTCAATGGCTCTATTTTAAGTAACAACCACATAATCAGTTACTAATGGATCCCCACTATTTGCCTATCAATCAGCAAAGCTTGGATTTCATAGTATTTACTACAGCATCTTAACTTCAAATCTAAATATCATCCTCATTAATGCACCATGACCCACAAAATGTGGAAGATCATGACTCTTCACAACTTCCTCTTGCTTGTAGCTCTAAGTAACTTCTGCCTCTTTAACATCCTTTGTTCTTCTGCCATCAATTCACATAAACCCATTAGTTAGGTTACTCAGATTCCCTCTAAACCTCCTGACTTCAATGTCCTGTGAGTGTTAAATTTTCCAAGCTCTACTTCCTCATAATGTGTCAACTGTCTTTTTCTGATCATATGTGTTAAGTGTCCTTCTAGCTCCCATTTTCTTTAGGACTTCCTCATTGCTTGCATCTTCTGTCCATGGTATTCTCAGCATTCACCTGTGAAACGAAGCCCCACCTGTCACTTTCAGATATGGCACACTCAACTGATCTTACTAACATGCCATCTATTTTAAGTAGACACTTGACATGTTATTTTTTTAACCAGCAGTCAACAATCTATCATCTACCTCAAGTCAGTAGAATTTGTTTTTAAGTTTTTTTTTTTTTGAAAGTTTTTTTTTTTTTTTTAATCTTGCATTTACCAGTTCTCCCTGATAATAAAACTCTTTCAAATCTTGTTTATTTCTTGTAATCTGTTCAGATGGTATCACCTTGCTGGTTTGAAAGGGGTTGATTTAATCTGGTCAAGGTTAAAAATGCAAGTAACAGCTTTCTACTGTTACTACCTACAAAAGTTTGGTAGTTTTGAAAGAGTGGTTTGTTTGATCACCTGTTCTCTACTTCATTGATCATTATGAGATGCCAGTTAGAAGGCATAACAAACAAATAACACAGAGTGAAGAGAAGTTCATGTCTTTCTCAATGCCATCAGTTGAAAGTGAATATAAACAGCTTCAATCATAATTCAAAATTGAGGACCTCATTTCTATTTTTGATCCTGCTAGACAAGTGATATATGGTAGTGTAATGACTAAAAACCTGCAGAAAAAAAAAAAAATCTTCATTCTGGTTTTAAAACTTTTCCTGGCCAAGATGTGCCTTTTGCAAATAAACAATAAAAGTTAGCAAAACCAATGTTTGGATTTACCTCCTACCTTTAATTATATTTTTGAATTTACTTTATTTAAGAGACGCACTTTGTCCATTATATTCAGATCCAGATGGATTCAACTCTCAATGTTAGCTTAACATGGCATGTTCAATCTCAAATCTTTAAAGTTGGATTCAAATTATTTTTTGTGCTATGAAGCCTGAAATTAAGATGGAATCATTTAAGATGTTTCCTCTTTAACCCTTTAACATTCAACCCTGACCCCGTAAATATCAGTTCTGTGTTCAACCTGACCCATTGATACTTTGCCATAATATGACAACATTATTGCAAATAATGCAGGAAGTCATGCTGACAGTGAGACTTTCACCACAGTGATACTTTGAGAGACAATATTTGCAGGGCAGGTTTGAATGAAAAAGGATTAATGTGACACATAAACAACAAATATAAGAGTACTTTCATTAAAAAAATTAATTAAAGTCTTCTACGTATCAATTCATTGTCAGATATTAGATAACTCAGTGTTTTTTTTTCTTATTTTTATGATGTAATTTCAATAATTTTTAATGGTTAACAAAATTAAAAAAGAATTTTTGAAGATTTTTATTAATGGAGTCTTGTGTAATCTTTATGCAAAACCTAGATTCTGTTTTGTCAGTTTTATTTCAAATCAAATGAAAGATAAAAAAAAAATGCATACAGATTGATGGGAAGTGAATTTATTTTAGAGAATATTTTTCATTGTGTTCTTCAATTTTCTGGAAAGTTGCACATAGGAAATCATTTGAAATAAATCTGCCATCTGCAAGATTCCCAAAAGTTAAAAATTATTATTGTTCCAAATGCCACATTAGCAATTGTTTCCAAATAGAAATATCAAATTATCAATTTGACTAACATCCAGTTGTATATTCAAAAATGTACTGAGAAAGAAAGTCAATAAACAAATTCAGTTAAACTTAATTCTCTTATTTATGCAAACTTAATTTGAGTCAGAAACATAATCCCTGCTTATGATGTTTCAGTTTAAATGAAGGCAAATTTAGCTTAAAATCCAACAGGAAATAATAATAATAATAATAATAATAATAGCATTTTTCTTTGTCAGGTAGAATTAACAAGTCTAAATATAAGTCTGGTGTGTTAGCAGCAGAAAAACCCTCATTTTGAAAACCTAGACCTATTTTTCTATTAACAGAGATTTCAAATTTAAAGCTACTTTCTCAGATATGATGTGGCTTCCCTCTGTCTTTTCTACAAGTATTTTTATGGCAACTGCTCTGATGAGCTTCTTTTTGGTGTCCTGACTACATGAATAGAAGTGTGCTACTAGATTGGTACTTAAGCCTCACTGTTTTACTGTTGAACTAGTTAGATGCAACTGTCACTTCTATTTTAACAATTTTTTTTCTTGCACTTCCCACCTATGAAACTCTTCTGATTTCCTGCTTCCCTGATAACAATCACCTTCAAAAATTTAAATACAATATCAATCACCATCTTCTGTCTTCTTGAACCCTGTTCCTTTTCGTCATTTCCTCAATCCTCCCCCTTTTCTTTCACTTTGACTCCCTGTAAATTGGGGTGGAAAAAGAAAAAAAAAGGAACACTGACAAAGTTAATATTGAAGAAATATCATTACAATAACAGAAAACAAAAACGCAAAAAATCAAAATGTTTTATCAAGATTTTATTACAAAATGATCACAGAAATCAGCAACTAATTAAAATCCTCTTCCAAATGATTATAGTTGTTTAGATAATGCACTAAAGCCATTCTGACAATCAAATTGCCAGATTCCATTGGATAACATTGAATGTATGTGATGAATTTAGACAAAAAAAAAAAATTATTAAAAAACAGCAAAAAAAAAAATTCTCGTGAAAGATAATTTATGATAAAAGAAAACAACAGGAATATTTGGTTTCATGCCTTTCTAATGGCAATCAAGATTTTTTTTTATTTTTATATTTTTTGTCCATTTTAGAGGGGACATGAAATCTTTGGTACATTAACACCTATAGGATCATGTAGCCATCAGAATAATTTCCTTTAGCTACAAGAATATTTGCTCATTAAGCCATATTAATATTTTTACAACTTGATTTGTTAAGCACTAAACAGTGTCATACAAATCATTTGGACAAATTTTTACCCACTCTATATTGTGAATAGAAATCACTTGAATGAAATAAAAAAAAAAAAAAAAATTGTCAGTTGTCTTCAATGAAATTTGTATTTTATATATATCTGTGTGTGTGTGTGTGTGTGTGTGTGTGTGAATGAATATAAAATATCACACAAGTGTGCTGGTACCAATTAAACTCACAGTTGTGTTAGCGGTGAGGGAAAAAAGTTTGTGTGAGTGTGCCCGCATGCAGATTTTGTACATTTAAGTAAATGATTTCTTTATTAAGTAAGGTAGCCATAATTAATTGCAATATATTGGAAACTCTTAAATTTGTTTTACTCTGTTGACAAAAAAAAAAAAAAATCAGTGTAAGATCTGTCACACATGCAGTGTTACAACACTTTTTTTACATGAAGGGTTCCCAGCCTTTCCAGGTACGACCTAAAATGGCAGGGTCAGTTGCTTGGTCAATAAGAGCAGACACCTGTTGGTCACATGTGAGAAACTTCTGTGGCAGCTTGGCACGAATGTTATATTTCTTGTCTCCAAGAACAACAAGTTCCATATTTTGGTAAGCTGTTTTCTTGGAATGGCCAAGCTTTACTTCATCCCTAGAATGCAAAATAATGAATAATAATAATAATAAAAACACATACATATACTGCTTATACAAACTTTACCAGTACCCAAGTTATATATATATATATATATATATATATATATATATATACACACACACACAACCTGTGGCAATTATGTGTAAAAAGGCAAATTTTATTCAAATTCAATGTTGAATAAAGATATACTCATGGAAAATTCTGCAGTTTATTACAAAACAAAAGACATAACTTTACTTTAATTTAGTATATATATTAAATTGATATTTTAATGCTGAACCTATTAATTATAAGTGATGCAATTTGTATATAAGAAATAAGGAACACAATCAAACTTATCATCCATCAATATATAGCTATACATCACAGGTTCACATCCCTACTTCTCAATATAATCAACACCTCTTTCAATGTCAGAGTTCTACCTACAAATGAGGACATGTATCCCCAGTTTTGTAAAACTCAGCTGAATGTTGATGTCATTAATTTGTTACAGCAATTTTAATTTGTTCATCATCATTATAATGTTTCCCCCCTCATTGTCTATTTCATCGGACCAAAGACATGGAAGTCTGAGGGTGCTAAGTCAGATTGTATTGCTGCTATTTTCCTTACTTTTGAATGAAAATTCATTGATCTATGACCCAGGAACATAGTGTTTAAAAAGAGCTATAAACCTTATATATATATATATATATATATATATATATATATATATATATATATATATATATAAAATGGTATATCTGAAAATTAACTTCAGAGATTTTGTATCATTGACAGTATAGCAGATTCATAGTAATGCAGTAATCACTGTATAATAAGCATGCAATTTATTTCTTTGAATTTCTTTATTTATAGCAGACATTATTCTAATAAGTTAAAAAATGTATACAAAGGTAAATAAGTACAAACTTACCTGGTAATATAACAAGGATTTTCCCCAAGGAGTTTCCGTTTAATAAAATCAATTTTTTCTCTCGGATACCAAGTCATGTCTTCTTCATCTGAGAAGAGATGAAGACAATTCATAAAAATGATGCTGAAGGCAGTAAGAAACATTTACTGCAAAGTTGAATTCATAATTTTTATTTCAATTTAACAGTTTCTTAATGAAGGAAATAAAATTGTTAAAAGCCATTTATTAATAATATAAAACTAGTTTAATGCAAACATCTAATTCCATGTTAATGTCCTATGAATCCACTGAGTTTTAATAAAATCTATTAAATTGTACTCAGGTATTTTTGATTATCTCTACCATTGTCTCAGGATATAAGGCAAAGTAGAGTTTGTCTCTTGTTCTAGCCTGAGGACATCTACTATAAGGAGCAAAAGGTGTAGTTGAATAGCTTTTCCACTTTGTCTTATTATCTCCACATTTGTTCAGATATTATTCTACATCCCACTTACAGCCATACTGAGATTAAACTAATTATTTACCTTTCATTTTGATGTATAAACAAAATACTATATATATGATAAAATATACATTTAAAGAATGCTTTATTTATGGATTAAAGTGCTCAATATCAGGGATAGAGCATATGTAAATATAAAAGTGGACATTTCACTTTCCAGTCTTGATAGAGCCCCAAAACATCTCTGCATTCTTGTGTGTGACAAATTATTTTCCACTCTACAACCGTTTTCCCCACAGATGAGATGTCGCAAGCTTTTCACTGTTCTATTGCTATTCCCAAGGAAAGTGATCAGATAGACTATATTCTTTAGTTCCATGTTTAACAACCATCATGCTCTGCACACTGCTCGTGAACCACTGTTATTCCCTTCGTATTCCACTTGTGAGATGTAAGTTTCACTCACTTTAGAGTCAAAGATCAATGTCAATCATTATGTTCTTTCTTTTTAATTCTTGTTTTTTTTTTATTGTCCTCTTTCCTTAATAGCATATTTTGCTCATATCCTCTAACATACAGTAACCCTCATGTCTTAGCCTTGCTTGAGGTGAAATGATTAAAAAAATAAAGTATATTTCTTAAAACAAAGTGGGAAAATAAGACTAGGTATGAAGAATATATAAGCTTTTTTTTTAAAAAAATGTAATATGAAGGCATTGAAGAAAAGATTTAAGAGACAAGTTTGTTTTAATGAATACAGGGAAAATCTAATTATTTGAAGAAGTCTTAACAACAACAGATTTCAAATAAAAATAATAAATAATTATATAAAAGTAAATTCATATTTAAAGACTGTTTACCTGAAATTTCATTTGTTTGTTTCTGCTTCTGGGCATTTTGCTATAAAAGGAAATAAGAGTTGAGACCCAAAATAAGTAAAAGTACATTTGTTGTTGGAAAAAGCAATTAATAGTCATTTCTTAGCATTAAATCAACTGGTAAATGTATCACTTACAATTTAATTTTCTTAAAAATTAAATTGTAAGTGACACATTCAATTCATACACCTCAAATGAATGAATGAAAATCAATTTTTAACTTAGATTTTAAATCTACTTTTGATTCAACTTTCTTGCTAAAGATAATAACGAAACCAAATGAAGACTACATGCATTACCTATTGTAACAAAACAACAAAAAGAAAAAAAAAACAACATTGCACAATATATAGAATTGATAGATTTAAAACTAGTACTAATATATTATCAGCTTGTATTATAAATTCTATATTGTAACACCAAGGTTGTTGTACTCTATTGGAACTCAAAATTCTTTCAATCAAATGGAAGTGTTCACTTCAACATCCACAGTTCATATAACAACAGACCTTAATTCTGTCTGGCTTTACACACACACACACACACCCACTTCTGGAATATGAGGGTGGGGAGGAGCAAGGTACTGGCAACTTGGACAGTTGCCATCATGCTGCCATGTCATGTGTTTGGGATCTTCTTCCAAAACTAAAGCTTATAAAAACATACTTGTGGTTGCTGTATTAAATTCTTTGGCTATTTTGTCAATAGAAAATGATCTTATAGATAGGTGTAGAAAAGATTTGCAGATCTAAAGGCTAGAAAGAATGTTTTCCTTAGCTCATATTAAATTGTGTACTGCAATAAAATTGTTATTCTACATTTTCAGTTTTTCTCCTTGTGAAAATTAAAAAAAAATTATGCTTGTAAAGTTGCTGAAAACATCTTTTCTGAACAAATCAAAAATGGCCCATGTGTTTTTTTTTGAAGCAGCTGTTTCTGAATCACTGACTCCCTATCAATCCACTGCCAATTTCACCAATAAGAGTAGCATTAGTGACAGACCCCCAACAATAGGCAAGACTTAAACAAGTTGTTAGTCGCGACACCGAGACATTTCCATCAATGGTGATGCCTTCAGCCAGCAATAAAAATCATCATCAGTAGAGACTAACTTTCAAATACTACAATGAAATAATTTGTGGAATATTTCTTCCAAGAGTTTATGTCTCACTCGATCACATATGCATGTTGATTTTCTTCACCTATTTCAACTTACTACCTTGTATTATACCTCAAACAAACTCTCAGTTTCCCACAACTGATATACAATACCCTGAAAGAAGCAAACAACTGAACCTTGTAAATTACAGGGAAATAAAAACTATGTCAACTACATTATATGAGGCTTTGTTACTTTCATTTTTTTTCCTGTTAACAGTAATACTGCCATTACCAAATAAATGACAGTAAAAGATTACCTTTCTCTGTAGAAAGTGTGGCGAGCTATAAGCTAAATTATGTCAGGTATTTTCTTGCTTAAAAAACAAAAAAAAACAAAAACAACAGAATATCATGACAAAAAAATCAATTATTCATTATGAAAATTATTGAGTAAAAAAATCTTTCAAAAGAATTTATGGTTCTAACTACTTTATTGTGGTGCATTTGTTTACATTCTATGCAAACATCTAAATAGAATAAAGAGTAACAACATACCTTTATTATTAGCCCCTTTTATCACATTTACTGTGGGGTAATAGTACAATAATCTAGCAAACAATTACTGCTGTGTACTGAGTGTGATCCTCATTGTGTACCCCATACTTGTGGTCTTGTGAGATCAATAGAAGTTTGCCTATCCTCTGGTTCACACTCCTCTCTATTCTTTGGAACAGGAGTAGATGTTTATCCCTTGATTCTTAATTAGGAATGGGTTTCCAGTTCCTTCTAAAGATTTTTCATTCTCTTTCACTCTCTTGGATCTTAGTCAATTTATTGCAATGCTTGGGGTGATTTGATTAAAAAAAAATATTCAATTTATCATTTCATTGTTACAAATGGGAGAATATCTTCTGTTGGCCCAATGTGGGATATTTAAAAAAAAAAAAGTGATAAAAACAAAAACTTTGAGGAACTGAATGAGATTGGCTGAAGACACATTAAATGCATGCAATTTTAGACACATTAAATGCATGCAATTTTAAAATTTAGCATCCACACATTTTTAATGTCTGCCATCAAGCGCATAATTATAATCATCATTTCTTCAGTTTATATCTCCGCATCCCCACTATATATATATATATATATATATATATATATAAATAACATTACTTTAGTCCAATAAAGTCCTTTTAGAGGACAAAATATGTTACATAGAATTTTCCTCACTTTGTCATTCAATTACTTTACATTAGTACAAATATAAAAAAAGCTGTTTGATAGAAGCAAATTAAGGAAAGAAGAAAAAAAAAATCTGCATTCCTACCAGCCAATCTACAGATGGATCCTTAATAAAAATATCCATCATAAGAAGGAGGAGTTCTTTATCTGATCGTAGTGCATTAATGGCACATGTCATGGTTCCTTCCAAGATTCCTTTTGTCTGGTGTGGCAGGAAAACATTCAAAATTTGTTTGGTCAGACGGAATGGCATCAATTCAGGAACTGGCAAAAACTTAGGATAAGAAAGAAAGAAAATTTGTTTTGAAAACAGAAATAACAACAAAAATAATAGATGTGTCAACATTTAGGAACAAGCCAAATTAATGAGAAAATATGGAGGTACAGGCCAGACAATTTCAAGCAGACATCTAATAATAAATCAATGGACATGAAATCAAATTTAGGCACCCATTGTCAATAATTAATCCAAGGCCTTATTTTTGTAGCTTTAAAAAAAGAAAAAGAAAAGAAGCTTGGTTAAAATTATAGAACTAACAAATGAACCAAAATATCTGAAAATAAAACTAAAGGAAATAAAGAGTTTAATCCCAAATCTCCAAAGATTACAACACAAACTGATAAGGCTTGAGATTGTGGATGTTAAAGTTGTGAGTTTTGTGTGTATTTTTAGGTGAACATGCATGTTCAATATATAGACAAAGAAGATAGAAGAAGCATAGAAAAAACTTGTTTCTGCTACAGACGTTTATTCTTTTGATGTTGATTGTATTGAAATAAAGTTAAATGTTTCTTGAGCATGTCCAACTTCCTTTTTGGTTGAGAAAAAATTTATGGCCAGTAAGGATAAAGATAGTAGAGCTCAAGTCAGCCTCATGTTGAGTTGGGATGACCAAATATCTACCTTCTCATGAAGTAGATATTTGGCTGTAGATGAGTAGGGCTGTTGAAAACACATCTGAATATTCTCATTGGAAAGAGAAAGATTCTGTCCATTCTGCAAGTCATAATATTGCACATGTCACCAGAAATCCTTTCCAGTTTCTTTATAGGTTGCATCATGGGAAAATGAATTTATCATTTTTTTTTTTTTTTTTTTTTTTAAATTCTTTATTATTATTTCATTTATTGACTTTATTTCATTTTTCCACAAGATCATCTTCCATAAAAAATATCCTGATCCAAGTAAATCCCCAAGTCAAAACCAAGCAGATGAGGTTTAAAAGTAATTTTCTGTAAATATGATGGCTTACATTTTTCTTTTTTTACATTTATATAAAAGAATTTTTTGCTTGGGAGAAAGTGGGAGAAGAGAGAATACCACCTCTTATTCAGATTATAGGAAAAGGTGCATACAATGACAAACAAGACTCAAAACTATAATGTGAAACTTGCAAGGAACATTTATTACATAGAGATTAAAACAATATAACCAAATACAATTTTTACAAAAAAAAAAAAAAAAATTGGTCAGAAATTTCCTTTTGTGCACTCAAGGCAAGAAAACAGATCAAAATAAAAATTATAGGCTCTTAAACAGATATACAATTCAATCTTAAAATAATGGAAAAAAAAAACCTTTAGAAGGTAATGCAAAAACTTTAAATAAAGTTGAAAATATTCTTTAAAAAAGGTGTGATCACCTAACTGAAAAAAAAAAAAACCAGAAGGGAGCTTTGGCAAATTCACTTGCATCCTTAGGACTTAACTATTTTTTTTCTTTAAAAAACAGTTCTATTTACAGATTTTTTTTTTCCATTGCATCTTCTGTGAGAAAGCGCACAGCTCATTCACAGGTGATAGCCAAAAATAAGTTTTCCTTATTTTTTTTTAAGCTGTCAGGTCAGAATTTTTGTCTCATTACAATTATTTAAAATTTAAAATTATCCACAGACCTGCCTTATATAACCTTGAAGAGGCTCCAGACAGGTTTTAACTTTAAATTGACATGGGTGGAAGCCACCCTACTGATTGGACAATAAATACAAAGGGCATATATTTTTCAAATTTGAAAAAGAAATCACAAACAGTCCACCCTGACCAAATTATTTTTGACAATTCTACTTGAGCCAAATCTATATTTAGAAACTTTAACAGATGAATGTATCAAATTTAGTTTTTATTAACTGTTTGGCTTTCTTTTTCAATACACTTCTCTCAAAAGTGTAAAATTTATTTATTTAGACATTTTTTTTTTATTATTTATTACTTTCTAATAACTTTTATATATGAACACTAAATAATGTTATATTTAGTCATATATCTTTATGTTATTCATAGCCTATACAATAGCCTACATGTATTATGAAGGTTAAATGTGGATATACCTGTGTAGCTGATCCAAAGGCATGACCAAAATCAATTCCTATCATCTGACCACTGCTCCGATGAATCATTATATTGGACAAATGTCTATCACCAACACCCAATATATAATGGCACACACAAATCACAGCATATGACAAGGCAAAATTCGTTCGAAGAACATGGAAGGCTTCTGGTGAGGTGC